>CM024546.1:24678069-25240569 GCA_014182365.1 Eucalyptus tenuipes
AATAATATCTAATCGCAATAAGTTATTTAGAAGGTCAATGATGAGGAAGGAACGGGGAAGAGACGTAGGAGTAGTGCCGTTGTTTCATGAGTTTGACCCCCACTTCTGCCTCATTCCACGAAACTCTGTTTCCCGATAATGAAGAAGATTAGTCCGATATAATAATAGAGTATAGACCAACTTTCATGGGAGAATATAACAAGTGGGGGAAAGAAAGGACTCGAAAGTGGATTTTTTTTTTTGGAGATTCTTAGTGCGAAAGTGAGATCCCCACCCCAAGCTTATCGTTTCAAGTTGGAAAAGTCAACCATCGGCATCCTTATAATATGACGCCGTTGAACCACTCGCTTCGATCCATGCTCTTCCGCTTCGAGATCTAACGATGATGGTCTAGATAAATCTCGCGACCAAAGTATAGTGTAGTGGAGGTAACTCGCCACGTAGCATTTTATCTAGACGTGTTGTAAGGTCATCCTTCATGGGCGTAGCACTTAGTTCTCGAACCTTCAATCGATGGGTCGCTTTGGCCGTATCGTTTTATAACGACGGATTAGGTACACATCTATTAAACCTCTCTCTCAAACATGATTTACGATAGATCCATCAAACAAGTAGATCAGATCGAAAATGATTCAATTTAGATCAACACGTTTAATCCATTTTTGACTTATTTCCATCCAATACGAATTTAGTGACTCATCCAACTTAATTCACACCTAACTCACACTCAACTTTATTATATTATTTTTAATCCAATGTAAAAAAAATTCATACCCAAATCGAAGTGAGAACATGGAACAAGCACATGTGAGATCGAATGAAGAAGAGAGAGTGAAGAAAGAGTTATATGAGTGAGTTGGATTTAAGTAAGTCGTAAACCCATTTAACATTCATATTATTTTGAGTTTTACCATTTTAGATCCATTTATCACTCATTTACCATATAACAAATATGAGTTAAGAAATGGGTCAATAGCCCATTTTGACAAGTTCAATTTGTGGGACGTAATAAGAATTCTAATAATTGCGTTTGGTCCGCGGCCCACTGATGTGAACCACATAATAAGAATTCTAATAATTCTCCTAATATCTGATTTACGGGCGTAACGAAAGACTTTCTCGTCTGAGGTTGTCACGTAAATCCACAGGCCAAAAATGCACAAAACAGAGAGACAAAGCCGAACGGGAAAAAGGCCAAAATATGTCAAAATTCGTCCTACATTCTCCCAATCAAAACTTAAGGTTAATGCTCTCCTTATCACGGCGTTAATTAACGTTAGTTATTACTCTCTATTTAAAATTAATTTTCGCAGAAAACATACACTTAAAAAAAAAATTCTTAAGTCATCATATTTCCTGATATTTTATTATCTACTTTGTGGCGATTTTCATGATAAGAAAAATGAGAGAAACTTCACATACTTCCACACGCAAGCAACCTAACCACGTTATGGCACGGTTGAGCGAGCAATTTACGTCTATAAATACAAAAACAAAAAATTCGAAATTCTTACACTTGCGATTAAAAAAAGAAATAGAGAAAGTCAAATGGTTGAGTGAATCACGTGGACTGGCGTGATGATTTATTAGATGAGCATGTGCAATGATAATTCAATCTTATCACACCAAATCTGTGGGTTAGTGAAATAATAATAATAATAAAAATAGTAATGACCTTCCCCAAAAAACATTGCTTTTTATAAATTATTCTTAAAAGGAGGCATTAAAAACTGCAAAATGAAATTTACGAAATTATTTTTTTTTTATTGTCCAACATGACGATTATTTTTTGGGGAGGGGGGCGCAACCAATACTTAAGCAACAAATAATGAGCTTAGAAGAATTAGAAAAACAGCTAGTTTTCCGACCATCAATTCCCTGAAAATGCGGTGTTTTGATTACCCTAAACTATGAATATTCATTTCGCTGACTGCAACAATGGATTCCATTAGATTCCAATTATCTTTTGTGGGTGAATTCAATGGAGTATCTGAACATCTCCATTGAATTGGCTTGACTAATTTTATAAATTCGTTCTTTCCGTGTGTATGAATCGGATAAGATTTTTTTTTTTTTGGTCATATTCTACTCCTACTCTAACTTTTACTCTGAGACTTTTGCCTTGCAAGGAGACAGGGCGTGGAAGTCGAAACTCACACTTGAAACTAAATCGTCCCCACCCCAACTCCCAAGAACATGGGGATTCGAACCCCCCATCTCTCCCTTCCATGTTGGAAGGGTAGCCACTGGGGCAAGATAAGATTCTTCTTGCAAGGCGATATTGCCATGCCATCAAGATTGCATGGAACGGGAAAACCCTTTGTTTCGAACGTAGAATTTGTCGCATTCAAGAATAAGCCTTTAACTGCTCAATATTGGAAAGATTCCAATTATCTTTTGGGCTCGTAATGTGAATTGAGCTATTGATTGTTCCCAAAGACACGTTATCCTTCTCCGTTTTTGTCGTTCCATTGGATTTGGCCAAGGATTTGATAAATGAAACTCTATTTTGTAAGCTGTGGAGTAATTGTGCAAGATTAATTTGTGATTATGCTCCATTGCAATAAGTACATAGATTGAGTTCATATGATGCACATCCAATTGTAGACAAAGGGAAGACGTGCATGCACAACCAATTGGAATGTGGTATCCGATCATGTCCAATGTATGAAATTGGGAAAATTATCAAAATGGTCCCAAACTTATTATATAGATATCAATTTGGCAATAGAACTTTTCAATTATGCCAATTTCAATGGCCGGTGAGGACTAAGCAACCATGTCAGAGATTTTCGATGATAATTGACCGAAATAACTATATATTTTGTGCAAAAGTTTAGAATTAAATTGATAAATTTAAAAAAATTAACATTGAACTAGCATTCATATAATACATTCGAGACTTTTTGGGTAATATTCCCCATACGAAACTTATCTCTTTGACTTCCTATATCTATCTCATTTCTAAAACTACCTTAAATCAATACAAACAAGACGAGATCAAACCATGCAATGCGATCAAATCACACCCATAGTAGCTCCCCAAATTACATGGCCCTTCATCAGCATATATCATAAGGGGGCCTTACCCGAGTTAGGTTTAACTCTATTTCAAATGAATTGTCCTATTCACATGTTAATTTAGTGATGGATCTTCACTCGTCATTGATGAGCATTTAGTGATGAATCTTCACTCGTCATTGATGTTCGCTCACGGAAACTCAACGATCCCCCTGTTGTCCAACATCATGGCAATGCGGATGGGTCGGAGATTCAGGAATCTGGAGAGCCGGACGGGATCAAGATGATGTCGCAATCACTATTTTTAATCGGATCCCTTTCACTTAAAAAAACCTCCCAGCCGAATCAACCTCACTGTATATATTCCAACTGCTCACGACAAATCTATCCTCGGAGTATCGAAAAAAAAGAAAAATGTCTATGACGTCCAATAGGGTCATTACTCATCACCCAAATCGATCTGCGTGCGGGGACGAAATCAAAATTAATTTAATCGATCGGGTTGTATCCATCTTCCTAGATATTTCCACGGATCCAGCGCAGAAACAGATGCCCGCGTAAGGTGACTCGCCAAAGTCAAACAAAAAAACGTCACCTTCAATCTCTCTCTCTCTCCCTCTCCCTCGCACTACGAAGCTCGTTTCTTCTTCCCTTTTAAATACGCAGAACGGAGCACGCATTCTCTGCGACTCTGTGCCCCACCCCCGCCCCCCCCCTCTCTCTCTCTC
This sequence comes from Eucalyptus tenuipes, assembly GCA_014182365.1. Taxonomy (NCBI): domain Eukaryota; kingdom Viridiplantae; phylum Streptophyta; class Magnoliopsida; order Myrtales; family Myrtaceae; genus Eucalyptus; species Eucalyptus tenuipes. Next base: position 24,681,819 of record CM024546.1, read on the forward strand.
TCTCTCTCTCTTTCTCTCTGCACTGGAGTTGAGCTGAGTTTCGTGCTGCTTCCCGGGTGCAAATCGTTCGCCACACCGCCACCGCCGCCCGCCGCCGCCACGCAGCAGGAAGCCGCCATGGGAACGTACGACAACAGTCACTACGTGAGTCCTCTCTCTCTCTCTCTCTTTCTCTCTCCTCCATACGTTGGTGAATGCTCTCTCTGTGAGATGGTGAATGAATGGCCACAACGAGTACGTGGGTCTTCTTCTGCCCATGTCCTCGGCTCTCATTCTCAACCTCAAAATCTATGGCCGATCCTATCCTCGTGACCCGCCGACCGAAAACAAAATAATAATAAAAAAATTCCTTAATTTTTGGCAAATTATCGGCTTTCGTTTCTCGCCGCCCGCGGCGGGGGGACGGACTCCCGAGGACTCCCGAGGCGCGCCGCCTCCGTTCTGAATTTTAATGTAGGCGGTGAGGTCGATTCACGAGATTCATCCGTAGAGCTACGCGTCGAGTTTTTATTGGGCGGGTGAGTTGACTGTGACTGGGGGGCTTTCAATGCTCATTAGTATGAGTACGTCCCCACTGCTTTAGCTTAAAAAAGAAGCAAAAACTTAGTTTCTGCTATTTTGTCAAAATACAAGTAAATACAATTCAAGATTTCAAAAATTATGAATTTTTCTTCTTTTTTTTGGGGGGCTAATCTCCACGCCAATATAGGCATATTTTTTTAAAAAGTTTTTAACAGTTCACATTAAGAGAACATTAAATTTATATTCTCGAAATCATAAAGCCACCACTTTTCATGGAAAAATTAATAATTTAGAACATTTTTTCGTAATATTGATCACTTACATAGTTTGAAATAATTTGTTAATGAAAAATGATTTCATTATCAATAACAATTTATATCTCTATCTTTCGTTTCTCTATTTTTGTAAAAGAACCAACCTATCGTTTTTAAAGCAAAAAAATGTTTTCCAAATCTTTTATTTGTCACAAAATAAACACGTCCTCAATTAAGCGCTCACTCATAGCTCATTGAAAACACAAAAAATGTAAATCATAGGAAAAAGAAGCCTTTAGAATCATCCCTTTGTTGCAGTTTTACAAAGTACGACGATATCAATACAAATCCAAAACTCTCCTAGCTCGTAGAAAAGCCATGGGTTATGACTCTTGCATTATTGGTACTATGTATTCTTCAAATTGTGCCGGTGCCGGTGCCGTCACGGTATGTCCAAATAATTGATTCGTCGCGCGGCTTCGAGTGCAGAAATAATTTCGTAAAAGGACATTGTAATTGTTGTACTTTTTTGTATGAAATTATCTATCGATCGCCCAATTGTCATTATTTTTTTTAATTGATCATATAAGTATCAAAACTTTTAAAAAAAAAGTTCACCACAGGTGTCATGACTTATATTTTGCATTTGAAGTAAGGTTTTTTGTTTTCAGAAATAAGTGATCGATTGAAAAATCGTCAAAGTAAGCGTGGTATAAAAATAATGGCATTTTTTGTGTCTTCTTCCCAAATGAATTTTAACACAGCATGTTGCATTGCATGTCTTTAAACCCAAGCTTTTTCCTTCTTCTTTCAATGTTAAGTATGTTGCCTGTAGTTAAAGATTTTAGCTTATATTAATGAGAGAAATATGTGAGGTTCACTCCTCGACGTGGCTTAGTTGTCGTAATCCAGTCGACCTTTGGACACATGGTTGACAACTTTCTTTATTTCTTTTTATTATTTTTTTGAATATCCGATCTTTACTTCAATGCACGTTACCCAACGTGGTCCATCATCAGATTTACGATTTGTTTAATTTAGATTCGAAACGGTAAAGATCAAGGGTCTCCAATTTTTCAGAAAATTGTTCGAATTCAATGAATCGTTTGAAAAGAGAATGCCATTTTTAAAAAGGCCGCTCTTGCGTTTTGCTTTGACCGTGTGACTTCATAGTCGTGACCACCACGACATATAATTATTAGGCACCTCGATTATGTGCATGTCATCGATCCTAAGACAATTATGTGTTGCTGGCTAACATCAGCAAAAATTGTCCAAAAAATTGTGAATTTATTGGACGAAGGCCGATTCAATACTAAACTTTTTCATTTTTCCAATTTGGTCTTAAATCTTTTAGCAATTCACCAATATAATCCTTTTGGCCGATCTTGACTAAAAATTGCCGATGTGGAAGCTAACCATCCACTGTGGCTCGGCCAACCAATGCTGATGTGGATTGCCACATCAGCGATTTCAAGGCAAAATTGGTCAAAATGACTAAATTGAAAAATTATAAAAAGACAAAATTGAAAATTTTTAGATTTGAACTAACCGCCATACAGTAGGTTTAAGACTCCGGCTAACACCATGTGAACATCCCACCATTAGGAAATCCGATAAAAAAAAATTATAATTATAGGTAGAGAGAGATTATATGTATATGAAAAGAATATAACCCCATAGTTAATGAACATTAAAATCGGATTAGGAGTGGCACATAAAATTTGACTAGTAGGGTGGATGCCTATGCGAAAGGGTAAAACCTTTGATACCGTATAAAAAAGTTCATTCCAAAAAGCTTAAGTTTATAAGTCAAAAGAGAAATCACGTGCATAAAAAACATATGCACTCTATTAATAAGGGAAGTCTATTAATAAGGGAAGTGAGATATTTTCATATGCACGATGTCAATTTTAGGATTCAATTAAAATGCTATGACTGGCGGGCTCCTTTGCGAATATCTTATTGTTACCTTGGGAGCAAAATGCTGCTACTTTCTTGTTTAGGGATTCTAGTTTTTGGTAAATGCAAATGAGACAGCAATTTTTTTCATTCTATGGCAAGATCTAAAGTTTGGAGAAATGCTTCATGATCAATCACACAGATTGAGGAGAAACTAGCGAAGCAGAAGGAAATCGATTACTGGCTTCCCATCACCTCTTCTAGGAACGCGAAATGGTGGTACTCGGCCTTCCACAATGTCACGGCCATGGTCGGAGCCGGCGTCCTCAGCCTCCCCTACGCCATGTCGGAACTCGGATGGTATGCCAAACTTCCCAAGCAAGAAATCATTTCGGTCATTTCGAATCTATCAGTGTGGAAGAAGTTGGTCCTGGATCAGTCTAGTCCTTGGTTATATTTCTCCTCTAGCCAGTTCCGCTGTCCTGAGTCCACCATCTTTTTCTTTCCCTGTGCCTAATTTAGTGCAAGTAGCGTTTTGGGCAAATTTGATGACTAAATTTGCCTACCGGTTACTGAGTCAATCCCACGTTGCAGGGTAGTAGCTATCAGTTTGCGGATTGAACTTATGAGTCGTCCTGTCTTATGTAACTTGGCTGCTTTGTGTGTTTTTGTTTGATTTTCTCTAGGGGTCCTGGTGTAGCTGTGCTAGTCCTCTCATGGATCATCACCCTGTACACGTTGTGGCAAATGGTCGAGATGCACGAGATGGTCCCTGGAAGAAGGTTCGATCGGTACCATGAGCTCGGGCAGCACGCATTCGGCGAGAAGCTTGGACTCTATATCGTGGTCCCTCAGCAGCTGGTCGTTGAGGTTGGTGTCAACATTGTGTACATGGTCACCGGAGGGAAGTCGCTGAAGAAGTTCCACGACACCGTGTGCTCGGGCTGCAAGAATTTGAAGACCACCTACTTCATCATGATCTATGCCTCTGTCCACTTTGTCCTCTCCCATCTCCCCAACTTCAACTCCATCGCCGGCGTCTCCCTCGCTGCAGCCGTTATGTCTCTGAGGTAATATTCTTCTATTCTAACTCTTGTGAATTCGCTTCCTCATAATTGGTATAATTTAAGTCAAAACATGATTCGGGATGATATTTCATATCTTCATTTTTCAGTTACTCAACCATAGCTTGGGGAGCTTCAGTAGAAAAGGGCGTTCAGCCGGACGTGAAGTACAGTTATAGGTCATCGACCACGGCTGGGAAGGTCTTCGACTTCTTCAGTGCCTTGGGCGATGTGGCTTTCGCTTATGCAGGGCACAATGTTGTCCTGGAGATTCAGGCGACCATCCCCTCCACTCCTGAGAAGCCGTCCAAGGGCCCGATGTGGAGAGGAGTCATTGTCGCCTACATTGTCGTGGCTCTTTGCTACTTCCCAGTCGCTCTAATTGGTTACTGGGTGTTTGGGAACTCGGTCCAGGACAATATCCTCGTCTCCCTGAACAAACCGAAGTGGCTCATTGCAATGGCAAACATGTTTGTCGTCATCCATGTTATTGGAAGTTACCAGGTAATGTACAAGCTCCTCCTCTTGTGTCTTTCAATGTTCTTTGTGGCGACGGTGTCTTTCTAGCCTGTGACTTAAATTTATCTTCATGGTTCGGTGCAGATTTACGCGATGCCGGTGTTTGACATGATAGAGACTGTATTAGTGAAAAAATTGCACTTCGAGCCAACTGGAACGCTTCGTTTCGTGTCTCGCAATGTCTACGTGGGTAAGTATGATGCCCAATCTCTTGTTGCTTGCTTGGATATTTTGGTCTAGGTCGTGATGTTTGTAAGTTCGGTCCCCGCTTTTCCTTTCTTTCCTTTTTGTCGATATTATTGATGTCCTATTGGCATCGCAGCATTCACAATGTTCATCGCCATCACTTTCCCATTCTTCGGCGGCCTTCTTTCGTTTTTCGGAGGATTTGCTTTTGCCCCGACGACATACTTTGTAAGCAACCTCCTACTAATATAATGATTTGAAATTTGCCATTGTAAAAGTTCGTTTATTGAGATGCTTGGATGTACTTTCTGGTTCAGATGAATCCTAACGTGTCTTCTCCTTCTGCTGTTTTTTTTCAGCTTCCTTGCATAATGTGGCTCGCAATCTACAAGCCGAGGAGGTTTAGCTTATCCTGGTGGTCAAACTGGGTATGTTACACTCATTCTCCTTTTATGGTAACTCATCCTCAATCAAGCCTCGTGTTCGTTAGTCAGTTCATCTGATATGGCTTTTGCTTATTCCAGGTTTGCATCATATTCGGGCTTCTGTTGATGATCTTAGCACCCATCGGAGGACTCCGGCAAATCATCCTTGAGGCCAAGACATACAAATTCTATTCTTAGAATCGCATGGAAGTGAATCCGGTTTGTCTGTGATGCGGACGGATTCAAATTTCGAGTCCTCATCAAGAAAGATCATAACTTATGGTGGGCAAGACTAAATGTTCAAGCAGGAATACGTCTGGCAATCGTTGATCGAGTCTAGTAGGTTATTCATGAAGTATTAAGTGCATCGTTTATCTGTGATAGGCAATTTGTGACCCAGGAACTAGGGAAAGAGAAAACACACTCAAACCCAACTTCTCTATGCTTTTTTTTCTTTGTTTCCTGTGTGCATATATCTTGTCTTGCTGTGTAGTTCTTCTTGAGCATCGATAAAAAAAGAATGTGGACTTTAATTATCTTTCATTTAGTTCGATGAGTACGTATGGTGACCACAAGTCAGCACTTCTGCCGCGAAGTGACACAATCCGTACACTTTGGAAAACATGCTTTCTCGAAGAATTGAGGGTATGATGAAGGGTCGCGTGATTGATCTCACTTAACGTGACTGGAGTTTCCGAATCAACATCGTGAATTAGCCTAAGATGATCACTTGCGGTGAAGATTTCACGGGGAAATTTCGCGGTTAGATATTGCATCATTAGTTGAACTAAAACTGGACTTTGCAACATTTTAACGAAAAGAATCCAAATAGAACAGAATCGTAAAGAAAAAACAAATCAGAGAATGTCCTGCTAAGGGCGGTTCGGTTCAGTATTTATAGAACCCTTTAAGTCCACAAAAACCCAAGGGCAAATGTAATTACCATTTCGCAAAAATTCTGGATTTCTTTGGGAGATGCAATTGCATTCCAAGGCAAGTTTGAAGATAATTTGGAATGTTACATTTCCAAAATGCAAATAGACTTTTTTCCTTTCAACTTTGCCCTCATTCAACTTCATAATTCCGGAAATGTCTTCGAAAATCCTAACTTTGCCTTAGCCACCAAAGTGCCATCAATGAGCGACCGGCAACCAATCAGCATGCCATCGACGAGCGGCCGATGGCCAATTTGGCTCGGAGCGGTGGCTAAGTTCCGTTCGTAAATAATTTGAATTTTTTCAACAAAAAAATCAACATAAATCTTTTACAAAGTGTAGTTTTTTACCTAATTGAATATACATTAAAGTTATTTTAAAATATACTTTATCAAATATTACTTACATTTTGAAAAATCCTTTTAGCTCAATGGCCATTGCATTTTCTAAAAGACATACCCAAAATCCTTTTGTAAGTGTAGTGGTTCTTTTTCCCATGTGGACTCAGAAAGTATACAGTACCAATAGCCTGGAAAATGCAGTGGGCTCAATCTGTTCAGTGTCTATTCGCTTGTGGCTAGATTCGGGTCAAACGTGCTTCTTCAGTATTCTCTTTGCTGACTTAAGCCATTTGGACAGGTAGAGCCAACTAGTAAGCCCAGTCATTTCCAAAGGATCGAGCTCGCCTATTTCATAGTACTTTTCAAAGAAAGGATCACTTTTGCAGACGTTCGAAGCCACCCTGCGCGATTCCGAAAATTTTTGGAGAAGTGGAAATGGATCGAACAGGGCCTGCAAGAGCCATCATTAACTTAAATACATAGTAATGAGATCATAAACTGAGATCATCAAGACACCTCACCACAAACTAATTCACAAATTGTCAATAGCTCCAGAAGGAGTACCTGAATGTCTGATGTACGTTCAGACTTGTGAAGCCACCTGTTCCTCAACATACTCAATAATTCTGTGACTTTACCATATTTATAATTCACACTTGACGGGTCAGTCAAAAGTATAGGATCTACGCAGCTTTTCCATTTCCTTCGAAAGATCAATCCACCTTTGTTATTCAAGTCCTGAAGAAAAGCGGAATTGGGATGGCGCACCTTTAACCATTGTGCTCTATCGGACAAGTCACAGAGAAAGTTCATCCACTTCTCGGGACTCCGAATGTACAACCTTGTCTGCTGCCGTTGTCCTGCCCGCAATCAAAACCATTAGTATATTAGCTCAACATGCTGAAAGAAATGGTTGCAATCTCTATAACAGCGTTGGCTCAATGAGAGATGACATCACTTTCACCTCAATGTAGGATCCGGCTTAGCAAACCCAAGATGAGATGATAAGCTACTTTAGGGCACGTATGGTAATGTTTCTATTACCGGGAATAATTTCTGTTCAAAAATAATTTTTTCTATTTTTATTTCCTCGACAAGTTTTTGAATAGAAGAACATGTTTAATAACTGCACAAAATTTTTATTTTTAAAATAAAAATGTGTTTAATACGACCCCAAATTTTTTTGTAACTTAGAATTTCTTTTAATTTTATAATAATTTTATTACATTTTTCTCTTGTTTTTTTTTTTTTCCCTTTTCTTCTTCTTCCTCTAACCAGCGAGGTCATCGGTCTCGAGGGAGCCTCCCCTTGGCTAGGCAAGGCTAAGCTCGCCCAACTACCGGTGAGGTTCAACGCCATCTAGCCATTGCAAAGTAGGCGTCACCCGCTGGGTGAGCTCAATCTCGCTTGATCGGGTGAGGTCGAGCCTCACCTAGCCACAATGAGGCTCAAAGCAACCTTGCCAATGGCTGGCAAGGCTCCAGCTAGGTCGCTAGGTCTCCTCTAGCCAGCATTGGCCATGGCCTAGGTCGGCGACCGGCTAGGGGAAGAAGAGAAAGAGAAAAAGAAAGAAAAGAAAAGAGGAAAAAAAAAAGAATATAATTTGAGTTTGACTCTTGAGTTGTTCCCAAGAATAAAAAAGCAATTTTTTTCGACTTCTTGATTTTATTCCAAATTCATTCCGAGAAACAAAAACATATACAAACGGATTTCTATTCCGGAGGAAAAAAAAAAAAATAGAGAAATACGAGCATTACCAAATGCGCCATTATTGATCCACCGGCAATACGTTCATTCTAAAATTCTTTATATTCATGTCACGTTCTGGAACGTCACCAAATGGATGACTTCCCTGGGTGACACAATAGAATAAGAGACAGCCAACGCCGACCTTGTCACTTGAGGTTGTTGAGCACTGATCAGGATAAAAGAGTTCTAGCGCTTGATATCCGGAGGCAAGCCTTGCCAGAGAAGATTGATGCCTGTGGAGGAATTTAGGGAGCCCAACATCGGATATCTTGGCACATGATATTTAAAATCGACAAATCAATACATTTTCGGGCCATTTGATTTGATTTAATTCAGATTCCGAATAAAAATTTTATTTCTTAAAAGGATTCAATCCTTCACCTCTCAATTGGGATTTGAATAAAAATATACATTCTTGTGATTTGTATCCAAGGTCAATTAAAAATTGAAAATTTGGATTATTTAATTGCAAAACATAATTTTTTTAAAAAAATTGGATAAATACTCCCAATTTAATGAGCACTAGTAAAGGATTCATGAATAAATATAGAAAAGCGTAAATCATAACTAAATCTTCCATTTTTTTTTTCTTATTCAATAGGAAAGATTGAAGCAAAATAGCTATAAATTAATAAAATTAAAGAATGATTTTAATTTACACATATTATATTTTTTAGCTCGGTGGATGAACCATATGACACGCATGTAAATGACAGAATCCCAGTAGCATATGCTTGTATCCCAAATTACAAGGTAACATTTTGATTCAAATCTAAGCCATATTTTGACTCAATATGAATACATGCATCACCATCAGCATTCCAAACATTCCACGTTATATCTCTAAGTGATCACCGCTTTTGATGTGCATGATCATCGAAGATGGTGAAATCTGAAAAAAGTGACATCTACAATCACTACGCTCATGAACACCAAACACGGGTTCCTGATAGTAGATTACTCGTGATTCTCGACCCCATTTCACAAGGACACCCCGATAAGTAATTGAAAATCCCATCATTTCCATTAATGTTGTGATTACTAGAGAATCATTTTAGGGCAACCAAATCATCACGTGCCCTAAAACAGTCGTGCCATTTCGACCTTTCCCAATCTCCTCAGAGATATTTGACACTCGAGATTTTCACACTGGAGAGGGTGAGAAAGGAGAGGAGCAAAGCTTGTATCAGAGTGAGAGGAGGGTTCCTTTGAAATGTCGAGAGCTGGCGATGACGATTGTTGGGGTGGATGCGGCAGCGTGAAACATCATTTTTTACTTAAAACTGCAAAAGACATCATTATTCCTTAAAATTATCTTCAATAATCTTTTTCTTGTCTAAAAGGTAGTTCAATTAAGAAAAAGTTGCATGAGATGTGCTCTCTTCTTTTTTTTTTTTTTCTTTTTAAATTCAAATGTCGACTCGTCTTATAAATGATAGAAGTGGATAATTGTCAAGGTATATGTTTAATATGGGATACAATAAATTTCCCTAACTATGCAAGTTTAGGAATTTCTTCCCAAATCAGCTTTACTAGCTCACACTCCCAAGAATCATAGAGAGAAACTCCAAAGAGAAATTCTGAATTTTATTTTACTCGTAAGATAATACAAATAAGAAAAGGAGATTCCTATATATATATAAGTATATAAAAGGCTTATTAAACGTAGAGATTATATCTCCCCATATGCCCAACTACCCACAATTATTACAAAGTTGTACAATTATCGTATCAATCGCCTCCAAGAATATTCTAGACTACTCAAGAAAATCCTCCAACTCTAGAGATAGTCGAGGGTCGCTTGTTTATGGATTCACCATGATCCTTAATATAGAAATCCTTTTGATTGTATCACTTTTTTTGGACAGTGACATGTGTGTTATCGTTTATGAGTTAAAAAAAAAAAATAGTCGCACAATAAAATATAAAAAGTATCACTAATGGTTATAACAAGTAAACAGCTAGTTCCTTTTTCCTTTACAATAATCACAGCACTGACAGCGGGAATTGCCAATGCGATCTTCTACTCTACCTCTTGGTCTAGTGTATATCAAAAGATTTATCATTTAGTGAAATGAACGACTCCATAGGTGATGTATCGATAGAAAGGAAAAGCTCAACCAGTACATAAACGAAATCGGTTGAGAATACAATGCGATGGTTAATCCAAATAGTGCAGAACTCGTGAAGAAAGAAAATCAAAGACTGCGTGACTAAGTGTGGCGGTTCAGTATCCCAAATGAACACAAAAACTATGAAGTACTGAAGTTCTCACGCGTGACCAATTGCCACGGTCGAATGGGGAATCTTCAATATCGAATCCTTATTATTTACTGCCCTGTTTTGTCTCTACGAGAGGCTGGATTCCCATTTAGGAAGTTGAAATGTTCAAATTTCGGAATCTCCAACTGCAGGCTGCCAACCAAAATTGCCAAAAGCGCCAGGCCAACAGCTTTTCCTTCCTTATTCTACGTCACGGAATTATATGAGTGAGGACTCGAGAATCAAACATCATAAAAGAGTTGACCCCAATTTCTGCAGATTCCTATAGATGGCAGTAAATCTGCCTCGATCTCCTAAAACTAGGATGACAGTAAAGAGGAATCCGCTCATGTTCATCAGAATTGGAGCCCCCAGCTGTACCAAACAGATGTGTTGCCCTCAAATGCAAATCCGCCCAAAACAAGTTATTGGGTTGGAATTTATTTCCATACTCATAGAAACTATCGACTGCCTTCCTAGGATAGACCGACCAACCCATTGGGCATATAACCTTCCTTCATCTGTTTATGTCGGTGCTCCATCTTTCTCATCCTCCTCCGGTGAAGTTCTGCCAGTGATTCGCGTCGTTCCAATGGGGACTCAGGGCGGCAACGGCAATGTAAGTCTGCTGCTGATTTATTTGGTCCTAGTGACGAGTGATTCGGTCGGGATCGTCTTATCTGTAGAAGGAATCGTTGCTGGCTTTCATGATTAATGGTTAATTTGTTATGTGGTTTTATTGAGGACAGGTTGACGAAACACTGGCGAAGCAGAAGGAAATCGACGATTGGCTTCCGATCACCTCTTCCAGGAATGCGAAATGGTGGTACTCGACCTTTCACAACGTCACTGCCATGGTTGGAGCTGGTGTCCTGAGTCTCCCTTATGCCATGGCACATCTTGGATGGTGACGACTCTAAATCGAACCTAATATTTCGAATCGAAACTATGCAAAGCCGAACCAATTCATACAAAAAGATTAGAGGCTCAAATCAAAATACCGTCTTTATCTCAGAAGAACATCGAAATCTTTCCTTGAACCATGTATAGAGCAGTTCCATAACTTAGCACAAAATCTTTTTGACTCGTATTGTACTCAGGGGTCCTGGTGTGGTAATATTGGTACTGTCATGGATCATCACTCTATACACCCTGTGGCAAATGGTGGAGATGCACGAGATGGTCCCTGGGAAGCGGTTTGACAGGTACCACGAGCTTGGTCAGTACGCATTCGGCGAGAAGCTCGGCCTCTATATCGTGGTCCCTCAGCAGCTGGTTGTTGAGGTCGGTGTCGACATCGTGTACATGGTCACTGGAGGGAAATCGCTGCAGAAGATTTACAACTTGGCCCAACCGAATGGCAAACCTATCAAGACGACATATTTCATCATGATCTTCGCTTCGGCTCATTTTGTTCTCGCTCATCTCCCAAATTTTAACTCCATATCCATGGTTTCTTTGGCAGCAGCCGTCATGTCCTTAAGGTATCAACATCTTCTGTTCGTTCCCCACTTCATAGAATCACTTCTGGCTCCAAGAAGTGCAGAGCTGTTGAAATTTGATTTGGAAAGTTGGAAGAACATAACTTAGTCCTACAGTCTATCGCAAAAGAAAGGGAATTTCAAATTGTTTATAAGCTTTATTATACGCACATCAGCTGGATGTCGTCCTTGCAGCTACTCTACTATTGCCTGGGGGGCCTCCGTCAGTAAGGGGGTCGAACATAACGTCGACTATGGCCCTTCATCCTCCACCACCTCTGGAAAGGTATTCGGCTTCCTCACTGCCCTAGGCGATGTTGCATTCGCATACGCAGGCCACAATGTGGTGTTGGAGATCCAAGCCACCATCCCTTCAACCCCGGAGAAGCCATCCAAGGGCCCAATGTGGAAAGGAGTGGTGTTCGCCTACATCGTCGTGGCGCTGTGTTACTTTCCCGTTGCACTGATTGGGTACTGGGTGTTCGGGAATAAGGTCGAGGACAATATTCTCATTTCGCTTGAAAAGCCCACGTGGTTGATCATCATGGCCAATGCATTCGTCATCGTCCACGTCATTGGTAGCTATCAGGTACAAACTCCTGCACAAACTATGTTTGTTTAATTGCATTGCGCAAAGAGGTCAAAAGAGTGGCAATTGATTTATACGGTATGTTATGACTTGCTGTTCTCTGATATGCAAATGCTCTGGTCTAATTCTCCACGCTACATACATGTCCTCGTTCAGCAATGATGTGAAATTCGAGAAACTAGACATCCCTCTTATAGAAAATGACTGGAGTGGTTTTGCAAAAAAAAAAAAAAAAAAAAAAACGCAAGCTTCTTTTGGGATGATGCGATAGCCGATTGAACAAAAGAGTTATTCAGGTTCATTCACAGAAATTCACTGTGCAATGTTTCTAATCATGTGGAATGCAGCTCTATGCAATGCCAGTGTTTGACATGATAGAGACTGTCCTGGTGAAGAAACTCCACTTCAAGCCCTCAAGGATGCTCCGTTTCGTATCACGTAATCTATACGTGGGTAAGTTTTCTCACTCAACAATCACCCATGGAAAGCTTCATCAATCCAGGCTGGCTTCCGCTTAGAAACATTTGCATAGAAACATTTTGTTAAACTCAGTTGCACTTGGCTTCGATCTCAGCTTTCACCATGTTTGTGGGCATTACCTTCCCTTTCTTCGGAGGTCTCCTGGGATTCTTCGGAGGATTCGCTTTTGCCCCAACAACATATTTTGTAAGTCTCATTGGCTCAAGTGCCCCCGTGAATAAATCTGCATATATGCTCATGGAGTTGGTTCAGGCCTCTCTCTGACTGTTGTGTACAATTTTGTTCAGCTACCATGCGTCATGTGGCTGGCTATCTACAAGCCCAGAAGGTTTAGTCTGTCCTGGTACGCCAACTGGGTGAGTTATCATTCAGGGTTTATTTTGTTTTTGCCAGGGCAAATAGTCACCACAAAAGTCTTCTAACGGAGTCTACTCATGAAATTTCAGATATGCATCGTGTTGGGTGTCCTCCTGGTGATTCTAGCACCGATTGGGGCGCTAAGGTCGATCATACTAAGTGCAAAGACGTACAGATTCTACTCTTAGGAAAGGAAGCTCCACCAACTGAAGACTTGTCTTTGCAGTTCGCACATATCAAGTTTCTCTGACGTTCTAGTATTATGTTTATTTGCAAGCCACCCTGTTCGAGATATCTTTGAACATGACTATATCGCTGCTTCTTTTCCATCCGTACATAAATTCAATAAATGGCTACGCCAGGTTTATGATTGTTTATCTTACTCAGCATCGAGTAGATCTGGCATCAGACGGCCAGTCTGATAAATAGTCTTGACAGTGAAACGTTATTTGCCATTGCAAACCCGCCAGTGTTGGAAAGATTAACAAAACATGACCCCAACCATTTTGCCCTTCGGAACAGCACATCTTGCTCCATCTAGTTTTGTTGGACAAGATTCACAGAAATTTTCTATCGACTGGTGAACACAAATCACTTCTAGATACAGCCGACCATACCCCAAGGTCAGCTCCAAAGAACCATGGAACTTCAACATTTCCAAACTTTATTAGGTACAATGTCAAAATGGATGCAGCAGCCAGAACTCTGATAAGATGTTCCGTTTTATCTCCTAATCCCACCAATGTTATCCACGCCTGAAGACCTAATGGAAAACATCAACTTATATATGCTCAAGCACACATCCCAGTGTCCCTAATTATTTGGATTTCCAATCCTAGAATCCATAAACAGAACCAACCTACTGAACCATAAAGCTAGCAATCTGACAATGGTATAACTTCAAATCTGATCATGCCAGCTCAAATTTTCAGTTCATGTGCTACAAGTTATGGGGTAGCTTTAATGAGAATATGACTAATGGATCATTGAACTTGGGAAGGGGCCACATAATCTCTCCAGCTGTTTAAATTGTCGGGGAAAGCAGTATAAGCAAGCCCAAGACATTCAAAAATGCATCATGAGCGCGAGTCAACTCATTATGGAATCAACATCCCATATAAGTGTATACAAATTCAAGCTTCTTTGGAGCTACTTTATTCATGAATTAAAGATTTCCTCATTTTCTCCTTCCAAACAGCATATTGTTAGAAGTCACAGCACTTAATAACAAGTTATGAAATGAGAGCTCAGCTATCATAAGTAGCCCATAAGCTGACTAGCTCAAAAACAAAGCTTTACATATTTTAGCATCTCGATTTACAAGCATAATAAGCTTGGCAGGAAGGCCATAGAACAGACATTACTTATGAAGAAGAAAACCAAATGCAAAACCCAACACACAGAAGCAAACATGACCAGACATGTGAAATGTATATATAAAGACAGTTGAAAGGCATATGAATTGGTGCTGCAGAAGCATGAGTAAAGCCTTGCGGAGATATTCATGTATTTCTTTTATATCCTTCCAATGACACAAACCTATAACTGATAACACCCTTCTAATATATCACCCCCGATCGACGCCCCAACCCAAACCCCCAGAGAAAAGATCCACAATTCACCTTCGAAACTGTTCATTCAGACATCCGGGGAGGAATATAAATGACCTGAGCTTTTATCTTCTCTAACATGTGTACCATAAAATACATTATCATTACAACAAGAGAACGACGAGAGAAGACTATCTCGACTTTTTCTTCAGTCTACCTCTGCTTCTTTCCCTGAAGAGTTCGACCCAAAGATTGGAGACCCACAAAATGCTAACACCAATGGCAAGTGAAACCACGACCAGCCAAGAAACCCAAACCCACCTTGGAATCACACCTTCTGCCCCACCACTCGCATAGAACACCCCCATTTTATACAGAAACAGTGGACCTAAAAGCCCCCTGACGACGGAATAAAATGAATAGAAAGGCGCAGACAAAGCATCAAACACCTTAGCGGCAAGAGCCGAGTTTCTCCTCCGCACGCCGGACAACGTCCACGCGTTTTGGCAGGCGCTCGTGACCTCCGCAAGGATCAACAGGACCAAGATAGCGAAAGCCCCGTGGCGGACCAAGTACCTGCAAGGAAAAATTGGAATTTTATACACGACACTATGAACGCATCGACGTCACGAATAACTCCAAACTGGCATCACAGGAAGAAATAAAAATCGAATCTTTTCTTTGTCGCATCGATCGAGTAAGATTCTAGCTCCAATCTACCAGAACACCACGGGACACAGAAAGTTACTAGGCGCTACTCCGACGCGACAAGACGAAACGAAACGGCGATGATACCTGCAGGTGAGGAAGACGAAGAGAGTGGCCAAGTGGTGGCCGATGAAGAGGAGATCCTTGGGGTAGAACACGAGGTAGTGCACGAGATCGGCCAGGAAGTAGGCAATGCTGTACTCGAGGACGGCGTCCTGGGCGCCGGTGTTGCTGGCCGCGAAGCCGGGGGAGGGGTCGGAGAGCAGGGCGAAGGAGGCGAGGGCGACGGCGGGGGTGCCGTGGGCGAGGGAGATCAGGCAGCTGGAGGCCTCGGGCCGGGCCTTGGGGCTCCAGCCGCGGAACACGACGGCGTGCCCGGCGAGGTAGACGGCGAGGAACATGGCGAGGAAGATGGGCAGCGGCGGAGGGAGGGAGGCGCCGTCGAGGAGGGCGGCGGCGGCCATGGGCGGGCGGTCGATCGGTAGGTGATCGACGAATTGACTGAGCGAGCGGGGGCGTGTTTCTTCGATGGGGCGGGAGAAAGAAATAGGAGGGCGGGGGAGTGTCGAGGAAGGAAGGGAAAGGGAGGGAGGGAGAGGCGTGCGAAATGATTTTTAGGGGGTGGAGGGGTTTAGGTTTGACCCGTCGGATGTGGAAGTGGCATGGATTAGAGGATCTTTTGCCAATATGATTTTGGTCACTGAGAATCGGTGATGAAAGAAGGAAGAAAGGAGGAAGGAAGGGAGAGGAAGGAAGGTAGATTCGGAGATTATATGCTTTTTTTTCTGCCTTTCTGGTTTTCCGAAAAGATGACTTGCTTTCCCACTCCCCTCCCCAGAGTCCCTACATGATTGAACCCGGGAACGACAGTATGACGAGACACCTATGTCGTCGTCCTCGTCGAATTTAATAACGGATTAATTCTCGGGATCGCTATACGTCTTAAAAGTTTATGAAATTTTTTGTTTTGGGATTGTATTCACTGCGCTTTTTTGTCAATGATATAGGTCATTGTGAATCGGTAATGAAAGAAGGAAGGAGGAAGGAAGAGAGATCCGGGGATATATGCTTTTTGGCCATTTTGTTTTCCAAAAAGGATGACTTGCTTTCCCCTGCGATGATGGAATCAGATCCCTTCCCCTGAGTCCCTACTTGATTGAGCCCTGGAACGACAGTATGACGAAACACTGACGGGTTAGTTCCCAGTGTTGTTATAATGTCTTAAGAGTTGATGAAATTTTTTGTCTCGAGATTGTATCCACGATTTTCACAATATAATATTGTAAAATTAACCAAGATCGATTATCTCTTAAGTTGACACGTGAAACTTTAGATTTTTCGTGACTTTTTTGTGAGGATTACATCTTTCGTCATCAGCCCGAGTGGGACAGGAAAAGAACCTCCGGCTTTTCTTAAATTTCACATGAGACGTTCGGATGGCACCGGCGAATTAGCGGTGTGGCCCCAAAAGCACCATTCATGGGATAAGGGAACGAAAGGGAATATGCCTTTCGGATAGGGCGGCAGCGGGGGGCAGGAGCTCGCGTTGTTTTAAGTGAGATTGGGAAAGGGGTCGGTCACTATCATTAGGAGATGGCGACGGTGTCGAGGGAAGTTCGTTTTGCAAGGAGGAGGCTTCATGGGCGAGGCATATGTTGGGACAGAAAGCTAGGAGATGCCCAAGGTTTTAACCCAATTTGTCTAACGAGGAATTGGTTTCAACCATATAAAAACGGGGAGCCGAATGAGATGCGCACGTAAGCGATCCGTCAGACGACACGGCTTAATAGTTGGAGACATGAAATGAGTCCGGGTGGCAGCAGCCCTCGCTTTCATATACGTCAGCATGTCATATCGTATTATGATTGTATGGTGGAAGAAGATGAAGTAGGTCCGCGGGGTTCACGGGTGCTACTATTCTAAGGCCCGGCCCGTGTAGGCCCAGAAGCTTTTGGACCATCTGAAGGGCTCACTTCAGAGTGCCATTTGAGCCCATTATTCAAAGGCCCGGCCCAAGTAGGCCCGGAAACTTTCTGGTCGCGGAAATGGGAGTCGAGAGAGAGAGGTCGCGGCGTTGCTGATTCTGAATTCCAAGCTCCTCTTCGTCTGCTTCGTTTCGATCTTTCGTCTCGGCTTCCGTCCAGCCATCGCCGCGTCGGAATCCCGTAAGTAGTTTCTCTCCCGAATTCCATTTCCTCTGGCGAACTGCGCTAGGGTTTATTGGCGGCGATTCCCGCGAACTTGGAAATCGCCGTCTCCATCTCTATCCGCGCCTGCCGCGACGACGGCGACGAATTCGTCCGCCTGTTGCGAATGTACGGCTTGGATGGGGATCGAATTGACGTCATTGCTCGCTTGTTAGCTCCGTGTTTGGCCGCTGTCTCTTATCTGGGATTGATCGTTTTTCGCGTTGAACTCGGCGAGTGCGCGTGTGAATGGTTGTGCGGGCCTTCCAATTTGTGTTCTAGTGGTTTTCATGTTCCGTGCGAGATAAGATAGTGAGATAGAGGGCCGTATGTACACTTCCCTGTTCGTGCTTGCGTGATGACCGCGCTGTCGCGGGCATTGCGAGGGATAATGGCATCTTTGGACTCATGAGGCTTTGTAATGTATGGTCTGTGTAGTGTTTAACAAACTATGTGTCTGCAATATCTAATTCGGAGAGTTACGTAAAATTACAATCTGGATGATAGAGATCTTTGGGTCCATAGTTCATATTATTTCTATAGAGGTGCAAAGCTATTTATTATTTGGTCATACATATGGTGAGAGTTAAACAAGTGCTTTGTGGAATTTTTGTGGTGTATGAAAATCTTCTATGGGTCCCTTGGCTGGTGAATTGAGTCCATTGATGTGTATAGAAAATGGACGAATTTCCATTACCCTGCACAACATGTATAAGTTTGATCTCCCCGAACCCCTTAGTGTTGCTACTTGCTGGTATTTGAATTGAGTACTGAGCTTCTGTGTCTTGTTCCCACATATTGCAAATTGTGCCTTTCTTTTGGGATTTGAGGCAAGCAGGTAACTCATCTGACCTGAAATGGCTGGGGGAGGATTTATTCACCACCTTTTGAGGAGAAAACTTCAGTCTCACTTCAAGGTGAGTTTCGCTGTTTTGTACTCAAGAGAGTCGCAGATGCATGATTATGTGTTATGTGTCTTTTTTAATAAATGAATGTCACATGGAGGCTGGGAAGTTCCTGCTCATTCTTCTATCTGAATGGGATAGTTTATTTCCTGTGGATCCCATGAATGTCTTTCTTCATCTGTCGTATAATTGGATCTTCTTCTGTAAATTCCCTGAAGCGGATTTCCCCCTTTTCAATCTCAGGCGGCATAGTAAATATTCGACTAGGATGCATCTTCTCTTTGGTTATCAGCATGGTAAATGCATTAATGGAATTGATGACGAAATTGACTCAGTGATATGGATATGTTATATTTTCAGGCTTCTACATTGTTGGCCCCGCTTTTCTCAAAGGAAAGTGAAATTAATGCTGGAGGTGTAAGCGCATTGAGAGCATTTGCATTGCTCGGGGCAGGTGTTTCAGGATTTTTGAGCTTTGCGACGCTTGCATCTGCTGATGAGGCAGAACATGGTTTAGAGTGTCCAAGCTATCCCTGGCCTCACAAAGGCATACTGAGTTCTTATGACCATGCATCGTGAGTTTGTGGTTTCATCTTTGTTGCACTGTTTTCTTCTTGACTTTGCAATTCAACTCATAAAAGTATAGTGGGCTTGATAGAGATTGTTTATGCTTTATAGAGCCATCCTGCAATAAAATCACTGGCCTTCCCCCCTTTGGACTGAGTAAATCCACGTCTTTTCTCTTATTTGTTCCTCGTGTGGTAATTTGCCAAACTTAATGTACAAGGCCTTGTTTGATGAAAAAAAAGTATGGGCATTGCCGTTCGACCAAGGTATTTACCTTTTCTCTTCCAGCTGGGGGTTTGTTGCTACTGCTGCTTAATAACTGAATTAAGTGTTTTGGGTTCATATGCTGCTCAAAAATTTCCACATGAACTGTAATTTTATTATATGATAGTTCAGCCAATATTTTATGTCTTATAAAATCTTCTACATGAATGCTTTACATGAGCAGGATCCGCCGTGGTCACCAGGTTTACCAGCAAGTCTGTGCATCTTGTCATTCGATGTCTCTTATATCATATCGTGATCTCGTGGGAGTTGCTTACACAGAAGAGGAGGTGAAAGCTATGGCAGCTGAGATTGAGGTGGCTGATGGGCCTAACGATGAGGGTGAGATGTTTACTCGTCCTGGGAAGCTAAGCGATCGATTTCCTCAGCCCTATGCCAATGAAGCAGCAGCTAGATTTGCTAATGGAGGGGCCTATCCTCCTGATTTAAGTCTAATCACTAAAGTAATTCCTCTTTTCTAGTTTTGTTTATTTTTCTTATGATACTTGGTCATGGAAAGATGATTATTTTGAAATTTTATTATTTCAGGCTCGACACAATGGTCAAAATTATGTATTTGCACTTCTGACCGGTTACCGTGATCCTCCAGCTGGCGTTGCAGTAAGTGGTGTTCCGTCATATCTAGGTGCACTTGTTTTTGTTATAATTTTTTTTCCCTCTAATTTTACTGGGGTTGGGAGATATGAGGAAAGGAGTTTAAAGTAATATTTCATGGTTCATAGAAAAGAATCATAGGAGACCTGATCCAAGATTTAGCTGCTTTAGAAATCCTGTTCTTCTCTTCTTGCATGGTGGAGGTTTTCCTTTTCATTAGTCATAGATGATGTTTTGTTTTCTTTGGCTTCTTATTTCGGAGTTATGTCATGTCATTATTCTAGATAAGAGAGGGATTGCACTACAATCCATATTTTCCTGGTGGAGCGATTGCAATGCCGAAAATGCTTAATGATGGTGCTGTCGAGTACGAAGATGGGACCTCGGCAACAGAAGCTCAGGTCTGATTCTTCTATTGAGCTCGTTGCTTATGCGTAATATAGGCTCTCTAGGTTTGGTCCTTGTTTTTTATGGTCATTCTCAGGTAAAGCTTAAGTCTTCACTTTATTATGCTGCAGATGGGGAAAGACGTTGTAACATTCTTATCATGGGCTGCAGAACCTGAAATGGAAGAGAGAAAGCTGGTAAAGTTATTTCTCCAATCTTTCTGTACTCAGTTGTTTTCTTCTTCACCATGTATCCTTTCTCGGATGATATTATGTGCACATTTTAGAACTTCTGACGCAATGTTTCTCTATATCCAGATGGGATTCAAGTGGATATTTGTATTGTCACTGGCGCTGCTACAAGCTGCTTATTATAGGCGCTTGAGGTGGTCAGTGCTCAAATCGCGGAAATTGGTTTTGGATGTTGTCAACTAGCATCCATCCTGAAAAATGGCCATCATGCTCGTCGGCGGACTGGACATTGAATAACTGTCCCGCGGAATGGCTTTCTTTCCTCCTTTTCGATGTGAAATTTTGTTTAATTAGTAGTTTGATTTTGTCATGGAGCGGGATGTTAATGTCTAGTCCCCAGTTTGGAAATAAGCCCTCCTGGATACATTTGAGTTTTCGAGAGGCGTCGACTCTAGATAACTCCCCATTATCATTCTTTTTCAAATGCTAGGGCCAGAATGTTGGGAAGCAAATTGGCTGTCAAATTGGGAATCATCAGGAATTGCTGAGCGATCTGTGCAGCGAGTGTGCGAAGTCTTGACCCTTCTTGTGCTTTAATATGCGTTAGTTACCGAGTTTTTACGGTCCTCTCTTTGTTTACTTATATGCCTTGGGACTGTTGTTGCTTTATTAAATTCCATTCCTCCAGTTATTTAGACCTTGACAAGTAAACTAGCAAATAGGGAAGGCCATTGACGTGTGCTCTTTTGTCCTTCGTAATTTAACTTTATCCATCCTGAACTGTGATTCTCAAGCTTTTTCAGTTGGCTTAATTGGCTTTCTAAATTTCTTGGCCCATTTATAATACTATTCTTGAACTTTAAATTGATTTGTAATCCTTGAACATGTATATGTTGAAAATAATTTTGGATAGTCTCTCTTTTTGCCAAGAAAACTCAAGGGCTAAGCAATTGAAAATTGAGGGATGACATTGCAAAGCACATAAGTTAAAGGGACTTAATTTTTTAGGGTCTAATTCATTAAAAGAATTCAAATTTTAGATCTATTCTCAATTTTACTCTGAACTTTATTTGTCTTATAAAAAATCTCAAATCATTGTAATTTCAAATCTATCCAAAGATCGTCAATAATTTACTTAAAATTAACAATATCTGAATCAGTTAAAAGTTTATTATTATAATATATGTTTTACTCAACATCCTCGCCTTATAAGGAATAAAATCAGCCTAATGATATTAATAATGTTAAAGAAATCAACGGCGATTTTTAGATATGCAAGTATATTTAGAATCAAAGTGAAAGTTGATGTTTTTTAATAAGAGAAAAAAGTTTATATTAGAATGGAAAATTTCAAATAAGGATCCAAAGTGCCATCCTTTTCTCAAAATAGGATCAGAAGTGAAGTTTGTCTCAAATAAGGACCCAAAGTGCTATCATTTTCTCAAAAGAGGACCTGAAATGAAGTTTGTCTCAAAGAATGACCCAAAGTAGTCATTTAGTCTCAAAGAAGGACCTCACTTGTCGACCAGTGAATAGATGCATCTCCGATATATATTTCGGTGGCCTGATTAGGGTATTTTCATCTAATTTTTTTTTTTTCATTTTTGGTTGCCCTTTTCATCGTCTTCTTCGTCTCCTATTCACCTTCTTCTCGCACAGATCAAGAACACCGGACTTGGGGAATGCCAGCGAGCGCCAGTTGCTGGTAAGGGCTGGCAAGGGCTCGACGCCCATTGCTGATAGCAGGCGAGGGCCATTGAGCCCTCGCTAGCCATGGGGAGGGGGGCCGTCCAAATCGAGGCCCTACAAAAAGGTCCTTGAGGGCAAAAGGGGTAGCTGAAGAAGTCGTCGATCTAGGAGCGGTTGTGGGAGGAAGGGATGAAGAAAGCGACACGGGCGTCCCAGTCGTAGTCCTAGCAGAAGACGAGGTTGTCGATGGAGCAGTGGGCGGAGGTGAGGGAGGTCACGCCTCATGGCCATCAGCGAGGTCGCCCCTCATTGGTCTTGGGCGAGGGCTCACCCACCTCACCGGCCATTAATAAGGGTTAGTGAGGGCCTGCAAGCCCTCGCTCGCAGCCAACAAGGGCTCGACGGCCCTCGTCAGCCGCAGCCAAGGCCACCCTCGCCAAACCTGGCGAGGGTCGACCTGCAAGCCCTTGCCCACGGTTGACGAGGGCTTAGTGGCCCTCGCCTACTGCTAGCGATGGGCGTCCAACTCTCGCCGGCCCTCACCAACGGCCAGCGCTCGCCAGCCCTTCCCAAGTCCGATGTTCTTGAGAAGAAGACGAACAGGGGACGAAGAAGATGATGAACAATGCCACGATTGACCTAGAAAAAAATAATAATAATAAAGAACAAGACAACCGAAAATTTAAAAGAAAAAAATTGGCCTACAATACCCCTGATTAAGCTACCGGAATATGCATCGAAGATGCATCTATTCACCGGCCGACAAATGAGGTCCTTCTTTGAGACTAAATGATCACTTTGGGTCCCCCTTACTGGCACAAACTCCACCTGCGCCCTTTTGAGAAAACGGCGCACTTTGGGCCCTTATTTGCGACAAACTTCACTTTGCGCCCTCTTTTGAGAAAAATATGGCACTTTGGGTTCTTATTTAAAATTTTCCCAATTAGGATTGAAAGAGCACTTAAAGTTTACAATTTTTTAGGGGATTATCCTTGATCTTTGCCATCAAATCATGGATCTTACATTAATGCTGTCCGTCCGATTGATGAGAAAGTGAGAAGTTAGACGGTCGAGATTGCATAAATAGTCGGATAAAATAAGCGAGTGGGCCCTAAAAATAGAAGCTGAATTATCTCTTTCTTTTTACTGTCGTTGCTCTTCATCGCACTGTTGATGGCTCGATTTCGGATCAGTCGGATTTCGGATTTCGCACCGCTTGCTTCGACGGAGAACGGCATGGCGGGAGCCGATTTGGGGTTAGCATTTTGTGCCCAGTTGCTCTGGTGCTCGTGCTTGTTCTTTGCTTCGGTTTTCAATCTGGGGTTTGTTTGTTACAGTTTTCGCCGTTTGATTTGAAAAATTACGGATCTTCTCATGGGTTGAGTTGATGCTTTTACGCTACCTTATCTTTGACGTGCGTTTTCTTTTAGCTGATCCTGCAAATAATTTTTTTTGCCTTTGAATCTTTTTGATATAAAGGAAAATGGAGATTCGTTTTATCATATTTTTGGCAACTTTAAGCAAATTATCGTATGCGTGCTATGGCGAGCTTAAGTTGTAAGTGGAACGCGCGAATTTCTCTTTTTATGAGGAATTTTTAGCTTCAGACGCACCGGGTTTTTTCCAATCGTATAGTTTGGGTAAAATTTCAAGGGGGGGAAGAAATCAAATTCGTGGAAATGGTCTTTTTTTATAAGGATGTGATATGATATATGGTGTTATTGCTGGGGGAGAGAAGGGACATGCTCATGAATTCTTAGTCCAGCTGGTGATGTCGTCGTTATGATTATCAACATGCAGAGGTAATTCGTTGTTGAGGATCCAAGAGCTCTTTCAGTGCTACCTTGATACGGAGGGAATTCGAAAGAACACTTGTATAAAGTGTTGGGGAGGATGATGGTTGAAAATGTAAGGCTACCCAGAG
Organism: Eucalyptus tenuipes; assembly: GCA_014182365.1. Classification (NCBI taxonomy): domain Eukaryota; kingdom Viridiplantae; phylum Streptophyta; class Magnoliopsida; order Myrtales; family Myrtaceae; genus Eucalyptus; species Eucalyptus tenuipes. Next base: position 24,705,871 of record CM024546.1, read on the forward strand.
ACTGTTGCGATAGATCGTTCACCTCGGCTGGTGAATCTGAGGGTTCTGGTACTTCAGGACGTATCGACATGGAGTTTACTGTATCAGAGGATCCTAGTGGTCCAGCCAAGAAATGCATCAACTTGAAATAGAGAGGTTTGGTTTTTTGTGCCCCTAGATGTCCTTCCTCTATCAAACATGTCACCTTCTGAAAAGATTTGACACATAGGTTGAGGCTAGAACTTGAACAGATCCGAATTCTTGAGAAGAAAATTGAGTCCCAGAGAGCAACTGGGGCTACATTGTCGTCGTCTAGTGATATTCTAAGTTGCAGCAATGGGTTGCTGGCTGCTGCTGCTGCTAGGAAATCATCTGCGCAGACTTCTGGGCTGGAAAAGAAAGTAAATGCACCTGATGAAAATGTTCGTTGTTGGAATCGTGGTGCAACAGGGAAGTTTGAGTCAGTGAAGCAGGCTCCAGCTCCAAGGGTTGCCAATGTAATGTTGATGAAAGATTGTGAGACCCTTTTAGATCGTCTGATGTCCCATTAGTATGGTTGGGTTTTTAATAAACCTGTTGATGTGAAGGCATTGAACATTCCTGACTATTTCATTGTGAAAAGAAACTTGTGGTCAGTGGACCACAACCATCATCAACAAAATCAGCTCCCCACCTGAGGAGGTAAAAGCAGCCAAGTCGACATCTCTTCATAAAAAGAGGAAAATTTCGAGTCAACAAGAAGTTATGCCTGCAGCTTTTTTCTGGTAATGATAGATGAGGAGAAGCATAAACTAAGCCAGGAATTGGAGTCTTTGCTGGAAGAAATGCCTGAAAACATTATTGATTTCTTGAGAGAGCATAGTTCAAATGGAAGGGAATCTGTAGAGGAGATTGAGATTGACATAGATGATCTCAGCAATGTTCTTTACACTTAAGGAATCTGCTAGATTTGCAAGATAAACAGAAGAAGCAGGCATGCGCTGAACTTTGTGAAATAGAGGTGAACTCTTGTTGCCTCCTCTGATATTCTTCATTATGTGCCTTTTTATATTTACTGAAATCTTCTTTTCTTAACATGTGCAGATGTCGAATGAATCTGGATTTAGCAATTCATCTATGCAACCATGTACAAGTTGGCTTTTTTTTTTTTTTTTTTTTTGGTTCATGTTGTTATATTTCATTTAACTCTTAGTTATATTTGTAATACTTCTATAGAAATGCAAAGCTATTCATAATTTGGTCATGCATATAATGAGAGTTTTGCGGAATTTCACTATGGTATGAAAATCTTCTATGGGTCCCTTGGCTTATTTTTGTCCATTTTGGTTGAACTGGGTCCATAAATGCACTTAGGGGTGAAGGGTTGGTCTAGGGTTGTGGGTCCATTAATGCACTTAGGCGTGAGTATCGGTCCAGGTCCAATCCCCAGGGGCACTACGCCGGTGCATAGTCCTGGGGCTTTAGGGTTGGTGCAAGTCGGACCAACCCTGCAGATATTTTTTTAAACCCTAGGTATATATTATAAGTTTCTCTTCTTCTGCCGTTTTCCTCTCTCAGAGTCTCACTCTTGCTCTTCCTCAATCTTAGATTAACGCTGAAATCTTTCATTTCCATCTCTTCAGGTGCAGTCTCTTCATTTTCTCTCCACTCATTTGAACTCAGCAATCGATTCTCTTCCCCTTCCTTTTGCCCTTTTGCCTTTGGTGATTGAATTGACTTGGCCTCGGGTGCCACAAGTGTGTCCCTGATTCTTTTCGCTGTTTCATTTCTTTTTTTCTTTTTTTTTTTTTTGGGGGGTGGTGCGATTCATCTATTACGAGGCGTTGTGGATGATGGGCTTAGTTTTGTTGGAATGGAGTGTTTTGCTTGGTTGTGATTGGCAGCGGGAAATGTCTCTCCATTTTTCAGATAAGTTAGACTCAAGGTTTTAGTGGTTTCCTCGTTTGAGTATAGTGAATTCAAGGGTTGTAGACGACGAGGCAATTACAAGTTGTTGATTTGGTTATAGCGATGGCTATGCCACATTACTTTTGCTTGAAGGAGGGAGGACAGCTCTGTGGTTTGGGGCAGGGCCGTGTGAGGGCTTGGTGCTGGCCTGCTAGGTGGGAAAATATGTGAACCTCAGGGCAGGGAAGTTGAGGGGTCTTCCATACATTGTATGGTGTGTGTATTACTAGATGAATTTTGTTGAGACACTGTTCTGGAGAATTTTTAAGATTCCCAAATGTTAATTTGAATGAAAATTTTCCAAGGGACTGCGGTTCGTGTTCAACATGTTGATTAGCCTGCCTGTGCTTGGGCAACATGATGTTTGGATTGAGAGAATAGGAGTGTGGTACCTTTGTAGTTGGCTTTATAATTGATATGAGTGCCATGCGTTGGAAATTACCAAATACTATCTTGTCGTACCGTCAGTCAACACTGAGAATGTTCTCTTTGTGCCTTGTTGCTTGGAGTACGTTTGTCCGTTCAAGGAATGCAAAAAATGAAACCCAGGCTTAACAGGGCCAGTCCTGGTCCCACAAATTGGGAACCAACACTATGTGTGTTGGTCCCTGAGTCAGGTGCTGAACCAGCCCCATGACCGTGCTCACCCCATGCACTGGTTTTTCTCACTAATTCCTTCTTTCAGTCCATAGATAATGGAGGAACTTTCATTACACTGCACAAATATAAGTTTGATCTCTCCCCGAAACTTGCTACTTGTTGGTATTGAATTGAGTACTAAGCTTGTTTGTCTTGTGCCCACAATTTGCAAATTGTGCTTTTCTTCTGGGATTTGAGGCAAGCAGGAAACTCATCTGACCTGAAATGGCTGGGGGAGGGTTTGTTCACCAGCTTTTGAGGAGAAAACTTCAGTCTCACTTCAAGGTAATTTTTACTGTTTTGTACTCAAGAGAGCTGCAGATGCATGATTATTTGCAGTTCTGTGTCTTTTTTAATGAATGAATGTCCCATGGGGACTTGCAAGTTCCTACTCATTGCTTTATCTGTATGGGATAGTTCATTTCCTGTGGATCTCAGTGAAGCTAATTTATCCCCTTTTTAATCTGAGGTGGCATAATATTGCACAAGGATGCATCTTTTCTGTTCATCAGCATGGTAAATGTATTATTAGGATTGATAATGGTATTGAATTAGTGATATGGATATGTTATATTTCCAGGCTTCTATGTTATTGGCCCAGCATTTCTCAAAGGAAAGTGCAATTAATGCTGGAGGTGTAAGCGCATTGAGAGCATTTGCATTGCTCGGCGCTGGTGTTTCAGGATTTTTGAGCTTCACAACACTTGCTGCGTCTGCTGATGAGGCAGGACATGGTTTAGAGTGTCCAAGCTATCCCTGGCCTCACAAAGGCATTCTGAGTTCTTATGACCATGCATCGTGAGTTTTTGGTTTTATCTTTGTTGCACTGTTTTCTTCATGACTATGCAGCTCAACTCGTGGAACTAAAATTGGCTTGATCTTCTTAGCTTTAGAAAGAGAGATTGCCTATGCTTTATAGAGCCATCCTGCAATCAAATCACTGGCCTTCCCCCCTTTGGACAGAGTAAATCCACGTCTTTACTTTCATGTGTTTCTAGCCATTTTTAGTGTCCTTTTGTGGTAATTTGCCAACTTAACGTACGAGGCCTCGTTTCATGAAAAAAAGGTATGGGAATTGCCATTCGACCAAGCTATTTACCTTTTCTCTTCCAGCTGGGGTTTATTGCTACTCCTGCATAATTACTGAATTAAGTGTTTGGGGTTAATGTGCTGCTTCCACATGAACCGTAACTTTTTATTATATGGTAGTTCAGCCAATACTTTGTCTTATGGAGTCTTCTACATGAATGCTTTACATGAGCAGGATCCGCCGTGGTCACCAGGTTTTCCAGCAAGCCTGTGCATCTTGTCATTCGACGTCTCTTGTATCATTTCGTGATCATGTGGGAGTTGCTTATGCGGAAGAGGAGGTCAAAGCTCTGGCAGCTGAGATCATGGTAGTTGATGGGCCTAATAATGAGGGTGAGATGTTTACTCATCCTGGGAAGCAGAGTGATCGATTTCCTCAGCCCTATGCAAATGAAGCAGCAGCTAGATCTGCTAATGGAGGGGCCTATCCTCCTGATTTAAATCTGATCACTAAAGTAATTGCTCTTTTCTACTTTCCTTTATGTTCTGATGATACTCAGTCCTTGAAAGATGACTACTTTGAAATTTTGCTATTTCAGGCTCGTCACAACGGTCAAAATTATGTATTTTCACTGGCTGGTAACCGTGATCCTCCAGCTGGCATTGCCGTAAGTGGTGTTCCATCATATTGTGGTGCTCTTGTTTTTATAGGATTTTTCCTTTAGTTTTACTGGGGTTGGGAGATATGAGGAAAGGAATTTAAAGTAATATTTTGAGTTTCATAGGAAAAATTCTTAGCAGACTTGATCCAGGAGTTAGTTGCCTTACAAATCCTGCGCGTCTTATCTTGCATGGGGGAGGTTATTTTTTCTTACTAGTCATGGATGATGCTTTGTTTTTATGGCTTCTTATTTCTGTGTTATGTTGTGTTATTATCCTAGATAAGAGAGGGGCTGCACTACAATCCCTATTTTCCTGGTGGAGCGATTGCAATGCCGAAATTGCTCAATGATGGTGCTGTCAAGTATGAAGATGGTACCCCAGCAACAGAATCTCAGGTCTGATAATTCTATAGCGCTCATCGCATATGCATAGTTTAGGTTTGTCGATTTGGTCCTTGTTATTGATGGTCATTCTCTGTTAAAGCTTTAAGTTTTCACTTGGTTATGCTGCAGATGGGGAAAGATGTTCTGACATTCTTTTCATGGGCTGCAGAACCTGAAATGGAAGAGAGAAATCTGGTAAAGTTCCAATCTTTGTATACATTAATTGTTTTCTTCTTAGACATTTTTCCTATCTCGGATGATATTATGAACAAACTGTTGAACTTCTGACACTAATGCTACGTTTCTCTGTATCCACAGATGGGATTCAAGTGGATATTGGTATTGTCATTGGTGCTGCTACAAGCTGCTAATTATAGGCGCTTGAAGTGGCCGGTGCTCAAATCGCGGAAATTGGTTTTGGATGTGGTCAACTAGCATCTGTCATCATAAATGGCTATCCTGCTTGTCGGCTGGCTGAACATCAAATAAATGTCCCGTTAAACGGTGTCTTCCCTTCTTTTTTATTCGGATTTTTGTCAAATTGGTAATTTAATCTTGTCATGGAGCTAGATGCGAATGTCTAGCACACAGATTGAAAATAAGCTCCTCCTGGATACTTTGGTTTTGAGAGGCATCGACTTTTGGTAACTCCTATTTTCATTTTTTCTCAAATCCTGATGGCCGAACTACTAGAAAGCAAATTGGCTTGCTGTCAAGTTGGGAATCATCAAGTCACATGAGAGAAAATTCGAATACTTTTAACAATAGAAAATTGAGGGATGACATCGCAAATCACATAAGTTAAAAGGGACTTCTTGCCAAGGATCTTACTTTGGTGTTTTGGACATGAAGTTAAGAAAGGTAATAGAATCAATTGAAAATACGAGGCCCCGTAGCATATTGAAAAGAAGGTTGGATGAATAGTAGTGTTGTTCTTACCAGACTATATCAGATTGTAAACTATGGAAGTTTGGGTTTTGGAAACTATATGCAGCGTCTACGAAACGAGATTACAAGTCATCACAAATAAAAACGCATAGGCAAGGTGTTTATAGGAGGAGGAGAGAAATTAATTCATTTTACGGATTTTTTTATTTTTTTACGTGGGTAACATTTCTTCAGAATTTTTATTGGGTTTAAGTATCTATGTATCTCTCTTTATTTCATATTTATCTATATCAAGAGTGCCATTTGTCGTAGTTTTTACCATTTTAAAAACACCAATATAATTATCCATCTTTTTTTCTTATACATAATTATTCATGAACTTTGATATAATGTATAATATTATTTTTGAATTTTTTTAATTTAATCTATATGATTTTTGAACTTTTAGTACGTATTCAAGTAATATAGCTTTCAAATTATCTAGTTCATGAATTAGATTGAATATAAAAAAATTCAGAATTATATAAAGTAAATTAAAAATTCATAAATCACATTTATATTTGACCAAAATTTAAAAACTACTTATATCGATTCCCTTTTTTTTTCTTAGGCACAACCACTTCTTTGTCGGAAGCTTCATAAGTGCCAATATTATCCCAACACTTCCTTGCCACAACGAAAGATTTGGACACACTGTTACGGTCATTATAAAAAAAAAAAAAAAATTGGTATAGCCTATGCATTTATATACGACGATTGTCGTCTTATCCTTTGCGACTAAGCCAAAAAAAGGGCTTGTCACTAATCGTCATTAATCATTAACACGTGAGTCAGGTCCGCCAGCTTTTTCTTGTCACTTCTCAGACCACGTGACGGCCCCTCTCTTTTGTGCCCCCGCTCCTACGGAGGGCGCGATCCCACGCGAAGCGGTGCACCCGATCGCGCCCCTCGCGCCAATCAAATCACTCCGCGCTGTCCCGTCACGCGCGCCTAACCAATCACCGACGACGGTCACCGCGCACGACGGCACCGCCAGTGACCCCATCCTCGCTCTTTCGCCGAAGCACGAAAAGCCCCTCGGTCGCGCACGAGGGTTGACCGCGACGGGCGCATCTCGTCCGTCGAATCCTAGACGGTCGGCTGATGAGGGATCCCCACGCCATCCGTCCGATTGATAAGGGGCGAGAGGGCGACGGTCAGGATCGCGAGAGCAGGCTTGTAAAATAAGGAAAATCGAGCCTTTAAGCAGACGCAGAGGGCCGAATCCCCTCTCTCTCCCCTCTTTCTCTCTCTTCGGCAAAAGCTTCGACGCGGTTTCTTCTTCGCCGACTTCGCAGTGGGAGTGGCGCGGCTGCTTCGGATCAGTCGGATTTAGGGTTTCGCACGCCGGGGATCGATTTGGGTTAGCATTTTTTGGCCAGTTGCTTTGGTGCTCGTGATTGTTCTCGCTGCGGTTTTCGATCTAGGGTTTGTTCGTTGCGCCGGTGAAGTTTTCGCTGTTTGATTTGAATGTCACGGATCTTCTCGAGGGTTGGGTTGGGAGTATTGGGGTTGGGCTGATATTTTTTGCTACCTTATGTCTTCTATGCGGGTATTCCTTTAGCTGATTCGGCAAGTCTTGCTTTTCGATTGAGCTTTTTGATATTAGGGTAATTGGAGATTCGTTTTTATCTTATTTGGTGACTAAATACTGATTATCGTATGCGTACTGTGGTGAGCTTAAGTTTTTTTAATGTAACGCTCGAATTTCTCTTTTTATCAGGAGTTTTTAGCTTCGTATGAGCCGATATTTTTCCGATAGTTTAGTTTAAAGAGAATCCTGCGGGGGAAGAAAGTAAATTTATGGAAATGGATATGTTTTGAGGATGTGAATCGTCGTATAGTGTTATTACTGGGCGAGAGAAAGCACATCCTCATAAATTCTTAGTCCAGGTGGTGATGTCGTCCTTATGATTGTCGAACGTGCAGAGGTCATTCATCGTTGATATCCAACAGCTCTTTCGGGGGTACCTTGATACTGAGGGAATTCGAAAGAACACTTGTATAAGGTGTTGAGGAGGATGATGGTTGAAAATGCAAGGCTGCCCGGAGACTATTTCTGTAGCTCATTCGCTGCAGCTGGTGAATCTGAGGGATCTGGTAGTTCAGGACGTATAGACACGGAGTTTACTGTTTCAGAGGATTCTAGTGCTCCAGCCAAGAAATGCATCAACTTGAATGCAAATAGAGGGGTTCGGTTTTTTGTGCCTTCAGAAGTCCTTCCCCTATCAAAGATATCACCTTCTGAAAGAAAAGATTTGATACATAGGTTGAGGCTAGAACTTGAACAGATCCGGATTCTTCAGAAGAAAATTGAGTCCCAGAGAGCAACTGCGGCTACATTGTCATCGTCTAGTGATATTCTAAGTTGCAGCAATGGGCAAAATGGGTTGCATGCCGCTGCTGCTAAGAAATCATCTGCGAAGACTTCTGGGCCGGAAAAGAAAGTAAATACATCTGATGGAAAGGTCCGTGCTTGGAAGCGTGGTGCAACAGGAAAGTTTGAGTCAGTAAAGCAGGCTTCAGCTCCAAGGCCTGCCAATGCAACGATGATGAAAGATTGTGAGACCCTTTTAAATCGTCTGATGTCCCATCAGTATGGTTGGGTTTTTAATAAACCTGTTGATGTGAAGGCTTTGAACATTCCCGACTATTTTGAGGTGATTAAGCATCCTATGGATATGGGAACCATAAAGGGCAAATTAAGATCTGGTGCTTATCCAAGCCCATTAGAGTTTCACAATGACGTGAGACTTACCTTCAGCAATGCGATGACCTATAATCCTCCCAGCAACGATGTCCACTTGATGGCTGATACTCTCAACAAATTTTTTGAAGTTAGGTGGAAAACCATCGAAAAGAAACTTGTTGTCGGTGGACCACAACCATCATCAACAAAATCAGCTCCACCTGAGGAGGTAAAAGCAGCCAAGTCAACATCTCTTCCTAAAAAGAGGAAAATGTCAAGCCAACAAGAAGTTATGCCTGCACCTCTTTTGCGGGTAATGACAGATGAGGAGAAGCATAAACTAGGCCAGGAATTGGAGTCTTTGCTGGGAGAGATGCCTGAAAATATTATTGATTTTTTGAGAGAGCATAGTTCAAATGGAAGGGAATCTGTAGATGAGGAGATTGAGATTGACATAGATGATCTCAGCAATGATGTTCTTTTCACATTGAGGAATCTGCTAGATGAGTATTTGCAAGAGAAACAGAAGAAGCTAGCATCTGCTGAACCTTGTGAAATAGAGGTGAACTCTCGTTGCCTTCTCCATTTATTGAGGAGCAAGTTCAAGACAATACCGATATTCTTGTGTTTGCCTTTTTTAATTATTACTGAACTGTTCTTATCTTATCTTGTGCAGATGTTGAATGAATCTGGCTTTAGTAATTCATCTATGCAACCATGTAGAGGTTGCTCTTTTATGAAGTTTTTTATTTTGTTTCATGTTGTTATATGTCACTTAAGACTTAGTTTTATTCTAATGTTAGTTATACACACATGTATATTGCAGGAAACAATGCGGGCGATGAAGAAGTTGATATTGGAGGAAATGAACCTCCTGTATCAAGCCATTCACCAATGGAAATAGAAAAGGGTAGGCACCATACCATTAGTAATTATGTTATGTTCAGATAGCTCCAGTTGTAAATAGATTAGAAGAATTTTGTAGTGACACTGCCTGCTCAAGTCTTCTATGTAGTCATATATTGAAAAATGGAGTTCACATGAAAAGTCAGTATCTTCTAGCAGTTCTCAAAGAGTATATCTATTTTAGGACACGAAAAGGCAGAAAGGACAGCAAAAGGAGAGCCTTGGCATTGCCTGGCCATATTCAATTAGAAGTAATTGTATTTTTTCATTTTGCTTCTGTTAAATTTTAACTAGGTTTAAAATTTGTGGCATGTTTCTTATGCTTCTGACCTAATTATTGACAATTTGATCCGTTTTGTCCAGCACTTTTACTTTTTAAGTTTTCCCTGTAGCTACATTCTATTAATGAAGTTGCATTTGTTTGTTAGATAGGAATAAGTTATACTCATTCCTCTGCTATTGTGTTTCATGGTATGCAGATTCAGGTCATAACAGTTGCTCTGAGAGTGGAATTGATAATGTCAAGGCTTCAGACACTGAAAAAGTGACAAAGGTATGTAGTGGCCTTTTCTGGGGATTTGCTGGATTTTGCTTGTGTCGTGAAGTGTTCATTCCTCTAATTCTGCTGTGCTTTGTGACGCTAAAACTAATTTTTCTTCAGGCTAGGGAAATTGCCGATACCGAAGGCCACCTGGATGAAAAGACTAGGAGCAGTGAACTGATTGATATTAATCGTGAGTTTGTTGCCTTATCTGCATTGTCTGTGTTGTGGACCATGAAAGGATTTTTCTTGTGCACTTTGGTTGATAATGAAATCTGAAGTAGGATGTCTATGTTGTAAAAGCGTGTTAGGAGTGTGTAAACTCAATTTTTTATCGAGATACAAAGCCTTAAGTTTTTAATTCCAATTTAGTGCTAGACCTGTCCGCTAATTTCCTTTTCCTAGGATGTCTAGGATCTCTGTTGCCGTGCATTTCATGTGGCTTCTGTGAAGTAGCAGTTGGTACCTTGTGATATGTTTTCCACTGATATGTTGCAAGCTCTTTTGTGGTGATTTTAGTGATATCTTTTATTGGTGGTTTGGTCTAAAGTTTGCTTGCTTAGGGAAAATTGGCACTGACATTCTTGACACATAGACGGGTTGGTTCTAAGTGCGGTGCTAATATTGGTCATTACTATATGGTTTTACATTTATTAGAGAAGACATAACAGGTTACCTTTGGGCAATGCTTTTAAGTAATTCTTCCCATGGAATATATTTCTTACAAAGTGAAGATCAATTATTTATCTCAATCTGGCATGAAAATTTGAAATATATTACTGAAGATGGAAGAATTTTAGGGTGAAAAGGTTCCTGCAAGAGTATTTCGTTTTTCTACAGGTCTTTATCATTTCCTTTTTCCTTTAAAGTTACTTTGTGGTTGAATTTACTCTTGAGAACTTGTATATAGAACCCAAATTTTACTGTAAGACAATGGCTGGCCAGCAACTAGGATATTGAGTGCCCTGAACACTATTAAACTACCTTTGAAATTAACTGAAAAATAGAGGGAAGTTGAATGTTTTCAGACTGCCTTTTTTATCAGTGTAATGGTACTCCATCTTTGACTCAGTCAAAGTGATTTTTGTCACACCTTTGTTGTTCTGAGGACTGTACATGAGTAAGGACTCCAAGGGATGACAGAGGATGAATTGATGGTAATATCATTGTTTGGACTGGGAAAGGTGGGAAAAAAAGTGTTTTGACTCTCTGAGATATGCGGATATATGCTTTACTCATGTTGATTGTATTTCCATAGTTTTTGGGCAGTTGAAGGTCTTAAAAATGGCGATTTTACATTGTATGTGCCTAAGATCTGTTATCAATGAATATATTCTTGTTTACTAGTCACTGCTGTTCTGATCCTCATGTATTCCTTGTGCTTGATTGGCAAGACCCTCTATTTTGATGAATTTTCGCCAAGCATGCTTTATGCCCTATTGATGGAGATTTCACTGTGTGTGTGTTCTCCATTTCTCAATCCTGCTCGTGCATGATTTGTTCTCTATGTATAGAGATGTCACCATCTGTTTTCTCCGTGTCGCTTATGAATTCTGTTTTTGCAGGATCTCTCAGTGTATTGGACCAACCTGAGCAGACTTCCATGCTTAAGGCAGGCTCTATTGACTCAGATAGCTTCCAAGACGGTAAGTTGGCTGGAAGAACTGCTCGAACTTTCAGGAGGTTTAAACAACTCTGATAAATTTAATCGAACATCATAGGGGAAAGTGCTCCTATCGAGAGGCAGGTCTCTCCAGAGAAGCTATATCGAGCAGCTTTGTTGAAGAATAGATTCGCTGATACAATCTTAAAGGCTCGAGAGAAAACACTCACACAGGTTGGTTGGATAATTGGGCTAATTTATCTGTAGGGGTGTTTGCAGTGGGAACTGTATAATAATCTCGTTTGATAGGGTGACAAGGGTGATCCTGACAAACTTCGCCGGGAGAGAGAGGAGCTTGAAGTGCAGCGAAGGAAGGGTATTGAACGTTTGCTTTTTTGTTAGAGACACTTCCCTTTAGTGTGGAGTTGATTTTAAAGATGGTTTTTTTGCAATGTTACCAGAAAAAGCGCGATTGCAAGCAGAAGCAAAAGCTGCTGAAGAAGCTCGAAGGCGAGCTGAAGCTGAAGCTCTTGCTGAGGCTAAGCGGAAGAGGGAACTGGAGAGAGAAGCTGCTCGACAGGCATTGCTCAAGGTGAATGAGTACACTTTAAATTCGCTATTTTCTAGTTTCCCTTCGTATTGGGAAAGCATGAAACTTGAATATTGCATTGTACTCATCATAGATGGAGAAGACGGTGGAGATAAATGAGAATTCTCGGTTCCTTGAAGACTTGGAAATGCTCAGGACTGCTCCAGGAGAGAACTTACCTAGCTCTGCTGATGAGACGAGCCCAGATCATAATCTGGAAGCACTGGGAAGCTTCAAGCTTGGGGGTAGTAACCCCTTAGAACAACTCGGCCTGTTCATGAAAGTGGATGAGGAGGAAGAAGAAGCCGAACTGCCTGCTTTTTCTAATCACGAAGATGTTGAGGAAGGGGAAATCGATTGAGATGCAGAGAAGTCGAAGATAAATCGACTTTCGCTGCCTTCTGGATCAATGAACAAACAAATCCATGGACATTGGCTGCCTCTCTGAATCTTTATAACCAAAAAAAGTAAAGCAACATCAGGAAAGGAAAAAAGCATATATGCAGGGGGGTGTGTTGGAGCTTTTTGACTCAGTGTTGGTTTGTGAGACGCGGTCAATGGGTAGATTTTCCAAAATGCTGTGACCATGTACTGAATATCACCTATCTAGATATGTGAAGTGTAGACGGGTATGTGCTGAGTAGCGTTCCACCCGAATGTTGTGTGCTGCTTAAAGTTAACTTAGATCTCACGCAATGTTTGTGCTGGTGATGGAGTCAGGGTCTTGCGGTCGCCTGGTGACCGGATGCGCAGGCTGAAGTGAAGGCCGGTTTTTAGGGGGCCTTCTTGGTTACGGGTGGAGCTTAGAAGAGAAGAAAGGGACATAAGCTGCGATTGTCTATGTTGTTGGATTCTGTGTTTGTGTTGATGTATGAAATTGGAATGTTGCTGAAGTGGAGCACTGCAAAGCCCACCTGCTCGTCCCGGACCAACACTCTTAACGTAGCAAGTGTGTTCCCCCACTTTTGCCTCAGTAGTTTTGTGGAAGGCTGAGTAACGCGCCTGCGACTAAAATTAGCCATGTTCAATAAGGAAAGATTGAATTTTTAACAAAATGACTACAGAAAATTCGGAAAAAAAATAGTGGGACCACCCAAATGGAGAACATATCAAGATCTCTTCTATGGGGTTTTTCTAAAACACTATCAGCGCGAGTCAAATTCACCCCCCAACGTCAAGGAGTTTCTTGAAGAGACTCTTTAACTACTTGCCTTCCAGTCCTAGATTTTACTCACGTGACGTCTTACCGTCAAACGAATAATGATGTGGCCGACCTCCGACCGGTGCATCGCCAGCATAGCTGAGATTTAATTTAACTTGAACGATGCGTCTCGTCCCTCGTTTCAATAAGAAACGACCCGTTCAAATCAGATCCTGAGGTCACCCAAAGCAGCGATCATTCCTCTCTCAGGATGAGGGAATTTGAGCCCTAACGTTTTCCCTATACGATAACAAGCTAACCAAATTGCTTTTTGGATGAAACAACGAGCCTACAACATCATTAAAGTCTTGCTCCTTGGTTCCTCTGATTACTCAGTGCATTATTCCCAAACCTCGTTTGATTTTCGTTAAAAGAAAAGGCAAAATTTGCATCCTTTTTTCTTTCAAAATTTGAAAGCTAAACAGATAATTTGAAGTTTTGAAATTATGAACCCATATTTCCAAATTTGCATATTGCAATTTATACGAAAATGGTGGTAATAAGAAAAGTACGGTTCTAGCAAGCAAGTAAGCCAATCAGTGCTGCTGTTCTGTTCCTAAAAGTCGTTCAATCCCACCCGAGAAAGGCATAGGCGATACGGCGATACAGTGATAGAAAGTCCTTCCTTCAGTCCCTCAATCAGGCCTTCATTCAGCATCATTCAGTGCCTTTAGTCAGTCAGTCAAAGAGTACGAATACCAGCTCTAGTAGAATACCAGTACCAGCAGCATGGCATTCAGTAAACAAACTACTCTTCCTTGTGGAGAGAGAGCGGCCACAAGAACATGAAAAAAGAAAAAAGGAAATAAAAAGGCCAAGACCTAATAAAAAAACATTGAGAATGTTTCATGAGCTCATGCTAGCCATCTAGCCAAACAGTATCCCATTGATCGGCACATCGAATCCCACAAACCACAAGTGAATTCTATTATTGGCAGTGAGTTGTTAAGCTTAATTTATATGCTATATCAAATGATATTTAATCTCCTCGCAATTATTTATGATCGGATGATAGAATAGTTATACAAATATAAATTACCAAGTAGGATTTTAACAATCAATAAGAGTCAATACCTTATCAGTTGCTCTAACTAATGATTTTCTTCCAAGTAGGAATTTACAACCAATAAGAGACAACACCTTATCGGTTGCTCTAACTAATGGTTTTCTTGAACTTTTATATGGACTCTGTTCACAAGAACTAAATGATTTAAAAAATATTTTATTAAAAAAATGGTTTTATATCGCTTATTAAATGAATGAAATTATTTTCATCATAATTAAATATTTTTAAATATAAATTATTATTGATAATAAAAATATTTTTATTAATTAATTATTTCAAGAGAATAAAAAAGCTGAAAAAGAAAAAGAAACGACATGTATCAAAAGCTTCCTCTCGCATTTTCTAGTACAAAACTGAGAACTTTCAGGAGAGAGAGAAGCGGCCACCCGGCGACAGAGATCGCAGCAATGGCGGATTACCACTTCGTGTACAAGGACGTGGAGGGAGCGTCGACGCAGTGGGACGACATCCAGCGGAAGCTCGGCAACCTGCCGGAGAAGCCCCCGCCGTTCAAGCCGCCGCCGTTCGCCCCGTCGCCCGATCCGGATTCGCTGCCCAAGGACAAGTCCTGGATCGACGGGAAGACCCCGGAGGAGCTCGAGGACCTCGAGGACGACCCGGACCTCGACGACGACCGCTTCCTCGAAGATTACAGGTACTGTCGGCTTTCCTGTTCTGGGTAGTGGTTTGGGAATCGTGAATCGCCGCGATCTGTGAGTGATTGATGATGGGATTGATGAGGATTGTGATATTGTGCGATGGGTTTGGTTTGGAGTTGGAAAGGAAGAATTTTGACGAGATTGCGCCAACTGGGTTTGCGGCGGGGTGTTAAAGGAGAGAACTTGATAGAACATACGGAATTTCGGGTGTTATTTGATGGAATTTTGGCTTGCCTTTTATCCCTGGATTTTTTGTTGAATGGTGTGTTTTCCGTGTGCATATATCCTAGCTAAAAGAAACAGAAATGAGAATTTTATGATGGGTTTTGTTTGGTTTTTCGTTTGTTCAGAGGAATTTTCTCATTTGCGGTGTGAATTTGTTGACAGAAAGAAGAGGTTGGCCGAGATGAGAGAAGCAGCTAAGGTCATAAGGTACGGATCGGTGATTCCCATCTCGGGATCGGATTTCGTGCGAGAGGTTTCGCAAGCTCCTCCTGAAGTTTGGGTCGTCGTCATTCTCTACAAAGACGGGTACCGTGCTTGCCACCTGCAATTGCTATGCTCAAGCCGCTGAATTGTGATGTCTTCTAGATTGGTTTACTGACGTTGCGTTTGGTTGACAGAATTGCAGAGTGTGGGGTGCTCATGAATTGTCTGGAAGAATTGGCTGTGAAATATCCTGCAACGAAGTTTGTTAAGATTATATCTACTGATTGCATCCCAAACTACCCTGATCGGAATGTACCCACTATACTGGTGTACAACAATGGTGCAGTGAAGGCTAATTATGTGGGCTTGCATAGTTTTGGCCGAAGATGCACACCCGAAGGTATCATTTCAGAATGCAGCTGTTGTCACCATGCTCTTTGTTAACAAGGAACACAAGCATTTTATGCTTTTCTTAGTAGGGGAGTTCCAATATTTACTCTGTTTCACATTATGCTGCTTTGCAGCTGTCATTGTTAATTTGTTCGACATCACAAATTCTCAAGTGCCTGAAACTTACATTAATTCATGAAATTTGCATTGGTTGAATGGCATTTTGCATATCATGAAGGGAACTACAATTGAACTTAGAAGTATGTAAAATATGTATTGAGTCAAGACTATTGTATTGAAGGGCACTAAGATCTCATAACGGTATCTAAAACATCTCGCTGGGTCTGATCTCTACTTGTGCTTAGTTTATTATGTTTTTCCTTCATTAATTTAGGGGCCTGATTTATATTGAAAATACTTTCAGAAACTTTAGTGGGCATAGCCCTGGCATTTATAAAGGTTTGAGCATGTTTACATTCTTATTAAAGAATGCTGTATTCATATCAAAATTTCTTTAATTCTTTGCTGGACCATCTTGATGCAATTTAGTCTGGCTTTTATGCTACCGCATGCCTTGTCCTCTAATTGCTGTAGCATTCTTGTGACCCCTCAGTTTCACGTTTTTCATCTTCACCCTTTCCTCTAGGTGTTGCACTCGTTCTCTGCCAATCAGACCCTGTGCTAAATGATGGGCAGAGCAAAGGTGATGCATCAAGAAAAGCTGTCATTGATGGAGTTCGTAAAAAGTTCATAGAGAAAGTTGTGGCAGAACATGAAGCTGATGACGATGGATCATCAAGTGATTAGTATCCGATAGTCTCTGTTTCTCTTTCTTTCTGCATTCAAGCTGAAGGTGCAGATGTTTCATTAACATGGAGGACTCGATAGTATACTTAATTCCTCTTGCTTAAGGCTTGCAATTTTTCTTTTCTTTCACTTTCAATATCCGTAAGTTGGTGAAGAGAGATGCTGCTTGTGAATTCCAAGCTGACTGTAGAATTGATTTTGTGCATTTAGTAAATGGCTCAGGCCCAAGCCAGATAGTTGTAATTGCAATTTTCTGACAATTGCTTTCTATGTTAATTTTAGTGTCTGTTAATGGAAAGCAGCTCGTTCCTGTTGGTTTAAGCTCTTCGTTTTTCGCCTGAATTGCCACGAATGCCATTCAGCCTAAAATCTCTGGCAAGCAAGTTCGTCATCGTTTTTATGTTCATGATCATTTTTCAGTTTTGCCACAGTAGGACGCTATTGTTGAAAATTTGAAGTCATTCATTACTTTTTTCTTGGTCAGAAAAGTCATTCATAACTTGCTTAGTAAGATTCTTAACGAATACTGAAGTTCGTGGAGGACCAAGAGGCATGGGAGTTGAGTCGATGTTGCTTCTCCACATATACGGTTCATTTGAATACCATTTGCGTTCGTATTGACCCTGGGATCTAATGGAAATACAATTTCCATTTCATGTCCATTCGAATGTATTAGCAGGTTGACAACTAGTCATATTGACTAAGCAACTCCAACAACATAGTAAAAGCATCCGGCACCGGCCCAGATTTGTAGCTAAAATTTTTTTAAACCTCGACGAGCGTCTCAGAGTGAAGCTAGCGAGTTCAAAGATACTGTGCCGCAAAAGGCTTGATCCCCCCTATAACTTCATACCTCCAGCTGTTACTCGCATGGCAAGCCATGCATGGCACTGCTTAGGATGACAGTCACTATAGAGTCTCAAGATAATATACATGCGCGCACGTATGTTTATACACGACTGTCCCTAGGGAGAAACAGGTTCAGGGAACTGCAAAGGAAAACAAGATTAAGATCGAAGACAGAAGCTGGTTCCACTGCCACCTTCACCAAAAGAATTTCTCAGAAAATTAACACATTTGTAAACCACTGAAGCTCTCAGCACACATCTAAACTACAGTCAATTCTTTTGCCCAGTTCCCTTATTGCATAAAGTAGGACCCATCCCCGGAAAATTTTCACAGCAATCCAATTGATCTGCCTAGAGAAGGTATAGACAAGCCCCAGAATTCCATATTAGACAAAAGAGGATGCAAAGGCGATGTCGCATGGATTACACATCCAAACGTGCACGCATAGGCAATCAAATGCAACAGCTCTAGACGAGTTTTATCTTCATTCACTGTCTTCTAGGGTCTTCTCTCTCTTCTTACCCTTCTTTGCATCGGGGCTTTCCTGCTGTTGTTGCTCAGCCTTCTTCTGAGCTCGAATCATAGCACGTCTTGCACGAGGTCGCATTTCTCGTACTCGTCTAGGAGGCATCACATAAGACTC
Source organism: Eucalyptus tenuipes (assembly GCA_014182365.1). Lineage (NCBI taxonomy): Eukaryota > Viridiplantae > Streptophyta > Magnoliopsida > Myrtales > Myrtaceae > Eucalyptus > Eucalyptus tenuipes. The sequence goes on from CM024546.1 coordinate 24,723,810, forward strand.
AAGAGGACGGTCAGCAAAAGGGTGTTCGCTACCGGCAAATATTCTGAGTTTTCTGTCTCTATCCTGCATCCATAACAAGGACAGCCTTTAATTAGATTCAAACATAAGCCAGAATAATAGATGGAAACTCAACAAGAGAAAAGCTGCGTGATTTAATCGAACCATCATTTTAAGAACAGAAAGTTGAATGAACTGAATTGCCAATCAGGGAGGTACCAGCAGATACCTCCAATGTACCAGCTTAGCTTCCTTCCACCAGAATTCTGAATGAACTCAATTAACCACATAATAAGAATACTCATGAATGCTGACTACAAATTTTGTCATAGGCTTTCATTGTTGTTTTCCTTTTAAAATTTCAGCTACTGTTGTTTGGCTAGAACACCAATGCTTTGTGCAAGATGGAAAGAAGAATCTATCAAACAATAAGAATTACACAAAGGCTGCCTCTTGTGTCATACTTTCATTTTAAAGCAATTTTAGTAATGCCTCCGCACAAAAGCAACAAAACAAATCTAAAATAAATATTTCATCCATATGATCATGAAACCCTGCAGTCAACAGGGCCAGAAGCGGTCTGCATAGATTAAACAAGATAAGATGCAATAAGCCAGTTGCACTCTCTTTCAGTTTTTGTACTGAGTAATTCCTGAATTCCAACAGGCATCAAAGATGAATTGTTTACAAAAAAATTTTCAGAGGCAGTTTTAGAGGAGAGTACTTATTGGGCCTGCATATCTTTATATTAGAACAATCAAGACACCATAAGTGGACCAAAAACAAAAAAAAAAAAGTCACATTTAAAGACAGGGAACTCATCAGAAGAAAATCAGCCCTTTGCTTACATCACGCAATTTGTTTCTCGGAAGCATGCGGAGAACTGCTTTCCTAATGACTTCCGTGGGGTCCTTCGCCATTTGGTCCTTTAAGGTCCTTTCCTTGAGGTGACCCACATACCTGAATGCCGGGTATAATTAGAAAAGATAGAGAGGAGAAGATTAAGGAAGCGCATCTTAAGACTCAAGGCAGTTCATGCATAGATGTAAGAGAAAAATATTGAGTCAAAGCAGCAGAACTGTCAGTTATAGACAGCGAAATTGTACATGATTCTGTAGCTGAAAATTATTGTAAATATTATTCTTGAAATGACAAAACAAAAACCATTAAGTAAGAAGAGCCTTCATGGCTAGCTTTCAATATTCAACGAAGAGGGCCTCCGCAAACCTCCTCAAGAAGACTTAAGCGAATCAACTTAAGCATTACATTATATGGTACCACACAAACAGTGCACCTGAGCAAATGTGCGTGCCACCCATGTGCAGGCACATATGAGCATACTACACATACTCTTAAACAACAGTTACCTTAGCATGCACAGAGAGAGAGAGAGAGAGAGAGAGAGAGAGAGAGAGAGACTTGCCCAGTATGCCAGTAATAAACTTTATCTGTCATCTTTCTCCCAGTGACACAAACATCCTTTGCATTAAGCACAATGCACATGTCCCCATCATCCCGATTAGGAGCATATGTGGGCTTATCCTTGCCTTGGACCACGGTTGCTATTTTGAGAAGCTAGTCTCCCAAGAACCTAAGAAATAAAAGAGAGAGAGAGAGAGAGAGAGAGAGAGGGAAAAATAATAAAAAAGAAGTAGAAGAACCCAGATTTCAGATGAACAAATTCAAACTTGAAAAGGATCTTTCTAATTCTCGAAGAATGAGGCAAGGAGGCAAGAAAGATCTCTTGTTCTTATGAAAGATGAGCCTACAGGAGTGCCAATCAACCGAGCCAGCAGGCAGAATACTGGGCTATGTCTGCAGCCACTAGTGAAGTGGTTTGGTTATACAGGCTTCTATCTGATCTGGGGATTCATCCCACCGCTGCAAGGCCTATTTTGGAAAGTTCTTTTATTATTCCTTTTAAAAATAGAATGGTTATGTAGAAAGGGATCAGTCTCTATCCATCCGGATACTCACGTAGGCTACCAAGTAACTGCTTTTCCTACCCATATCGAATAGAATATGCAACCCTGCCCAACTAGGACATTAAATTAACAATTTCATTTCCTTGCCTTTAGAAAGGATTTTGGTGTTACACAAATGCAAACTTTACCATGTTATTTAAGCTAGTGCAATCAAAATGGAATATTCAGCACAAAAAATACTCCCTGAACAACAGTCCTATTGTGCTGGACAATTAGCATACACAGATCTCCGCCACATGAACAGACAAAAGTTCATGGAAAATCTGAGGCTGTACAATATCAAAGAAAGACAGCACAATCAAGATCCTCCAACCTGGCCTTTTGCATCAAACACTTTCCATCGCAGTCCTTCCAGATTGATACGTCTCAAGCCAGCAAGCGCTTTCTGCAAGAACATGAAAAAGTGCCATTTGTCGAATCAGCTATAATGTCAAGGAAAAGAGGCACAGGCACGCCAACTTTCTTTCTTATTGATGATGTTAATATCCCTGTCCCAACCCAACGAATGTGCACTCGAATTCAAAAACCACACACTGCTAAAATGCGGTCCCCATCTAATCAAACAACATGAACCATCACGCGGCCCGGTCAAATGCACGCACAATACGCACCAAGCATCAACCATCAAAATCCGTTAATTCGAGGAGGATGCCGTAATTTGAAGAGACCACAACGAGACAGTAGACAAGCGAACGGGCGCGACCCAATCACAAAGCTATCTCTCTCTCTCTCTCTCTCTCTCTCTCTCTCTCTCCGTAAATATCACAAACACTTGGGGGACGCTTCCTGTTATGGACCTCAGACTGGAGCATCGAACTGAACAAACGCATGCAGCACCATATCCCGTAGGCCAACACATCTCAGGTCCAAAAAATTACGAAGCAAGCTAGAAGCTCAGCTCACCTTCATGTTGCCATTAAAAGTAGCAGCTTGAGTCGCCATGCCTCCGGAAGCTTTACGGCCACAGAAACAGAGAAGGGCTTCCGAGCGCGGCGAAGGGAGTTAGGGTTCCGGCGAACGAGGCTCGATTCGGCGCAGTTGCCGGGGATTGCGTGGAGCGTGTCTCCACTTCGAGTTCGCTCCGATGGCGCGACGTCGCGCCGAAACCAGTCGACTCAGTGAAGAGAGAGAGAGAGAGAGAGAGAGAGGGTTAACGGGCTAGGTTTTCTGTTGGGCTTCAAAGTACCCGTTTCCCGGAAAATGCTTTCTCTAGAAAATTATGAGATTTTCGCTTTAGTTCGTTTTCCATGATGACTTTCTCGGCTTAATCCCTTTGGCAGCATCCACTAATTCGGAACTTAATTTGAAAGCTAATAAAAGAACTAAACTGACTTTTGAGCATTATTGCGAGATTAATACCAACTTCGAAACGGCTCGAAAAATACGCTATCTTTCACCATCATTGAAAATTTAACACACAACTTTCAATCGTAAAAGAAATATACAACATTTTTACGATGATGTTTAGTCTAGCATTCAATAATCCGTCTATCGTGATCGTCACCTCTTTCACAAATTAGATACGAATGGACGAGAATTTGGTATACACAATTTCAATATAGCATAATTAATGAAATTGAAAGCATAGAATTTTTTAATGACATGACTTGATTTGACACGATTACAAAATTCAAACACAATATGTGAACACGAATTGCCGGCTCTAATTCTATCATTTTCCGCTATAAAGAGTGACTTTAGCTGACAACAGCCCCAGCATTAATTCATCATCGTAGGACCAAACCTTCAATACCTTTGATACCTAGTCTTCTTTAGCCCTAATGTGGAATTGTTTTGCTAGGAAGAGGTTGCTACCTAAAAAATAGTTACCCGACAATAACAACCGTGTCTTCGTCGGAATAGTAACATAATGCTAAATTTGCAACAGTGGTAAAAGGTTGTGCAACTTTTAAAAAGTCTGAAAATTCTTGGTGATTTACAGCTATGGTAAATAGTTTGAGATAATCTTTGCTAATTTATAACTATCAAAATTCTTGGTGACTTTCCAACTGTAACTTTAAAAAAGGCTGCATAATATTTGCCAGTTGGCCTAACTTTTTGCGTCAATGATGGAGGGAAAAAGATTATGTTAGTAAGCTTTTGTTTCTTTATATTATCATGATTTGGGCACAAAAATTTGTTTAGAACTACATTGAGAATGACAGACACAGCAGCAAAACAAGACAATCCATGGTGGTGATGACGTACTAAAAAGAAATGGCAAAACATTCATGGGATGAGGTCTCCTCATGCATAGTCCCTGCCAAATCCTGTAGCAATGCATATAATACACAAATCGCTTTTGATCGAATAATCAAGTAAGAAACAGAATATCCACTGCAATGCGAGGCATGACCCGACGACAGCCTCGGCGATGCGATTCTTAAAACTTCTAAAACTGTGCAAATAAGAGAACCCGGAACTGCTCGGGCTAAACCAACTCGAAATGTCATGTACATGGATGAAAACTGGTCTAACTTTTATGTACAGATTCGCGGCAATACTAAAATCCTGAACCTAACCTGCGATCTGACTGTACACTGTGAAGAGAGCTCAAAATTTTATGTGCATTGATCTGATCCTGCCCAAAAGTTTAATCTTGAGGTACCCTCCAATCTTACTCATGGGCCATTGGCTCCAAAAGCTTGTTCCCATTTGGGAAGCCGCCTCATGAGAATGTCGCCATGAGCCGCCTCTTGCTCTACTTCGATGTATCCCTTGTTTTTCAGCACCTGTGGAAACGTTTACAATCGTGAATGTCGGACGAAGATTCAGCCATACTTGATGCCATGCCCAAATGATACATGCTTCAAGGACAGAGTCTAAAGAGAATAAAGTTAGGCGTCAGTCTTTTCTGATTGTCACCATATAACATCAGTGATGGAGAAGAGGGAAAAGGCAATTCCCGATGTATTATTAACCATATTGGCGCCCTTCACTCGTCGCAATTATATATTTGTAAGATTGAAGGACATAACATAATCCTAGGGAAAACAAAAATCGACAAGAAATGTAAATGCTCAAAACAGACAAAAGAAAAATGACACATCCGAGTACTACTAGTTGATGCTCACGTGAAAGCCTAGACCTGTGAAAATCAAGAGCTATGCATACCAGTATTTCATAGAAGAGCCTTGCACTTTCCTTTTTTGTTTTCCCCTGTGAAACTTGCGACAAGCGAAGCACATCTTCCTCTCCCCCTTTTCTTTGTTTATGGGATAACCTTTGCAAGTGTCTTGCCACAATTCTGTGACAAAAAACTGTGATATTAAATCATGATGAAGTCTTAAATAGTCACAAATTCAATTGAATTACAAGTTGATATCTACATAAACAGATTCAGCCAAGTTTTAATTTATCTTGCCTTGTTCTCCCCGTCCATCCACCTGACAATCAAGAAATGAGCCACATAAGAAAATGATGCAAACAACACTGCATTATTATTCAACAGAGAGAAACCAAGAAAGGTCTCGATATTAACTCTCACATTCATCGTGGTTATGTCCTGCAGATGAGCTCATTTCCTGGCAAAAACAAATAATGGCATTGGCTGCTTCAGTATTGCTCATACATGCAGATAAGCATTAATGTAGCAAATAGCACTCTGATAAGTCCATCCAAGCAATGAAAGGCTACATGTTGACTGGCGATTTTATACAGGGGGCAAATAAGTTCCATGTCTCCCATTCGCAAAGACCAAAAAATACATCAAAGTCAAATTGTTATATAATCACCAAAAAGCAAGAAAACTGAACTGTTCTATATCTTTAAGCAAAGTCTGCTTCCTTGAGGTCAAATTGAATAATGACTTACCTCATTCATCAGACTAAAACCAAGGTCTTGATCCTCAACAATGGGCAGGTCTTGACCCAAACTTGCAATTTCATTAAATTTTTCGGGCTTCATTCCATCTGGACTACTAACATTTGGGCTTTCAAAGGGTCTCCTTGATGATGAGCTTCGGACTGGTGTTTCTGGGGCTATTCCCAACTCAACCATGTTATCATCAGTACAAACTTCTAGTAAATTGCCCTTTTCACAAACTCCCGCAGCTTCCTGAGGTACCAAAGTCTCTGGTCCATCGCCCTTTTCACAAACTTCAGCAGCTTCCTGAGGTACCGAAAATTCAACATCTTTCCTAAGAAAGAGATCTCTGAGATCTGCCGAAATACCTGCTGAAACTTGGTTGATTAGTCTCACAAATGAGTCAGAAGCAAGAGGACATATGTATACCATACTCACAAGGAAGGAGGGGCTCAAAGAACCTAACGGTCACATTGGATAATCTGGTGGCTTTCCACACAGCATAAGCCGTATGAGGAACCTTCCTTCGTTTGCACACCAAGTCGCTTGCATCACAAATGCTTTTTCTGATGACCCTGTAAAAGTTGACAACATTAAGTTTTGCGAGGAATTTTTTAAGTCCTAACCACTTCTCAGGTGCCATCCACCTAAAAACAATTGTTGGCGATGCATTGATTTTGATTTCATTTGTTCATTCTGGGAAGCGTTCCCACCGTAAACTAAGCTGACAAATGCAAATGGCAAGCATTCTAGAAAAATAAGATGGTGGAAATGGTTTTGAAGAGACCACAATTTGACAATTTGAAGGATGAATGTAAAACAGGAAATAGTAAATCGTCCTAGGGAAAAGGCTGTTGGGGGACTCCTCTGGTGTTGGATGTTATAATAATGTGCACCCTGTTCTCCATGTATCAATACATTTTTGTCACAATGTTCCCAACTTGCATGACATTCCCACCCTTTTTGGATTAAGTTAATAGTGTTTGATTTCTCTGGTGTAGATAATACTCTAAGTGATGTCATAAGGACCTCAACTTCTACACTTCTACAGCAGCCAAACACTTCTCTTGGACAGGAAGCTACTTGGCAAATTGACATCTTGATTCCCATGTAAAACAATGTCACTGAATCTTTTTTTTTTTTTTTAAAATGACTAACTTTCACGCATCCCCATCATGTAATTTATATAAATGATCAATGTGGCTGTTTTATCATACAGCTGTACAGATAATAGATTCAAGGCAGTTCTAACCTAGTATCAGGCACTTGTTTCTTATACTCATCAAACATGAACAGATGGTCACTTACGCATTAGGCAGCACAATTAGATCATCGCATAGGCACTTCCTTTTCCTCTTTGTCCGCGGCCGCTCCTTGGGGGTTGGTGTCGGAATAAGCATGAAATCAGGTGTGTGAGCACCTACAGATGGAAAGAAAAAGAAAATGTCAATTGGTCGAGGCAAGGTTTTGGTTATGTAATCTCAGGATGGTATTAAGAGCCCTCCTTTATCAATCAATAGCACCAACTAAAAGACAAAGGATGCGTAAAATGTACCAAGGAAACATTAGACTCATAATTTTCACTCTCAATCCTTGCTAATGACCATAATCGATGGGGTAAGATACCAACTGTTTTACAAGAAGCTACGTGAATGGAACTAGTAATATGAACCAATCGCACCTTGAACATCTTGCTTTTCTGGTGTTTTGAGAACCTCATGCTCTCTGGTTTCAGTTAACAGCAGTTCAGGTAGCTTGAGTATCTGTGGATGGGAAAAAGGCTCCTCCACAAATGTGTCAATTAGTGCCAAAGGTTCCAAGCCAGTCCCATCTGTCACAGAATTTTTCTTTGGTTTCTGAAGATCTATATCATCCTGAAGCTTCTCACCACTGGCTGGTGACACCTCCGCATGGCTCATCTGCTGCCCATCAGCTTGATTATCTTCACCAAACCACCAGTCGGGATCTAAAGAACTTCCTCCAATGCCGAGAAAAGTGAGAGAATATGGACATTCTTCTTGAAATCTATCATCTCGAAGCCTCTCCACGCTGGTGTAATCCTGATTATCTGATGCGCCCATTCTGTGATCAGTGTCCATTGCATGAGAATGAGATGTAAGATCACAGAAACACAGTAAAGATGAGAATTTTCATATGTGCTTAGACAATAATGAGATACTCTTTAAAGCAGACTGAGATTTTGAGCATACCCTTTCACTGTGGTATTGTCAGAGGAGGAAGTGTCATAATGACCGGTTCCTTCTTCCCGATGACACTGTAGCATTGAATCGGCAATTAGCACCAACTCAGCACACCCAAATCTCCAAGTAGCCAATCAAATTGAATACAACACATCTGGTTTAGCTGAAGAAAAAGGTTTAATGGATATACAGCCCAAGTGTCATTTAATGAAGCCAAAGTAGCTGCCTCACTGCAACTATAAATGCTACTGTTTTCCAATAGGTATCTCTAGAAGCTACCGTTATCCGCCAAAATGAACAGGCTTATAAATCCACGGACATCAGCTATACCACTTGTACCTTCTTTAGAGAGGACTGGGCTATTTCCTTATTTCTCCACATATCATCTGCAACACAACAACATTTATGAGTGAGAATAGACTAAATGAAAAACAGATCATCTAGAATAATCCGGTAACCTCGAAGGGTGATCTCTTCCGGCGGCATCAGATTACCACTGTCAAGTACAATTAAAAAGTATTATGCAATGAGTTATCAGATAAGAGAAAGACTTGATCACAAGAAGTCGATACAACAAACTTGCATACCCAATAACATCTTCAACAATCTCCAGATCAAAAGCATCAAGTTCGAATCTCTTCGGGAGACTGATCAAGGTACGAGGAGCACCCAGTATATTGGCACACGAGTCATGTTTTTCATTCTCCCTTACTACAAATTCCTTCACTTTGATAAGCACCTTATGGCAGTCATCAAACAAATACTCCACCTTCTTCGAGTATATCCTCACAACCCCGAGGAGAAAGTAGCCTAACACTCTATACGTGACGACATTTAATTCATCCTGCAAAATCTTATCTGCAAAAGAAGAAAAGAAGAACGAACAAATAAATGTAAGACAAACAGAATCGGCTATAGACTGTAAGTAGTCAAAGACAAAGCCACGCTATTCGAATCGTGACGCCAGAAACCAGACTCCATTTAATTTAGCCGACTCAAACCACCACAAGAAAATTGTATCCAACACGTGTATTTTACTCAACCCTCTTGTCTAGTCTATCCACAACAGAAGATACTAACACATCACCATTAATCCAAATCAAAAGTATAGGCACTGATAACTGATTCGGCATGCCATTCGAAGCAGACCATGGAAGAAAGACTTCCCGAACGACAGAGCCAAAGCACATAGCCGGAAAACTCACGAACCGGGGTCGGCGAAATGAACGTAACGCAAAGCAAAATGAGAAATTCCCGAGCCGTTGACGTGCACCCCAGACAGGGACTACGTTAATGTCGCCATTCCCGCACAAGCCCCACAAATTAAACAATCCTACGACCACCCTCACCGACAGATTTTCTCTCGCGATTCCTTAACCGCCCAGAAAAAACAAAAGAGAACCAACCAGCCACGGCGGTTCGAAAAGTTCTTTCCTTTACGTCTAAAAACCATCGAACTCTCATTTCTCGCCAGACCCAGATGAACAACGGGCCCGAATTTTGCCTCCGGACATGGGAGAGAGGAAGAGGGAGAGAGGTACGAACCGACGGAGATGGGAATGTCGGTCTCGGCGACCTGCGCTTTCTTGAGGCGCTTGTAGCAATAGGCAGCGACCCAGACCGAGCCCAGAGGTCCCTTCGTCGAGAGGCTCAGCGAATGGAACATGACGAGCCACCTCCTCTGCCTCCTCCTCCTCCTCTTCTTCTTCTGCCTGTCCCCTGCTCGGGAATGGAGGTTACTTGCGAGTCTTTCGCTTCTGGTGAAAGACGTTCCCGAGGGGAGAGGCTCTTTTGTAGGGAGGAGAAACGGTCGACTTTAGAGAGAGAGAAGTGTGCAGGGGAAGCCTGGAAGCTCTGTTTTTTTTTTTTTTTTTTTTTTTGAACAATGTCTACTGTGTATTATCGAAAGGCTTAATGCTGATTAGTGACTGGATATATATATATATATATATATATATATATATATATATATATATATTTTTTTGGTGAAATTGGGAGGTTGATCTTGGCTTCTGGAAAGCCTGGAAGAAGGTGAGTCAGATTTATTTGGGCCCCCCAACAAAAGGCAAGTGTCGTGTATATTTTATTTTGTATTATTTCAGTCTTGTAGTTTTGGTAAGTAATTTACTTATTATGGTAATGTCTTGGTGATGTACAGCAGTGAGTGAGGATATATCTGACATTAATGGCCTTTTGCATGTGCTACTCATGTACAAAAGGAGAATCACGAACGGTGTGGAGTGTAATCTGAGTGGCAAAATATGTATGAATTGTGGTGAAATTATATGATGATTCGGACTTGTCTCTAAATGATTGATTTATTATAGTGGCATTGGATATGGATTGAGTGTCGCTATCTTTTTTAATATAAATTAATGATTTTGTCTTTTGAATTTCTTTAATAACCCTCTTTGATTGATTGATTGTTTATTGTATAAATTGCTATAATTGTAATTTGATAATGCCTACTTCTTTCACCGCTCTCTACACAATCAACACTCTCTCATCCCTTCTATTCTTGTACTCATTAAAAACTTTTCTTAAATCCCGTATGGATTGACATTTATTGTTTACCTTGAACATAATCAAAATATCGCCACTCGTGCATTTTAACATTTTTAAACTTAAAACTCTTAAAACTTTCATAATATTCAAATTTAGACATACTGAGTTGAATATCATTTTTTCGTAATTTTTTATATTTTGAATAATTCTTTAGATATTAGCAGAAAAGCAAAAATGTACTTTTACTTTTGCTTAGTTCAAACAAACAAGTCCTTGATTAATATTCATTAACAATAGTAAACGCAGACTACTTAAAACATAATGGTGAAAATCTTTTCTTTAAACTTATCTATGTATGACAAAAATGATAACAATAATGGATAATTCTAGACATATAAATTTCGGAAGCAAAATTGATAGATGAATGCTTATTGAGATGGGATAATTCCATTTCTCCTGCTAAAATTTAAGCCCATTTCCATCCAATTTTTTGAATCAAGAAGTGGAGTCCTTCAACTTGTGCGATTCATGCGATTAAGTCATTTCGTTAAAACCGTCGGATCAATCCAAATGATGCATAGTACTCCCATCTCGATTTTTTTCACTAATGCTATGTGAAGATTCTTTCCATTATTAAAATTTACCATATTAATTCACTGATCTTGTTATTACTTCGCTATAAATTGAGGCTATAGGAAACAAAAATGCAATGACAGTGTGAATGACATAGGGACTCTTTTTTTTTTTTTTTGGTCTGGTTTTATCTTATATCTATTTTATAAGTTACCATATGTGTTTTCAGCTGTGCATGTTGCAAAAATCCTAATCCCTCACTCATGCGTCTTCATTTTGTAATATAGTTAAATTTTTTATTACTTATTCTTCTCTTTTGCTTGCCTCGAGAAAAGGGTTTCCCACCATTTCAGCTGGGAAGTGGGTTGAAAGCTCCCGTATGTGCTATGTGTGTATCATTTTTTTTTAGAGAGTGAATTGAAAATGAAAACATAAGGGCTCAATTTGTAAAATGGACTTTGGCAAGAATATTCTCAAAAGAGGTATGAGCAAAAAGCTGACAAAGATTAAGGGTCTAATTAACATTTAACCGACGATGAAATGGCAGCCACCGCTATGCAGTGAAAAAGACAAGATGGTTAAAAAGTTTTTCTCTTCTTTTATTTTCCCCACATTTTTGTCATCTTTATCTCCCTCTCTCCCCCTCTCTTTTTAGCTTTGAACTTTGAATTGCCAGCTACACGTGTCACTCACATGCCCAGAGAATTTGTGATCCAGAAGTTAATTTCTACTAGTTAATTACCCACGCCGCCTTTGGCACGAAACGTAAAATTTGAGAATTTATAATTGACCCTTTTCGTGCATGAACTTTCCAGTTTCTAGGAAGAGTGACTCATGAAGACACGTTATTCATTTGGATTAAAAGAACATATATTAGATGAATTAGAACAATGTCTGCTGTGGATTATCAAAGGGCTTAATGCTGATTAGTGACTGGAATTGTCCTCTCTGTTTTTTTTTTTTGGGTGAAATTGGAAGGTTGATCTTGGCTTCTGGAAAGCCTGGAAGAAGGTGAGTCAGATTTATTTGCCACCCCCCCCCCCCAAAAAAATGCAAGCGAAATATCTTTTAAGATATATTTCCCCTGTCTTGTAATTTTGGCAAGTAATTTAATTATGGTAATGTCTGGGTGATGTACAGTAGGAGTGAGGATATATCTGACATCAATGGCCTTTCTTGTATTTTCTACTAGTACTCTAGACACGTGGTACTCGTGTACAAAAGGAGAATCATGAATAGTGTAGAATCGTGAATGGTGTGGAGTGTCATCTAAATAGCAAAATGTATGAATTGTAGTGAAATTATATAATTATTTGGACTTATTTTTAAAATGATTGATTTATTATAGTGGCATTGGATATTGATTGTTTGTTGTTATTTTTTAATTATAAATCAACGATTTTGTCTATCGAGTTTCCTTAATAATCTCTTCAACTAATTGGTTGTTTTATGTATAAGTGGCTATAATTGTAATTCGACAACATCTACTTCTTCCACCACTCTACACAATCAAGACTCTCACCCTTTCTATTCTTGCACTTGCTAAAAGCTTTTACCTTAAAAATAATCAAAATATTGCCACTCGTGCATTTTGACGTTTTTAAGATTTGAAGTTCCTAAAACTTTCATAAAATTCAATCATTGACATGCTATTGGAATATCATTTTGTCATAATATTTTAAAATTTGAATAATTCTTTAGATATTAGCGGGAAAGCAAAAACATACTTTTTGCTTTTGCTAAGTGCGAACAAACAAGTCCTTGGAATCCACCCGTGAGCAGCACAGTTGGTTAAAAGTTCTCCTTCTTTCGATGGAGGTCGAGGGTTCGAAATCCTGCGATGTTAGCGATTCAAGCGAGGGGCCTCGGCAATGGGTTGTTGAGCCAGTCTCTCTCGAAATATAGTCGTTGAGAGTCTTTTGGAGGCCCGTGGACCCCAAATCGGCGTAAGTTGACAAAGGCAGACCGGCGGATCCTCGGTCACCAAAAAAAAAAAAAAACAAGTCCTTGATTAATACTTATTAAGAATAGTAACCGCGCACTACTTAATAGATAGTGGTGGAAAATCTTTTGTTTAAATTTATTTGTATATGACAAAAATAATAATGGTAATGGATAATTTAGGACATATCAATTTCGAAGGCAATAAATTGATAGACGAATGAGTATCGAGAAGGGATAATTCCATTTCTCATGCTAAAATTTATGCCCATTTCGCATCAAGTTTTTTAAATTGAGCTTGTATGATTAGTGCAATTTAGTCAATTCATTATAATTGCAGACCAATCAAATTGATGCATAATACTCTCATCTCAATTTTTTCGCTCATGCCACATAAAAAATTCTTTCCATTATTAAAATTTGCGATTAAGTCCACTGATCTTGCTATTACTTCGCAATAAATTAAGGTTATAGGGAAGATAAATGCAGTGACAATGTGAATGATCAGGAGAATCCTTTTTCAGGTCCTAGCTTAAATTTATTTTACAAGTTACTACGTGTGTTATATGTTGTGTTGGTTGCGAAAATTCTTTTTCCTTACTCACGTATCTCCACTCAATCCTAAAAAGGTGGGTAATCGAACTCCCCACATCCCTCTTTCCAAGTGAAATGGTTGGGAAACACTTTTTCAAGGCAAGCAAAAGAAAAGAATAAATAATAGAAACAATTTAATTATATTAAAAGTAATATAAATCATTTTTTTAGAGTGATCTGAAAATCAAAACATAAAGGGTCAATTTGTAAAATGGAGTTTGGCAAGAATATACTCTGAAGAGGTATTAGCAAAAAGCTGGCGAAGATTAAGGGTTTAATTATTTCGGCCCCATTTGGTTCAGCATTATCAAGGGACTTTGAGGCCCCAAAGCCCCTTGGGAAAAATATTAGCTATTTGGTTAAGCATTCTGAGGTCGCATTGGCCAAATGCGGCGCGAAAATGCCGAAAGCCCAAAGCAGCAATCCTACCTACTTTGGGCTTTCAGCATTTTCGGAATGATGATATAAGGTTTAATGAGTTTTTTTTTCTTCCAATATTACCCTTATTATAATTGTGTTTTCCTCTTTTGCCCTCATAAGACACTGTTCATCGTCGTCTTCGACCTTGCTGCTCCACCGCGAAGCTCGGCCGGTGGGCGCGATGAGCGGCGCTCGGCCCACCAGATCTCGGCCGCCGGAAGCCTCACTGAGGTCGCTTGACCTCAAGCCACCTTGCTTGAGGTCGCGGCGGCGTCGCCTGGGTCACTCAACCTCAAGCGGTGTCGCCAGAGGCCATGCGACCTCAGGCGTCGCTTGGGTTGGACGACCCACCCCCCAACCGCCGTCACTGTCGCCGCCACCGGCCACCTCCCCATTGCCACCGGCACCACTGTCGAGCCACCTCCCCCCACGATTTTCCCCTCTCCACCCAGCTGCATTTCCTCCCTTTTTTCAAAAGTAGAAAGGTAATTAGGGATGTTCTTCGACATACTAGTGTCAATGGGGATTCTTCTCCGTCCAGCCAAACGACGCACCGTAGGATTGGCCTGGTAGATTTGAAGAGGCCTCGGTAATAATGTGTACAGGAGAACGTGTTTGAAAACAAGTTCATACGGAGCTCAACGTATTGTCATTTCCTAAAGCACTTGCTTAGAAGTTAGAACAGGCTACGTAGACAGATTGAATGATTTGGGAAGACGGAAAAATGGAATTAGCTGTGGGGATTTTGCAGTGAGGAGTGGATATTCTTGGGATGGGCAACGTTTCTTTTTGGGAAGGGAATCTTTTTAAATAACTTCAAGCCACATCCGCACACAGATATATAGTTAGACCCAGTCAGATCCACGTGAATCGAATTCATTATTGTCATTGATCATCTGGACCACACATAAATTTAACGTGATCAACTACGGTGATCATTTCAGTCAATGGATCTGAGTAAAGGCAAAAGCCTTTTAAGTCGTTGGTTTTGGCACTCGAGCTTTAATGATGGAGACAAGATTAGATATGACAGTACCACAGCCATCCACTCGAGAGACTTTTGCATACTCAGTGGCATCAATTTTACCGAGTGCTCCAAAGGCAATGTCAAGCAATCAATTAAGAAAACTTCATAAATTTGAATGCACTTATTGTCCTCGTGTTATCCCCAATTAGTATCTTGAAAATCGAGTTATTCCGATAAAACATGCATTTGTCACCAAGACTCGTGCATATAAGTACTAAGAATTCCACTACCCAAAGAGAAGGGACTCTGCTTGTCCACAAATAACAACAGTTTCGGTAAAAGCAACAAGAACTTACATCTAACAATCTGGACCTCTCTTTAAGCAAGAAAGCGAATTAACAAAACCAGGCACAAATCAGAGCAAGATGTTGTAAGAGGACACGGGTATTCCATCCTATTCAGTGTCTAAAGCTCGATCCGATAATATAAGTGAATTGGAACTCACCACAGAATTGCCCTTAGTATGCATGTATCAACTCCAGCATCCTGTGAGCCAAACATGCATGAAAATGAGGCAACACCATACAGAGAGTTCAAATATTTCTCCTGAGAATCCGAGTCACAAAATTGGATGGTGAAACCTTACTTTCACCCTGACCCAATTAATTAAGGTTAATCTTCAAAGCCGTCCAGTTGAATGGATGATGGCTCGGTAATAGTCCTGCAATAGGCATAGAGACGAGAATCCTCCAGCATTGGAAACTATAAATGAAAGCATCATTATTCAACATCGAAGCAGATCACTTCTTCAGAAGACATATAATAGAATACGACAAAGAAACAGTTCATATTCATTCACTCGTTGGTGAGGAGTTCAGCATTTTAACGAATGTGGACATTGCACATGATGAATTGGAACAATATACACCAACATTTTCATGCCTTTTCTTTATTGGCAAAGTCAGGCTCTAAATCACCTGCGGTCAAATCTGTCCTCATGAGAGATCTGTGATTTTTCGTCGATGATGTCCCAATTCTATGCAAATCTGATCGAGGCCTCAGCTTGGGTGAGAAAGACCTTCCCACACAGTCAAACTTTAAGCTCATCTAAGATACATAAATACACCACCATAGCACTTGATTCTTGCATGCATCTATTATTATTGAAGATTGAATGATCTGCATGAACAATTGCTACTAGTTGTTTCACCAGCTGATTTGCTTGCCGCAAAATCGGAGTCCTGAGCAAGTCCACAATCCATACAAATATCTCATCATTCAAGCGACGCTCAGTTCATCGTTCTCATTAACTGCTACATGCAACAAATTCAGGCTTCAGCGTCGTCAGGAAGCGCTTTGCCCATTTTCTTTGTCAAAGCCTTTTCAAAATCTCGAGCAGACAATGACAACACCTGGTTCAGCAACAACTGGACTCCGCACTCCTTCATACGAGCATATCTCGGTTTAATTCTCTCTTCCAAACTATAGCCGAAATACTGAGGGAACTTGATTAGCTCTGATTGTGGATAGTCCATGGTCAAGAAGAAGTCCCATTTTGGTATCAAATTCTCAGCCAAGCTGAAAGTGTATAAAGCTCCATACCTGGATATCATAGTCTTAACGTCTTCCATACTGTATCCTCTCTCCAAGAAAAATTCTGTAATGGGTTTCAAGTGAGCCTCGATACTAAGGCCAAAAGTCTGAGGTGAACGGTGAAAAAGAACAGCCACATCAACCCCCATCGAGTGGAAGTATTCAGCTGTTGGTCGTAGCTTGTCCTCCACACTGTAACTTATAATATTTGGGCAGTGAGTTAGAATCTTCCCTATGCTCTTCTCTGAGAGACCCATCTCGTAAAGGAAATCAACGGTCACCTTAACCTTCTGCCTGCTGTAAGTGAGGAACGCAGGAAAGCGGTATATAACTTTAGCCCATCGTTTCTTATCCACGCCCAAGTTCTCCAGGAATGTCATTGTGGGTATTAGATTCTCTGAGAGACTAATTCCACATAACTGCGGCCTTTTGTTGAGGATAATTGGAATTTCATTCTTTGGTACCCCAAGATCAAGAAGGAACTCAACCACTGGCTTGATTTTCCCCTCCAAGCTGTAGTAAGCAAAAGCAGGGAATCTGCGAGTAATTCCCTTGATCTGCTCAAGAGTCATACCAAGTTCTAATAGGTAAACAATATGAGGAGGAAGCTGCCCAGCAGGATTAGCCTGGCTCACTCTGGAGACAGCTTTTAGCTTTTTATTGTCCAAGCTTGAAGGAGATGGAAGAGGTGGAGGACTAGGTGCAACTACCTTCTCTTCAAGAGGTGGATCAGGAAAATTCTCCACCACATCTACTATGATGTTTCCATGCTCCTCGAGAAGGGACTCGAGGTAAGGAATTAACGCTTCCCTTATTTCAAGAGTTGTGAGCTCTCGGCCTGCCACGTCATGTTACAATTAGATTAACATGAAGTCATTCCATCCTAATTCAAATCATGGAAGTATTAAAAAATTGCAATCGAACCTACTAGATACCGAGACTTGTGAACAGAATGAAGCCTTGATACAAGATGCTCAATGAAAAGATCTGACTTGTTGATAGTCCTTGCAGCTACCGCATTGCTTAAACCTTGCTTTTTCAAGAACAAGGTTAAGACGGCCTTGGCTTCTTCTTTTTCCGCTGCCAATAGGGTTGGAGACACCACTCTCAAACTGACAGAACCATCCAGCCCAGAATCAGCAGCTGGAGTATTGAAAGCTCAAAAGTTAGTTCATAAATAGTTTGGATCATGATGACATATCTGCAAGATTCCGCCATTTGCCAATTAAGATATTGCATAGAAATTACACTATGGGACACAGTAACAATCACTTACCATACTTAGCTTGGCAGGAAAAGAGTTTCACTGGAAAAGAAAGCTGCAACCTGAGAAAAGGACAAACATCAATATTTTACACTTCAACTGTAACAAATGAGGGGCGACAGATAGAGAACAAGGATATTATTGTGCTGATACAACTGATTTCTGACGCCTCAACTATGATGCTTTCTTTAATTGAAAGGCAGATGACATGTTACAACTTGATAGCACAACCCTCGCAATTTTCATAACAAAGTCTTAGCATCGTCTCCATAGCATGATGTCATAAGAGCAAACAGAAATTCCATCGATGGGACTGCACAATCAAGTGGAAGGAGGGAAATAAACTGGTAGACATCTATCTATCCCTGCTAAAACCTGTCAAGATGCCATAATCTCATGGAAGTTTTAGTTATGGATTCATGTCCACCAACGACTGATTTGCTTTTGCTACTTCAAAAGAAACATAAACTGAGCGAGAGGTAGCAGCTATCAGAATTCGCAATGAGCCAAAGGTTCTTGAAATTTGAAGAAAGCAATATCAAGTCTCCTTTAATCCAGAGAACAATAAACTACATAATTTCACGCCGAATGTAATCATTGCCAAGATTCTCACGTATTCTACTCATCAATTTTTTATGTCATTCATCTACTTGTATTCTTCTTTTATTCCCAGTGAAATGTGTATAGCTTTTTTCAGATTACCATGTTACTGGAAATTAAAATGATGAATTTTCCACCTTTCCCCGAAATTTCACTGGCATAATAAACACATTCAACTAGCGAAACAGGAAAAAGAAAAAAAGATATCTTCTCATCACTACATATGACTGAGCTCGAGCATAACACCTTCTCCATTTCAGATTCTGACAAACACCCACCACGCGATTGGTTCTCTAAGTACGACAGAAACAAATTTTTCAGCAGAACTCGATGTGGGTCTTTTTCAACTCGCGCTCGAGTCAACACAGGTATGCAAGCTATATACTCCAAAAGCCTGCCCCTCGAATCCGAAACTTTTCATGGGTGGGAACGCGAGATTTCAAGAGGGTGGTTGTACCTGGAGGAAAAGAGGGGTCTTGAAAGGAGCGAGAGCTGAGAGACGCGAACTGCGCAGAAGGCTCTCATCTTGTAGCGGCGCTCTGGAAGTCCCCGTGTCGCTTGCTTCAGACAATGCGCATTGAAGAGGGAAAAAGAAAAAAACAGAAAACTCAGAGAAAAACGAGAAAGTGAGGATGAATTGGGAAGCTTTCTCCGGTCTTTGACTTCGTCTTCTCCGAGGTCGAAGCGAAGAGGGAAGGAGAGGTTCTTATGGGGTTGGGATAATATCAGCAGTGGTGGCGGATTCAGAGCAGCTTCAGCGTGGTTCCAAGATTTATGAAGCAGAAGAAGACACAGTTTGTTTGTTTGTTTGTTTTTTTTTTTCTTCTTCTTTTCACTTTCTTCTTTTTATTTTTTTATTTTTTTGGCTCAGCAATGTCTATTTTTCTAATATTTCCATTTATTTATTTATTATTATTATTATTATTATTTTGAAGTAGCGGTCGAGGGTCTGGGCCGGTTTTTTCACATCTCCACTTGTCCGCCTTGTTCAGAGTCTTCAGACAATTTTATAGGCGCATTCCCCCGTATTTAATATCTTATTCCCAAAACATTTCCAATAAGACATAAAGCCCAAGATGCTTTTATTTATGATTCTTTTAAACATCCACTTATTTTATAAGGAATTTAATCCACCTCAATCTGATGAATTTAAGATTTTACTTTGAAATTTCTTTTAACAAGATTCGAATCCACGATTATAAAAAATTTTAATGTGTTTATAAGGGGAAAAAAGGTCGAGTTAGGATCTTTACTAAATGGGTTCATTTACATGACCTCATTAGCAAAAAGGAGTTTTCATTTCTAACATTATTATTGCTCAAAAATACTAAAGCGGCTGAGTTTTAATATCTTATTCACAAAATGTTTCCAAATAAGACATAAAGCCCAAGATGCTCTTATTTATGATTCTTTTAAACATCCACTTATTTTATAAGTAATTTAATCCACCTTGACTTGGTGTATTTAATATTTTACTTTGGAATTTCTTTCAATAAGATTCAAACCCACGACCATAAGATTTTTTAACATATTTAGAAGGGGAAAAAAGTTGAGGTAAGATGTTTACCAAAAGAAGCTCATTTACATGACCTTATTAACAACAGAAAGTTTTGATTTCTAGCTTTATTGTTGCTCAAAAATATGAAAGCAGCTAGTTTTAATATCTTATTCCCAAAATGTTTCCAATAAGACATAAAGCCCAAGATACTTTCATTTATGATTCTTTTAAACACCCACTTATTTTATAAGGAATTTAATCCACCTCGACATGGTATATTTAATGTTTTATTTTGGAATTTCTTTTAACAGGATTCGAACTCACAATCTTAAGATTTTTTAACATATTTAGAAGGGAAAAAAAAAGTCGAGGTAGGATCTTCACTGAAGGGGCTCATTTACATGACTTTATCAGTGAAACTTTTGATTTCTAGCATTGTTGTTGCTCAAAAATATGAAAGCAGCTAATGTGATTTATATTCTCAGGAATTACGAAAAGATAACACACCATTTTACACGTCGCTACTTGCCAATAAATTTCAAGTAAAAGTCAAACAACGAATTCCATAAAATTAATGAAATTCATTCCATCAAGATTCAAGACAAGGCTGTAATGAACGGAAGAGACAAGAACTCGACCGGCTCGAAGGTTGGCCCATGACCGGATCGATGATCTGTTCGTGGAAGACGAGGACCGTTGATGGGCCGAATCCTGCTCGTGAACTCTGGTCTGCACGACCATCCTCCTCATCATCATCTCTCTCTTATCTCCATCGGAAAACCAGAGCAGCGGGGGGCGCACCGACAGCAAAGACATGCGAAGATGAGTTCGGCCACAGGAGCAGACATTTCGAGTAAAACTCTCTACGCTATTTCTTCATCACAATTAACGTAGTAAGCTCGATACAGGGTCAGCAATTTACAAAGGAATTCACTGAAAAATGGAATAAAAATTCGACCTGATCGATTACGAGCCGTGGCGTAGATGACCCAGTTCGTTTCTTGGCATCTCGAACTGAACTGCGGAAGAAATTGATGAGTTTCATGGAGTGCATTCGTGTTTGAGGCCTGCGTCTGTCCCGATTTTCTCCGGTCCCTGCTCACGGTCAACGCCTTTGACTGAGTGATTTTGTTGTTTGTAGGTCCTGCGAAGAGAGTTGCAGTCGTCGGTGCTGGTGTTAGGTACGTGATTCGTGTCCCCTTTTTAGCAGTTCTTGATCTTCCGAGGAGTCTGTCTAGCTTAATAGTTGCGAAACATGAGACTTTGCAAGATTTGCAAGGAGGGACTACTCAGCCCTCAACTGATTGTGGAGATGGAGTTGTAATTTTTTTTTTTTTTTTGGGGGGGGTGCAATTATGTTATTGTTTTCGGCATTTGCAATGTGATAGATGGTGTATCCTGACATGCCCATATTATGTTGACCTTTTCGTTAATCCACTGGAATGCTGTCACAGTGGACTTGCTGCAGCGCACAAGTTGAAGTCAAATGGTGTGGATGTTACTGTATATGAAGCTGAAGGGAGAATTGGAGGGAAGCTGAGGAGTGTCTCACAAGGCGGTCTAATTTGGGATGAAGGAGCAAATACCATGGTAATATCATTAGTAACGAGAACTTGTGGCCTCACCATTCAACTTACTGAATAACCCAATGAATATGCATCTTTTGAGTAATGCATCATAGGCCTGTGGTAACTAAGCCCCAGTGCTTTCATTGGTTAAAACTTTCATTTATATGCATTTTGCAGACTGAGAGTGAAGAGGAGGTCAGAAATCTGTTTGATGAGCTTGGAATTCAAGAAAAGCAGCAATATGTAAGAGTTTATTTCTTTTGTCATCCCTTATGTTACTTGAGTGTTGTGCCTTGGGGTTGCTAAACTGCCAATGTAGGGTAGGTGGTTGCAGCTTCTCCTCTGATGTTGCTCTATGGCCTTCTGCTCAGCATTTTGTGGTAGTAGTTCTTTTTCCTGGATTATTTATCTAATCGATCATATACTGGTACAGCCACTTTCACAGCACAAAAGATATACAGTCAGAAATGGAATGCCTGTGCTGGTGAGTTCTTGTTGTTGGACTGGATTTCTTTCAATATTATTACCTATATACCATGGCAAGGGACGTTTCGGTTCCTTTCCTCCTTGCAATTGTGCATGTCAAATGTGTATCATGAGCATCACCTGCACTATACTTTTTTGCGTCAGATTCCAACTAATCCCATTGCACTGATGAAGAGCAACATACTTTCTACTCAGTCGAAGGTCCGTCTCCTCTAATAAGGCTTTTGCCACATTTAGTTCATGTAATACTTCAACAATTGAGATTTTTGCCTTTTTTGTTCATTAATTTGGTAAACAGATGTCTCATTTTTGTATTGGGCACATAGGTCAATTGGACTCTGTTCTTCTCTAAGACTGATTGTCTTGCTGTTATGCAGAAACTCTGCACTTTCTCTCTATGTATGATATCTCTGAAAAGTCATCTAAGGGAATGGTGATGTGGATTTTCAAGAAAGTAAAGTCCTATAATTTTTGCTCAGGTTATGAAAGGCATACTATCTAATTACTTGGTGGTTCGTGGACAGTTAAATTAGTCATGTAGATGCTTCAGCTGTTGATTAAAAAATATTGGCCCCATTTTCATCTTAAAAAGGTTTACTGGTTCTCATTTCTAACCTTAATTTGCTTGAACGTGTGATGCTAGATACACATTTCCTGTAATCTCTTAATGAACTATTTCTGACTACTGCAGTTTAAGATTATTCTGGAGCCCCTTCTGTGGAAGAAAAGAAATAATTCATTAACGTCTGGTGATGGGCAAGAAAGGTGGCTTAGGCTTGCGATTTCTTTTATTTTATTTTATTAGGGATAAGTGCATTGAAAGTCCTAAAATTTGTCACGAAACTGCAATTGAGTCCTAAAAATCTCAAAAAGTACAACCAAGTCCTAAAACTTGTCAAATTGGTCAAATCGAGTCCTTCCATTGATTGCGCATTTGAAATTAATAGGACTGGATTGTACTTTCATTACAAATTTTAGGAATTGATTGCACCTTCATGACAAGTTTTAGGACTCGGTTGCACTTTGGTGACAAGTTTTAGGACTTCCAATGCACTTATCCTCTTTTTTCAGCATCTTTGGATTTTTCTTGGCCCTTTCTCTGTTTTTCATCCTTGAACAATTGATCTTAGCATTCTAATCTTAGCATTCTATTTTCTCCTTCTGTTCGTCAATGCAGTGTAGGTGGGTTTTTCGAGCGTCATTTTGGCAGAGAGGTAGAATTTATTCATATTTCATCTTTAATTCCTATTTTAACATGATTCCCAGAGATTACAAAACAGTAGCTTCAAGATTATTTTGACTTTGTGGCTTTTATGGTCGGAAGGTTGTTGATTACCTCATCGACCCAGTTGTTGCTGGTACAAGTGGTGGCGATCCTGAATCTCTTTCTGTAAGTAACTTCCCTGAGGACGTGAACTGACCTGTAAATGTACAGCTTTAGGTCATGGCAATATTCTAGATGTTATTCTGTTATTCCGAGTAAACATGGGGCTCCACCATCTAATGGGTACACGTGAGGGTTTGCGTGCATCCATAGATTTTAGTCGAGCCAAAGGTCAATATACCATGTTATAAGAAAATCATTCTAGATGTTGCTTCATAAAGACACCAGGCATATATTAAAACCTAATGGAATGAGGAATACGGTGAAGAAATTCCAAGAGCTCAATATCTATTAGTACCTGCTCTGTGTAGTCTATGCTAGTATTTATTAATGATTAATTGGAATAGAAATTCAGGTCTGCTTTCCATGATGGTGTTGATTAGATGTTACATGGGATCTCACATAGACTATCCTGTCGTCCAATTAATTGTTGCCATCTCTTCTGCATGTTTCATGAAATTTCTGATTGCTTTTTGCTGTTTTGAACAGATGCGCCATGCTTTTCCAGAGTTATGGAATTTAGAGGAACGGTACATGTTCTGTTGATCTTTACACTTGTAAGCTTGTGGCAAGATGCGAGAGTTTCCATTCATTATAGTGTGCAGAATTTGCTGGTCATCAGTTATAGTGGGAGCCTTGAACCATTCTAATTGTTGACAGTAGCACGCTAGCTGCACGTAATGACTTGTTTGATGTGGCTTTTGAGTAGTTTGTTATAGTACATTGATGTTTCAGCTGCTGTATAAATGAGCTTTTGTCTTGTTGAGCAATGATCTAATCCTAATTATCCACAGCTGTACGAATGCAGCAATTCGTGTAGGTATAAGTGGTTATATTGATTCTTGTCAGGTTTGGTTCCATTTTTGCTGGGGCAATTAAATCGAAGCTATCAGCCAAAAGAGAGAAAAAAGGAGAACTAAAGAGCTCTCCTGAGAAAAAAAAGCGTCAAAGAGGTTCATTTTCTTTTCAGGGTGGAATGCAGGTCTGTCCAATGTCTTAGCTTTTCTTATTATGCAAGCTCAAAATACTTATATTGATATACCTGTAGTTGTATGCAATTTGTCTACTCTTTGGGAAGAGACTGCTTAGCACTTATGGTGGGCCACTGTAGGGAGCGTTGCATTCCTTTTTTAAGCTCAGAGAAGCCCATCTTAATGTGTTGTAGCATCCAATCTTTATGCATTAAACTCAGCATGTCCCTCTCCATTGTGCAGACACTTGCCAACATGTTGTGTCAGAAGCTTAGCCAGGATGACCTTAAATTGAAATCAAAGGTTTTGTCATTGTCGTACAGTCATGATGGGGTACCTGCAGCAGGGGATTGGTCAGTTTCTTACTCTTCTGACCATACCAAGCATTTACAAGACTCGACATTTGATGCTGTGATCATGACGGTTTGTCATCTTTGTTCTAACTGAGATATGGCTTTGCTGTATAATTTGAGTGCTTTTATTTGTAGTGTCTAGACCATCAACGTCTGTTGCCTTTTGCATAAACATATAGTGTGGATCTTTAAAATTCTTTTCAGACCTGTCATGGCATACTTGTCCATACTTAAAGAAGATAGTTGCTGGCTTCCTGCATAGCTTTAGCTGCAGGTGAAGAACTACAATGCTATTAACTATCGGACAGAAATTCTATGGGTTTACAAGGAGGGCTGCATTCTGCTTACATCCATGGTGACATGTGCATACTTATATTTGTTGTGCAAGAGCATCCGGTATATTATATGCTGTCAACCCAATGCCTCTTTTCTTATTTTTCTCACTCTTGCTTCTTTATTCTTTATGCCCGGAAAAACTGTAGTTATCTATTAATTACTTGTTAATAATGTTGTAGGCTCCATTATGCAATGTTAAGCAATTGAAGATTACAAAAAGGGGAAACCTCTTTCCGCTTAACTTCATTCCTGAGGTGTGTAATCGTAAAAGCTCGAATCAAACTGTAGCTGCAGTTTCTTTTTTTGAGCAAATCTTCTACTTTTGGACCTGCACTTACAATTTGTATAGTGGGAGAGAGAGAGAGAGAGAGAGAGAGGGAGAGAGAGAGAGAGCAAATCCTTGCTTTTGGTTTTCTTGTCAAAGTTAGACATTTGCTGGTTTCCACTTCCAATATAATAGAAAATTAGGCAGTTAAGTTGTGCACACTCACCAAAGTTGTAATGAGCAGTTAAGTAAGGCCTTCACTTCCTGAAAGTGTTGGACAAAGAGCAAATTTTTTTAAGTAAAACTATTGACTTGATCTTGCTGATTTTTCAATCCTCAACATCTGCAGGAAAAGTTTTGTAAAGGTTATTGAGGAACTAATTAGGATCAATAATTTGTGTTTGTGACACAAGGAATGAATGCTCTCGTGCGTCATTGATTCCCTTTTTGGGAATGCTGTATTCTTCTAACAGTAGCTTGTTTTATCTATCTAGTCAAGTGATTTTCTTTTGTGATGGATCTCATATAGGTTCCCTTTTGGCTTATTGTCAGTTCTTGGAATCTATATTCCTATTTTACCTAGATCACAATTTAATTGTATGAGGGAAACATTTTCGTGCTGTTAACCTCAGAACCTTGGAAATAGAGGCAGTCATCTTGCCTCACCATATTCCCTCATCAATGTTATAGCAGATTCTCTTTTTTTGACATGCATTGTGTGATGTAGATAACTTACGCGCCACTGTCAGTCATGATTACTACCTTCAGGAAGGAGAACGTGAAGAGACCACTTGAGGGATTTGGAGTTCTTGTTCCCTCAGTGGAGCAGAAAAATGGGTTGAGGACTCTTGGTAATGCTTGTCTGTGGCAAGACATCTGGATAATGCACACCGCTCTCCTTTATACCCGGGATAATTGTATATCTTTCTTTTGGCAGGAACACTCTTTTCCTCCATGATGTTTCCAGACCGTGCACCTACTGACCTGTACCTATACACAACCTTTATTGGGGGAAGTCGAAACAGAGAACTTGCAAAAGCTTCGAAGTAGGAGCTGATGAGATGCTTGAATACTTTAATTTGCAAAGCAGTCATGTTATTCTAATTTACTTTTGGCTTCATTTCTGACTGAGCCCTTGTTTATTTATGATTGTCCTACTGTATTGCAACACTTATGGTTTCCCGTCTTTTGGTGTTTCTAGAGATGAGTTAAAGCAGATAGTTACTTCTGATCTAAGCCAGTTGCTGGGAGCTGAGGGAGAGCCCACATTTGTGAAGTAAACGAATGATTACAAACTCAAGAACTTTTTCTTTCTTAAATAACTCTATGTTCATTTATGTAAATGCCTCTTATTAACTTGTGCACTTGATTGCAGCCACTTTTACTGGAGTAAAGCATTCCCCTCGTATGGGCGGAACTATGACTTGGTTCTGCAAGCAATCAAGAAGTTGGAAGAAGATCTTCCTGGATTCTTCTATGCAGGTAATGTTTTCTGTATCAGCTTCCTACTAGAATAAGACTTTCTTCTTTTTAATATAAGAAAAATAGGTCCCTAATTTGTAGAGTTGAATAATCAAATTTGTAAGTACAGTCATATCTCATGACATCGATAACTGTCAAGCAACAGTCTGAGTTAGATTCATTGGGTTAACATTAAAAGATCCACAATGGCGGGTGTGAGATTCACATCAGGCTAATAGCCTAATATCAATCATCTGTCCTCTTAAGTCCCATTCTTAATCTGACCACTGATGACATGAAATTGTTGAAGATAGATTTTTCCAACTTATCCCAACCAAGTTCCCAGCCCGAGTGGTGGTATGAGAATGTACCTTTTTTGTGATGGACATCGCTAATTATGGAATTTCCAGGTAACCACAAGGATGGGCTGTCTGTTGGTAAAGCTATGGTGTCGGGCTGCAGAGCAGCTGATCTTGTGATATCCTATCTCAACTCTTCTTCAGATGCGATCGAGAACCCCGGTGAAGATTGAGATATCTAGAAATAGTACCATGCTCTGTATACGCTTGGCGATTCGCACTATTTTTTGTTTTCCTTGTTTTCTACCTGGAAAGTGAGCTTACTGACTTCACGCCCCTACACAGATGAGATACGGCACAAACTACTGCCATGTGCAATTTTTCTCTCCTCGGGTAGCTATAATTCAGTGTCCCTGATATAACTTACCATGGTGAAAAGTATGGGGCTGCTTTCTTTTCAAATTCTTCAAATTCCTTCAAAAGAGGATAGAGTATGAAAGCTGCTCGTGCCGGTGTATGCCTTCATATGCTTCCATTGGTTTTTATTTCCCGAAAGCTAAATCTTCTACCCTTATCTTGCTGAAAACCGATTTCTGTTAAATGTATTGTTCTAATGTATCCCTGAATGAATAGACATGAGGATCTTTTCCTTCAAGCTTCTTTAGCCAACAGGTCTCTGGCTGATAACCCTCTTTGCCCTGGTCACCTCCTGTTTGTCTGGTTCTCTGTTCCATGTTTCTCTCTGAAGTTACATTCCTCCCACTCAAAGGTGTTGGTTCCTTAGAGTTC
The DNA here is from genome assembly GCA_014182365.1 of Eucalyptus tenuipes. Classification (NCBI taxonomy): domain Eukaryota; kingdom Viridiplantae; phylum Streptophyta; class Magnoliopsida; order Myrtales; family Myrtaceae; genus Eucalyptus; species Eucalyptus tenuipes. Next base: position 24,751,664 of record CM024546.1, read on the forward strand.
AAGTGCACGTCCCACTTTGCTGGAGGGATTAGGCAGAGAGGAAGGCGTGCAGGCATGAACTGCTCGGCCTACGCTTAGTGCAACTTGTGCCGTTTGGTGATTATGATGGTTGGTCAGTCCTTCTTCCTGCTTAACTGCTTAAGGCTTTAATCGGGTCTCATGTCATGTCCAAACTGACTTTGGTGAAGTGGAGAAGTTGGGGGACTGACAACGCCTGGACATTCTTCTTTTCTACGTCGATTAAGTTAAAATAAATTTTGATTTGGGTATTGTCTAGGGACCTTTGATAAACTTTAGGGGCGAATTTCGGACTTTCCACACTAGGTGATGACGGCAGAGGTGCTTCATCCAATTAATAACTTTTCGCTTTTGAGGACCTTAGATTTAAAGGAAATTGCAGATGGGCCCCAGGGACGCGTCGGCAGTCGCCACCGGCCAATTAGGAAGGCTAACCGATGCTTTAACCCTCAAACGAATTACTGGACACGTCAATTCGAAAAAGATTATTTAACTTTGAGAAAATGGGATCTCGAAATTCCTCAACTTAATCTAGATGCTTGATAGTCCTTTTTTTTTTTCGTAATGCCACTCGCCTTATACAGGCTTGTATGATTTGCTAAAATTTAATAAAATATGCAAATTTACCTATTTCAATAAAAGGGTATAAGAGAATTGGAGCCATCTTGATGACGCCATGATAAAAAAAGGTTTTTTAAATTTTATTTTGCTTCATACCCAAAGAGTTTCCATAAAATAAATAATAAGGAGATGAAATCATACGTTTTACTAATTTATTAGATTAGATATATTGACTTGATAATCGTAAAATCGATATGTTAAATGCCTACACATTGGATCTTTCAAGATAGCTCTCATTGAAAATATCATCCGGAAAAAAATACATATCATTCGGTTGGATTAATACGAGTAAATTAAGATTTTAAAAATTGAAAATCCCCATGAACAAGGCCAACTCAATTTGACTGCCTCGGAATGATGCACCGACCGGGATGTCATGTCACTATCCAACGACCAGAAAACGACACGGAGCTCGCAAAACGACGGCGCTTGGCTCGGTGAAATACTGTAATTCTTTAACTATCCTTCAAGTTACTTACCCGGGAAAAATAGCGAGGTCACGAATTTTTTATTAATTTATGGAAATTCTTGCGTGTCTTTTTTACCTCCAATTTCCGCATTTTCATTTTTTTAAAAAAATATATATTTCTGTGTATTATATTGAGGCCATTGTCCTTGTCTCCCTACCTCCGTTCCTTTTCACTTCACTCACACTCTCTCTCTTGCAGCTTCCGAACTTGGAAGTTCAGACATTGCGGTCCGGAGCGGAGCAAGAAGCCGACAGCCGACAACCCTTTAACGTTTCGTGTCCCGGTTGATGATTCCGCAGGTGAATGTCGGTTCGGAGTCTTGCGGTGGTTTTTTTCTTTTCATTTTTAAGCTGAGATATCGTCTTGCTTTGCGTCGATTGGTTCTGGCATTCTGGTGATCGGAGTCGGGGGGTTCAAGTTCAAGCTTGGGAAGGATGGAATTCGGCTTTGTGGGTTGTGACGTTTCTGGGTTCTTTTGATCTGAGCTCAGTTGATGAAATGAACGTGAAAAGCTCGCTTTTTTCGGTGTAGGCGCTGCGACATTGCCAACGTAAAGATCTGCTTGTGATTTTGGAGCTTTTGTGCGTTGATGCAGTCATTGTGGTTTCTGTTCTTGCACTTTGCGTATCCAAATTAAGCTCCTTTTGATTCCTTTTCTTTGCCCCTGAAGGTGTTTATTTTTCAGGACAGAGAGCTTTCTGAGCTTATACTTGATGTTTCCTTATTTATGGGTCGAATTTTGTGTCTTTCGTATTTGTTGGGTCGATGACATTGGGCGATCTTTCTCCATGACTGCAGAGTTAGTTATCCCGGTATAGCATTTGGAGACGATAGAAAATGGTTCTTGGCCCAGGGGCGAACGCTAGAAAGAGCGCCTCGGTTCAACTTGATTATATAATCCATGTTCAGGAGATCGCGCCTTGGCCTCCATCACCAACGCTCAGATCCCTCCGCTCCGTCCTGATACAGTGGCAGAATGGGGAAAGGACTTCCGGTGCTACTAAACCTGTCGTTCCGTTTCTTGGTTCTAATGTTGGCGAGGGAAAAATAGAATTCAATGAGTCCTTCAGATTATCCGCAACCCTGCTGAAGGAAATCAAGGTCAAAGCTGGGAATGGTGGTGCGTTCCAGAAAAATTACTTGGAGTTTAACCTGTATGAGCCTCGAAGGGACAATATCATGAAGGGGCAGCTGATAGGCACTGCAATGATAAACTTGGCGGACTATGGTGTGATTGACGAGCCCCTGAATATAAGTGCTGCCATGAACTGCAAAAGGAACTTTAGGAATATGGCTCAACCTATTTTGTATGTCAAGATTCAGCCTGTTGATAAGGGTAGGACTGGTTCAATGTTGAGGGGAAGTAGTCTCTCAAAAGAGGTGTCTCTAGGTACAAATGACTGTGAATCTGTTATGGATTCAGTTAATGAAGAATTTGCAGAGGAAGCAGAGATTACATTCTCCACTGATGATGATGGTTCCTCCCACTCTTCTGCGACTGCTTCTTCTTCTCCTGTGGAGCATAATGATGGTTCAGCACATACAATGCAGCCGGTAGTCATCTGTTTCTTCGACTTCATCCTTTTCCTTCTGTAGCCATCCTGATTGTCATGTGGTTACACTGAATTTTTTATTTTGTGTTGACATTCTAGAGATGCTACGAATCCCTTTTTGTTAATATTGATTGTATTAGGCATAAAAATAGTGTGTGCACTTACGCAAATGAAATGAGGTATCCATCAGGGAAATTCATCTAGATATAGATGGCAGGATTTAATGTTCCTTTGGACGAACAAAACGACAATTTTTCACTTCATGCTTTTCCTGCTGCAGCCATCTTTTTTCTTACTATCTTAAGGTTGCAGTGAACTTTTTGTTTTGTTGACATTCTAGTGATGTTACAAGTCCCTCTTTGCTAATATTGATTGTGATAGGCATACTAATGGATGCTTTGTGCGTATTTTTGCGCATGAGATGAGGTGTCGGGGAACTCATCTATATATAAATGGTAGGCTTAGATTGTCCTCTGGCTGAGCTAATGGATAATGCACGTGAATAGAAGACACATGCAAAGGCCGAAGAAATCATGGCAAGAAAATTCCTTCTATCATTAGTTTTGCTTTTAGAAATATACTGTACACAATTACCTCATTGGATATAAGATAGTGAATATCGCAAATCTTCCATGTTTGGCTGACTTCTGTGCTGTGGATTAATGATGGTATCACAATTAAGGTAAGAGTTACAGTATGTTTTCACATGTTATGACAGTACTAAATGAGAATAATTTATGTTGATTGCCAGAGTGGAATGGTTGTTATGGATAATAATTTAGAAAGCAATGGAAAGGAGCATATCTTAGATTCTGAATCTGGGCTTAAAAGATTGAACATGACGCCAGGCATCATTTCGCATGGTAAGTTCTCTCAATTGGCCTGACTTTCATTGTCAGTTGAGTTGTCCTTTGAGGTGGGGATGCCGGAAAAATGATACTGCTTCTTTTGACTCCTCTCAGCCTAGTTTGACGCCTTCCCAAAAAAATTCTATTGGGCTAATTCGTATTATCTACTTCTAGGTACTGACGGAGTAGAAGCTGATTCCATCCCAAGAAGAACTGGGAAAGTAGGTTCTGCGCAGGAAGTTCACTGGAAAGTTTCCTATGAAAGAACTGAAAGTAGAAGCAATAACCCAACAAATGCTGAGAATGGCATGTTACCCTGTTATTCTGCCAATGAAGTTTCATCCGATGAGATGCAGGGATTTGATGACTATGCTGGCAGTGAGGCCAACGACGAGAAGAGGTTGACTCCTAAAACTGCTACCATTTTTCTAGGGAACAGAAATGAGTATTGCCTGACAGAGGAAGAAAAAGAAAGAGGTCCTGTGCGGGATACAGGGGGAGCAAGATACCACAGTGGCTGTGACATAAAAGTGGACAAAGTATATCCTAAGGATACAATACGCACACTTATGGATGCCAAGCTCCAACGGCTGGAGAACAAAATTCAAATGCTGGAGGGAGAGTTGAGAGAAACTGCTGCCGTTGAAGTTGCTTTATATTCGGTGGTTGCTGAGCATGGTGGTTCCATGAGCAAGTTTCATGCTCCTGCTAGGCGCCTTTCTCGATTTTATCGCTATGCTTTTGGAGAGCTTCCTCAAGCAAGCAGAGCTAATGCAGGAAGGAGTATAGTTTCAGGATTATTTGTAGTGGCAAGAGCATGTGGAAGCGATGTCCCAAGGTGCATTTTTTATCACTGTTTCTTTCTTCTGCTTGTCTAAATTTCCTTTTTCACATTCCTATCATCATTGTTTTGGTGTATTTTGTTTGCCGAACATCATATTCCCCATTAACAGCATGTCATTCTTCATGTATTTAATGTAAATAAGTTTATAACTTTTTGCCTGCATGTGCAAGCAAATATATTATATGCCTGTTTTAGTTGATGAGGAAGGGTACCAGAGTCTGGCTGCAATTACTATGGGAAACAGGTATTAGCTTATGTTGATCTGGGGATTTTAAGATGACATCGTTTTGGTGAAATTGAGTGGGGATGCTAGATTTTTGGTCTTGTCATTGCACTCCTTTGCCTGCGTTGCCTGTTGCATGTGGGAAACATTTTTGAGTAGAAATAGTTTTCGAACAGCTTTTATTCATTTACATTGTTATTACAGGTTAACTTATTGGTTATCAAATTCTGTGGTGCTAAGAGCAATTATAAGCCAGATGATACCAAATGGAAATATTGGAGTACCGCTATCTTCAAAATCAAAAGAGTCCTACCCCAGAAAGAAGGGAAATAAAAATGCCAGAACAGAGGATGACAGTGAGAATGTGGATAAGCTCATATCTGAATTGGAAAAAGTTGAAGCTTGGATCTTCTCCCGCATTGTTGAGTCTCTGTGGTGGCAGGTTTTTAAATTAGCCTTCTCTCATCTACCCAAGTTCCTCTACTTTTCTCCAACTGATTTTTACCTTCCTGCTGTCAATATAATTGCAAATGTTTTGACTGATTGACCTGATGGGCATCTCCTGTGTTGTGTTTCAGTCTCTGACTCCGTTCATGCAGTCTAGTGCTGCAAAGTTGCTTGGTAACGCCAAGGGATCTAGCTCTATAAAAAACAACAGAAAAGTGACATATGCCGAAGATCAAGAGCAAGGCAACATTTCAGTGGATCTCTGGAAGAAAGCATTTACTGACGCATGCGAGAGACTTTGTCCTGTCAGAGGTGGAGGCCATGAGTGTGGTTGTTTCCCCGTGCTTGCTAAATTGGTATTTCTCTGAATTGCCATTATCACCTTTCTGGCTGGATTAGCATATAGGAGACATTGACAATTGCAAACATCATGTGCAATAGTAAATAGGAGGTCATTAGAAAATAGAGCATGAAAAAATATAGAACTTCTCTAGCATTTGGAATGGTGGTGGATTCTTGCCTTCTTGACGACGTGGAGTTACGCTTGATAGAAAGAGAGGGAAATAACTGATTGATGATCTTCATTGGTCAAAAATGGCAAATATTGGGGTGTATCATTAGTCAATTGAATAGCTGTTGCCCATATATTCTCTCAGCCTGTGGTTGCTAAAGTAATATCTCTATGAATTGCCATAATTCACCTTTCTGGTTGGATTAGCGTAATAGACATTGGAGATTGAGAACACCATGTGCAATAGCAAATCGAAGGTCATTAGTAAATAGAACACAGGAAGTACAGATTTTCTCTACTATGGAATGGTGGCGAATCCTTGCCTGCTTGACGACGTGGAATAATGCTTGATTAGAAAGAGAGGGGTGATAACTGATTGATGATCTTCAGCAGTCAAAAAAGGTCGAATAGTGGGGTGTATCAATAGTCAATTCAATAGCCATTGCCCATGTATTCTCTCAGCTGGGAATTGTCAGATCCCGTTCATGCATATTATGCATATTATATAGCACTTAATTGCAAACCATATCTAATTGTGTTCCATGCAACATTAAGAAGTTCACTCTCATGAAAAGAAAGTGATATACAATGGAGGATTTTGGTCTTGGCCTCATTATTAGAGCATTGAGGGTCTTGGTCGCACATTAGGGTGTCACTGTTTGAAAACTCTAAACTTGTTGATTCCAAATGGTTTAATATATTATTATACTTTATTTGGGAAAAGATATGCCTTTTATTATACAATGGGAAAGTCTAGAATACTACAGAGAGCATGACCATCTCAGTGTAGGGATACTGGAATTTTTTTTCCAAGTTTTACTTACTACCTTCTTGATTTGATGTTGATCACCGCCCTAATTTGTTGGTGCCTGCTCCAATTTCCTATTTTCAGATGTATAAAGTCTTCACTTTTCAGTTTAGTCCTATGAAACTGAAGTTAGTAATCTCTGTGCAGGTAATGGAGCATTGCGTGGCTAGGTTAGATGTAGCCATGTTTAATGCCATTCTTCGGGAATCTGCAAATGAGATTCCAACAGATCCGGTGTCTGACCCCATTAGTGATCCCAAGGTTCTCCCAATACCTGCAGGAAAGTCAAGCTTCCAAGCTGGTGTTCAACTGAAAAATGCTGTAAGTGATATTCGATTTCTAGTTCTTAAGTTTATGCAATGCATTGGCCTTCTTTTTCCTGTCTATGAAGTCAAATTGCACTGCGATCGGATTAAAAGCACAAGCTACACATCATTGCTCAAACAGAAAAATGATTGCTTTAACCAATATCGTGTAACCTGCCTTTGCCATTTCTTCACAGCATTACACAAGGAATCATTTTGCAAATCAGATAGCACAAAAGAGATGCATTTTGTTTTGCTTAAATAAGAAAAGGAGAGGAAGGGGAATGGTCATCATGATCTTTATTGATTTGACTAGATCTGAACCGATCATGTATCACATATAATTTGGCCCCTGGATGTTTAAGTTGTGCTCTTTCTTCTCTTGTTTGGCGTGTCAGATTGGGAACTGGTCTAGGTGGCTGACTGACCTATTTGGCTTGGATGATGATGATTTGCATGGAGACGAGAACAAAATTGTGGATGAGGATGAAACACGAGATGCTACCTTCAAGTCATTCTATCTCCTTAATGCTTTGAGTGATCTTATGATGCTTCCAAAAGACATGCTTTTAAGTAGATCGACCAGGAAAGAGGTATAGTTTTGAGTTCTATATCATTTCCACCATTGTCCCAGAGAAATGGTATCGTTGAGTATACTCTTTTTGCCCCATGAAGGTATGCCCTACATTTGGTGCATCTCTAATTAAGAGGGTTCTTGATAATTTCTCTCCGGACGAGTTTTGCCCTGATCCGGTCCCAAAGGCCGTGCTAGAGGCCTTGGCCTCTGAGGTTAGTGATTGCATCCACCTGATAGTATTAATGATCCTTCAAAAGCACACTTTGGCACTTCTTTTCCTGACAAAGCATAAAAGCCCCATTATTGTTCTCAATGATGCAGGACCCTTTCGAAGTCGGGGACGAATTAGTCACCAGCTACCCGTACATTGCAGCCAACCCAGTCTACCCACCACCCTCGGCAGCTTCTGTGGCAGGATTCCTTGGTGAGCTCGGCAATCAATCTCAATTGAGAAGAAGTAGGTCCTCCGTGCTCGAGAAAGCGCAAAATAGCGATGACGAACTCGATGAACTGAATTCACCATTAACATCAATCTTCCTCAATGAGTCCTCCTCTTCATCCACATCCGTGGACCCCATCCAGATGAATGGCAAAGGACACCGCCGACAACCTCTTAGGTATCAGCTTCTGCAGGAGGTCTGGATGAACTGTGAGTAGCTGTAGAAAGTTACTCCGTGATCGAGAAAGGATTGCCGCTCCCTCCTACTCCTCCTCCTCCTCCTCCTGGCTATACTGTGGTGTAAATATGCTATCCGGTCTTGTTTCTACCGGTATCTCTGAACCTCCTGTATAGAAAGAATACGGCAAAAGCTAAACGTGTGAACCGCTTTGAAGAGTCACTTGGACTTGTGCAAATAAAAGAAAGATGGAAAGAATAATTAGAATAAAGTGACAATGGAGAAATTTGTGAGAAAGAGAGATATTATTATAATGAACAAAGCAACTAAGCTAAGGTGAGAACATCACTGATTCACTGCTACCGTCGGCTCCGGGAACCGTCCTTGACTATGGCGCGGCTGTGGTTGGGACACGCGAGCAACTCCGGCTGCGTGTGTCCTTGCTGCTCTATCTTGGGTCGATCTTCAGGCGATGAGAGGGGTCGGAATAGTTCTCATATAGCGCCGGAGATGACGACCACTACATGGGTGGTACGCTGGCCTCTCGGGAAGGTGACAGGAGGGGTGTGTTGTGGATCCTCGATCGCGGTTAAGCTTGTACCTCACCGGAACACAAAAGCTCGAAAGCTTTGTTGAGGCCGTCTTGCTTGCCAACTAATCTTAGTGGGTCGAGATGATTGCTTTTTTTTATTTTAACTTGTCGGTATTCACATGCCCCGACCTCCAATTGGAGAGAATTATTTTTTTCTTCCCCCTCCTCAATAAAATATATTTGAATTTTATGTCACAGAATTCAGACGTGGTAATTTAAGGATATATTATAGTCCACAAGGATTGTGGATTGATAATTTTTTTTTTCTTTTCAAATTTTTAGTTTTTTAATATGCTGAAATTTCATATCTATCTAATTCACTATTTTCTTTTGCCTATGCCAAAGTGACAAACATGAGGGTGGTGGCGGATGTGAAGGGAACGGTTGTAGGGGGTTGAGGGGTGACAATGGAGGGTAGAGTCCAAATATGGGTCGTTTCAATCGAAATGTCTAGATGTCTGATTTAATTATTATGTATATAATTTCTTTCTTAATTTTTATAACCTCCTAAATTTATGAACAAATATCTTTTATTGAGGGATTTATAATGGGCTCAATTCACCGAGCGTTCTCACATGGATTGGTATTGGAACCCTTGATGGACTCAAAAGTGAGAATGTCCTTGACTTACCTCCTAACGTTTTTCAATGAGTTTAGTATCAACTCATGTCCTCTTAGTACATAGCAACTTCGTATGGACTAATATTTTTCTTAAACAGCGGCAATCGATCATTGGCCTATATCTCCATGACATGCGGGAACGCATCCTCCATCAATTTTTGTACACAAGAATTGCCACCCGGCACAATCGCATCCATTAATCAACGCAACTCTCAATATAAATGCTTCACCAGTCCTTTTCTAGACGGGTGCAAGCTTCTAGATGTCGACACTTCTAGTTCTCCGGGCTCTTTGACTTTTGCACTTTTAAACTTCGGTTCTCATATCATCAACAAGAGCCCCCCTACTCGGCACGCCAGGGATATCCTTGGGCCGTCCATGACACCAGGCACTAGTGTTGTTTCTACGTGAACGCTAATTTTTACCCAAGAAACTCTGGAAACCTCCCTGCATACTGAGTGAAAACTAACTTGGTTCACTATTTTTGACACCTATAAATTGATGAAGGTGATCACAATATATTTTCATTTCCCATTCCAAATTGTATTAATAATCATCATCAGAATTCATTTATTTTTTGTAGACTGTACATATTCAGCTTCATAAATCCAAAAGTCAGCACACCATCATGATCAACACAAAAGAAAACATCTTAAGCATTTTTTATATCATATAATTTTTTATTGAGAGTTAGCTTGCTGTGATGTCCAAATAGATTAAACTTCCATCCACCGGTTAGTCGTCATTGAGGACGGCATAGCTGATGAGGTTCCATGCGATGGAAGCGCGGAGACACACCTAAATGAAGACAGAAGGACGTGTGATATCGAAATAGAAGGACAACATCATTCGGTTCCAACTTTTGCCCCAAAAGCCAAGAGATTATTTGGTTCCAAGAAATAGAATTCGGTAAACATGGCCTTGCAATTAAACAGAGCCTTGCGTTTACTCGTTCGCGAAGTAGAGAAAAGTTTGAAGACCGCAGAGAATAGTGCTCTTCTCAGTGCTATGAGATTCATGCACCTGTATATGCTCTTAGATTAACAAACAAACATTAAATCATCCCAAAGAATCAAACTATTAAAATATAAATGGCACGCACTGGAGCCAGCTTGCGCTATTCTTTTTTTGAGTTTCTAGGGCGACCATGGCTTGGACGTCATCATAGAAATTTCAGACCTGAATGATGATTTCTTAAAGCTATAACTACGGCATTTTTGTTATTGTTGCCATGTAAGAATGGTACAGAATAACTAATTTGAACGTTATTGTTGCTATGCTACAAAGGTACAGAATAGTTAATTTGAACTTGACGTTCTTCCGCTTCCCTATGTTGAACATGTGCATCTCTTTCAATTGAAATTATTAAGATCAATTCAGAGAAACTAAAAGCCAAGAATAGAATTTGAGAAAGTCACAAGTGAACATGGGACATCACTGAAATTGAAGAAAAACTAGGGTCAAGACTAGAACTCTATAGTCTGCAGTCCCTGATATATTGTGTTCTTTGCCAAAGAAGACAACCCCGTACTTCGTCAATGAATGGACCCAATAGCAACTCCGATGAAAAGAAAAAAGAAGAAGATCGGACACAATAAGAACAAATTATTTCAATCACGAGATATATGAACATGCTCTCATATAATGGTCATACATGCCAGTACTTTCTGTTCTTCAATCTCTTCTCACATGGAAAAACACAACACACTGCATCTCAACTTGGATTGATGCCTCCAAAACTGAAACAAAATTGGAATACTTGCCAGAACTCAACTCGCTCTAGACTCGTATATATTTACGATATGCCGGGTTGTGATCGGGGAAATGCTTCCACGAATCACCTACGAATAGACTCATGCAGTCAGCTTTTGGGAAGAGTCGACAGCATTCACATGCTGAAGCTGTAGCGCCACCAACAGCCCACGCCAGGTTTCTCCAGGTGCACTCGCAACTTGGAAGTTGAGAAGTTTCTTTTGTTTCTGATAATACTCTTCCAGCAGCTTAGTCTGTTGAAAATGGAAGACAAATGAGCAAATCATTCTTTCCTCTACTTACAATATGTATGACAGATCAACCAGAGGCCTAAAGAAGCATCTTAAGCGCATGCATAATAGCACTGGATGGAACCCCACACATATAGAAGGATAAAACTGAGACAAGCCAGCGCCTTGGAAGCTATTTCCCAGAAGAAGGAAACAGCACATTGAAATAAGAGAAAGAAAACTGGTTCGAATTTCACATATAAGACTTCAGAATTATATTTGAGAGTACACCCCCTACCTGTTCTGCATACACGGTCAAGTTTTCCTTCCAGGCACTGTTAACATCAGCAGAAACCAGTTGCTCTCCCGATGACCTTAAACCAGGTTTGGAACCGGGTAAGTGCAAATTGGTAGAGTCCAGGGACGGAGGAAATGCTCCGGTCCCTAAATTCTTTGCTAGAGGGTCTTGCTCTGTGGACTTGAAGTTCAAAACTAGATCAATGTCGGCAAATTGGTCGAGGATCTCCTGCGAGAAAGGACCGACATTCATGAGAACTACACATTAACAGTCCTCTGTCAAAGATTCGATCCAAGCATAAAAAATTCAAATGCATGACCCAACAGCCATGCAAATTCGCATTATTATCATCAAGTAGATTCAGCCCCAAAAGCTCATTAAGGGCGGCCTGGAGAGCTATTCCACTTACAGCTTGGACCCTTGTTCTAGGGATACCCTCGAGAATGAACCCTGTTTCTCCTCTGTAATATCCTTCCTCTAACCTCCTGGACAACAGTGCGAAAATCACTTCCTCTGGTACAAGCTTTCTCTCATTCAGAGCACTCGCAATCTGTCAGATAAACGAAAACGGAGAAAAGCTTTAAATCCACCAGATATTACATGAGGCTAGAGCAGAGCGACACGCTTCAAAATTAATACACTTCCCCAAATTCACTCAAATAATGAATGAATACATAAAGATCCTTCGGATGCTTGCAAATGAACATTCTTTCGTCTCTTGGAATGAAGATACACGAATTTGCTAAGTCTCCACAATCGCACATAAGCAACGACAAAAACTTCGAAAAATCATGCGGTTCTTCATCCGAATCAGCAACGCCAGCAGATGACAATTCATAATCAAGCCCGCTAATTCTCCTCCTAAAGAGCAAACTTCCAATAACGCCAAGAAAAAAGGAGAATCAAAATCAACAAGACCTGCTTGTACAGCGAAGAGCGAGGGTTGAGCTCCTGGCGCACGAGCGATCCCATGGAAATGTGAGGGACTTCCAGAAGCTTCGCAAGCATCTCGGCGTACACGTGCTTCTTCGCGCCCCGGTCTCCCATCACCACCCACTGCACCCCTCTCTCCGGCACGAACTTCTGCGACCCGGCCCTCGGCGGCGGCCCCGCGGCCTCGCCCGGCCCGCCGAGCTCTTCCTCCTCCTCCGAGTAGTAGTCGCAGAGGGCCGCGCCGGCCGACGATCCGTACGCCCGGCCGGCGGGGACGCGCAGTCGCTCCGTCAGCCTCCGCGCGGCGGCCGCGAGGTGGCGGCTCAGTCCGGCCATGGCGGCGAGGCGGGAGCCGAACTAGGGTTTTGGACGGGAGATGGAAATGGCGGACGGTGGGGGAAAAGGCCTTCGGGAAAAGGACGAGAAGAAGTGAGGTTTTAGCGACCCCTCGGGAGATGAGGCGCGATCCCATGGATTTCGGTGCAGCGGAACATCTCCACGCGCGATGGGCCGAAGCGCCACGTGTCTCTAGATCATTGGGGGAGCTCCCGGAATATGGAGGCCAAAAGGCCCGGGGATCGGCTGGGGCGCGACGCAGGACAGCGCGGCTCGGGGAGGGGGCTCGGGGCGTCCACGAGCCTCGATAGAGGAGATCGGTCCGATGTGCGACACGTGGACGGTCGAGAGATGTTCGAAGGTTTCGAAGACGCATTCCTTGCCAACCTCCGTGCGGGCCCAATAAAAAAGCCAGAGCTGGCCGGCCACGGCCTCTTTACTTAATACTAACATAGAAAAGGATTTGACTATGATCGTCGTGGGATGAGGATTCCTCAAATTAAGTAAATCCTATTTGAATTGTTAGCCTATTATGCGTAAGTTACGGTTGTGTTTTTCGCCACATGAAATACTTATCTTCTCACTGTAATAGCTAATTCGCAATTTACATTTCGAACGTAGGAAATTGAAAATCATTTTTTGAATTTTACACGACAAAAAACCTAAGAATGCTTGTGCATATGTCGTCTGTAATCGATAGGAAATCTTCTATTGAAATTGCATGATCATTTAAGAAACGGTAACTTGATACGGCTGTTGAGGAGAAAAATATATGGTCATTAATTTCATAAAGAGTCCAATTTGGACTATTTGGCACCATGAAAATCTTTACACATTGGTTGTATAGGGGAAGAGTCACCTCTCTGCTATTCAGATACAAGTTAAATAGGAATTGAATTGAAAATGGTTGCAACCGCCCTTCCTCTTTCTCTCTCTCTCTTGATTTTACAAACATGAAAATTATGCTTTCAATATCTACTAGAACTAGCGCATTCCTAGTTTTGATGCCTCCAATGAAATATATTTTTATTAAAAGAAAGGAAATTTGATTGTGGAGACACACGATTTGAATATCCCCACCTCCAAGATAAGTAAATGGCATAGCTCAGCCGACTTAATTGATCCTTTTTATACTTAATTATATAGGTTATATATATATATATATATATAGCGCAAGACGACCGATCATAAATTAACATATAGAAAATTATGGTGGATGGCCAAACCTTTCTTTCTTAATACACCACATTAATTAAATTCGTCGATATTGTGTGTGTGTGAGTGAAAAGTGGGGGAGGTGTTGTCTATGTTCAACGAGAGAACGGGACAAAGAGGGGATCCATACTTTGTCAGCAATTGATTCACCTAGAGGTGCAATTTGCTATTGGACAATTGGGGACCAAAGAAGCAATTAGCATTAGGCACAAAATCCCAAGACAAACCCAAAAAGAATCAACACAACCCGTGAACCAGTAAAGTACTCTTGTCATTGGTGATTCCTAACTCGTGCTTCATTTTCGACCATGACATCCATTTTTTCAAACTAGTAGGTCAGTCTCCCATGAGTGTCACGTTATGCCTTCGTACTTCAATGTGAAGAGTACCTAATTTTCTTTTGTCCCTATGAGAACTTTGTCTTCCCAGGGCACTTTTATAGATACAAAGGGGAAAGAATAGAGGTCAACGAAAGAGACCGACCTATCGAATCTAAGAATCTTTTCTCGCATTCACTCGAGGAGAAGGGAAATTACATTTTTCCTTGAGAATTTGGTTGCACCTCCTAAGAGCCTAATTGATCGGATTCGACCCAAGAAACCTATTTAGGTTGAAGCATCTCAAGAGGAAAATAATTGGGATTAGACACCCGGTATCGCATCATTCTAATTGAGAAGTAACTAGACTTATGGACCCATCTAGGTATTATCTAGATCACCCCCCTCACTCGTGCTTCATCCTTCGCCACGACATCCATTTTCCAAAATTAGTAGGTTAGCCTCCCATGGGTGTCAAGTTGTAGCCTTGCAATTCAATGTGAAATGTGCCTAATTCTCTTTTGTCCCTGTGAGAACTTTATCTCTATAGGACACTTTCACATATGATAAAAGGGGAACGAATAGAAATCAATGAAAGAGATCGATCAATCGAGTCTAACAATCTTTTCTTGCATTTGCTCGTGGAGAAGAGAAATAACATCTTTCCTTAAGAATTCGGTTGCACCTCTTGGGAACCTAATTGATTGGACTGAATCCAACAAACCTATCTTGGCCGAATCATCTCAAGAGAAAAATAATTGGATTGGACACTCGACAACATATCATTCCAATCGAGAAGTAACTAGACTTAAGGGCTCATTCGAGTTTTGTCCAGATCAGCCCCCAAATGGGCGCAATGGCAACTTCATAAAACTCGGAAACAGGTAGAGCACGTCCCGGATTGAACTCATCCAACGATTACCTCCACTCGCAATCGCATGTTCTTGGGAAGGTTCCCCCATATTAAACGGGAATGTACATACATAGATTCCATCTCGGGGGGAAACTTCTAGCTCTCCCGCCCCATCTCGCCGTCGCGGAAAAAGTTCACATGTTCACTCCTCTCTTTAACACCAAATGTAGAGAGAACTGTCATTTAGGGTTAGAAAATCTCCCTCATTTCTGGGGGAGTGGGGGGTGTTTGTCGTGCGTGACGCATGGTTTCCTCTTCTAGAATGCTCTCCCTCCTAGGGTTTCAGACCTTGACAGAGGAGATCGGTCCGATGGAGGACACGTGGACGGTCGAGAGATGTTCGAAGGTTCGAAGACGCAATCTGCGCCAGCCTCCTTGCGGCCCTGGCCAGCCACGGCGTCTTTACTTGTTACTGAAATGGAAAAGGATTTGACAATGACACTCGGGGGATTTATCAAATTAAGCAAATCCTAATTTCATTCATAGCCTATTTACAAGTTGAATATGGTTTGAATTTAAAATGGTTCCGCCCCCCTCCTTCTCTCTCTTAAACACTGAAAATTACATGTTTAATATCTCTATAAATGACACGTGCGTTCCTAATTTTAACGTCTCTAGTGAAATATTTTTTTAATTAAAAGAAATAAAATTTGACTAGTAGATGTGGGAATCGAATATCCCCATCTCAAAGATAAGTAAGTAAATGACATTGTCATTTCTATACTTAACTATCAAGCTTAATATATATAAGAATAAGTAGCACCAGACTGATCAACCAAAAATTAACATATAAGACATCATGGTGGATACTACAACCTTTCTTTCTAAGTACACCACATTAATTAAATACTTCGATATATATATATATATATAGACACACACGAGAGAGAGAGGGGTTTTCTCAAGACACCAATCTTTTGATGTTCAACAGCAAAAATGGAGAGAGAGGATCAAAATGGACAAAGAGAGGATCCTTGCTTTGTCAACAATTGATTCTTCTAAAGGCGCAATTTGCTATTGGACAATTGGGCACCTCAAGAGAAATTAGCAGAAGAAGCAAAATTGGCATTTTGGCATAAAGTCCCGAGTCAACCCAAAAAGAATCAACACGACCCGCAAACCAGTAAAGTACTATTGTCATGGGCAATTCATACTAGTGCTTCATTCTCGGCCACGACATCCATTTGCCAAACTAGTAAGTCAGCCTGCCATGCATGTCACGTTATAGCCTCACACTTCAATATGAAATGTACCTAATTCTCTTTTGTCCCTATGAGAACTTTATCTTCCCAAGACACTTTTACAAATGACAGGGAAAGAACAAAAATCAATGAAAGAGATCGATTCATCGAGTCTAAGAATCTTTTCTCGCATTCACTCAGGGAGAAGAGAGATTACATTTTTCCTTAAAAATTTAGTCGCACCTCTTGAGAGTCTAATTGATTGGATTCAACCCAAGTAACCTATTTGGGCCGAATCATCTCAAGAGGGAAATAATTGGGATTGGACGCTTGGTATCACATTATTCTAATTGAGAAGTAACTAGACTTATGGGCCCATTTAGGTTTTATTGAGATCATGCCCCGCCCCCTTCCCCACTACTCGTGTTTCATTCTATGCCATGACATTCATTTTCCAAGCAAGTAGGTCAGCTTCCCATGTGCGTCACGTTTTAGCCTTGCACTTCAATGTGAAATGTGCCTAATTCTCTTTTGTCCTTACAAGAACTTTATCTTTATAGGACACTTTCATAGATGATAAAGGGGAAAGAATAGGAATCAATGAAAGAGATCAATCAATTGAGTCTAAGAATCTTGCTTGCATTCACTCGTGGAGAATAGAAAGTACATATTTTCTTAAGAATTCAGTCACACCTCCCGAGAGCCTAATCATCTTAAGAGGAAAATAATTGGATTGGACACCTGGTAACAAATCAAATCCAATCAAGAAGTAACTAGACTTACTGGCTCATTCAAGTATTGATGTGATCTTACATTAGTTATGAAAGGGACTAGTGGTCACTTTATAAGTGCAAGAAAAAACCTTGTTATTTTAGCTAACTTTTTGAGTGAGAGAGATTTGAGATCACCTAACATTGAGTTCATCTAGATCGACCTTTAAATGGGCACAATGACAACTTCATAAAACTCGATTTAGTCAAAGTATGAATGAGAAGGAGCCAAGGTTGCCCATCCCAGAAAACACAACATACATTATAGGCAAGTTCAAAGAACAAATTAAGCATGGCCCGGATCGAACTCGTCCAACTATCACTTCCCCTCACAATCGCACATTCTCAGGAAGGTTCCCCATATGAAATAGGAATGTACATACGCAGACTCCATCCTCAAGCGAATCTGCGAATCTTCCCGCCCCATCTCGCCGTCACGAAAAAGGGTCATCTGTTCACTCCCCCTTTCAACACCAACCGTAGATAGAGAGATTCCATTAGAGAAGTGAAGTTTAGTGTTAGAAAATCCCTCATTTCTTGGTGGGGTAGGGGGTTGTTCTTGGAAACTACCGTCCCACCCGCCCATTGTTGACTTCCACGAAAATGGGAGGCCCCCCGCTCTTCTCCGGTGGAGCTTCATCCGTCGGCACAACAGTCCGAGGGTCAAAGTTGCTGTTGCCCGCTTTTTCTTGTTTTACGGGCTCTCGTCTTGTCCATTCCGTACGGCTTCTTTCGGTCGTGCGTGACGCATGGTTCCCGCTTCTAGAATGTTCTTTCCCACTTCTTTTTTGGGTTTTCAACATTGTCGGGGTTCGTTCTCTGCTGTTTCCGCTGACCAGTCGGGAATGATGTCCTCCTGGTCGTAAAGCCAGGAGGACATGGTTGCCCAGAGCATACTCTGAAATATGTCTAGATTGTCGATTTCGTGATTCAGAGGAATCGTAATGTATATTCGAATCCGTAAGTGTAAATTAATGACATTTTTTCTCATGCTGATCATCTTGAATCAAAGGTACGAGGTGAAACCTCGTTCATCGACTCTTGATCTTAAACTAATCTCACAATATCTTTGCGACATGCATAAAGTATAGGATCTCGTTGAAAATATGTGTAAAGTATTGATACGGTAATTAATTTGAATTTTTATTTTTATTTTTAATGCACTAACCTTTTTCCAAACATGACTACAAAAGTGGTCTTAATGATGATGATGATGATATAATGATTAATATTAAAAAAAAATTCAAATTGGTACATTAATGATGAACATATGTCAAATTAATATTTTGACTACAAATATCCCAAATTAATATATTTATGATAAATTTATCACAAATTAACTTTTAAAATATGAAATATCCAAAATTAGTACATCTATAATAAATTTATAATCTGTTAGTTTTCATGATATTTAATTATTAAATTATTAAGTTTGATGGCACGTGATAGATGGTGGGTATATTGATTTAGGATTTTATCCTTTGTTTATTATTGGTTAATTTAATTTAATAAAAATAACGGAGAGTAAATTTATCACATGTATCTAGTTTTGGGTTTTCGATGATAAAAAAATAATTTGGGATATATTTATTTTAGATATATTAATTTATAATTTGTTGTGATATTAATTTTAATAATGATAATAATAATAGAAAATGGTAATAAGGCAGTGTTTTCTCGGAAGTTCGAGGGCATGTCTCATCAATGACGTGAAAGTCGATTTCTTTTGACTTTATGTCACCAGCACCCCCATTTCTTCCTTTTCCCAAAAGGCAAAGATGGAATTCCCCTTCCTTCAAGTTACGAACCCAAGCGGTCAACCACGACACGCGTCTTCTCGACCTATATATAAAACCATTCCCTCGTCTTCAAAAACACCATGTCATAAATTCGCAACATCATCAACGTAGGAATCGACCAAAAAAAAAACAAAAGAGTTCAGCCCTTTGCAGCTAAAATAAAAACATCGCCAGACATCATGGATAAGCGCGAGCAGTACGAGCGCGTGTTCAGCCACTTCGACGGCGACAAGGACGGCAAGATATCCCCCGCGGAGCTGCGCCAGTGCGTGGCCGCCGTCAGCGGGGAGATGTCGCCGGCGGAGGCGGAGGCGGCGGTGGCGGCCCTGGACGGGGATGGGGACGGCCACCTGGGGTTCGAGGACTTCGTGGCCTTCATCGAGGGAGGCGGGGCGGAGGAGAGGGCTGCCGACCTGAAGGAGGCGTTCCGGATGTACGAGGTGGACGGCAGCGGCGGGTGCATCACGCCCAAGAGCCTGAAGAGGATGCTGAGCCGGCTCGGCGAGTCCCGGAGCCTCGACGAGTGCAAGGCGATGATCGCCAGGTTCGACCTCAACGGGGACGGGGTCATCAACTTCGACGAGTTCAGGGTCATGATGTCGTGACTTTCTAGTCTAAATTTTCATCCGTGTTTGATCCTTCGAGTTTGGCCGTCCATTCTTACACGAGACGAGTGGGATAGTTTAGTGAAATTTAGTCACTGGTATTCAGTTGATTTTGGCAATCATGTCATGTTCTAACCGCACGAACATTAAACTAAACATTCATTTATTCCTTGCGGCCGATGTACTTGGATCGAAATTAGATATGTGAATGATTTTGGCAGCACATACATAGATATGTCGTTCAAGCTTTTTATATAGGTTTCCAAAATTTCGTCCTGTTAGCATTCTGTCTTGTATCTCGTTAATAAGTCACATGGCCGATGCCTCCATGCCATGAGACTCGACTTGGACGGGCTTGGGATGGATCGCCCGTGCTCGAGCTTTGCCTAGCTAACCTTTGCAGGCTTGCTCGAGCGAATATCAATTTCGAGTAGGACTCACGATTTATTCATGCGGACTCACACGTTTTGATTGATTTAACTTTGATTTAGTCAGTTAGTTGTATATCACTTATAAATTTGTATGGAACATTTTTTTTTGGTATGATCTTGAAAACACTAATTCGTTAATTGAATTGGAAGTCCAAACTTCAACAGTCAAAAGTAATTATGAAGTCACTGCATCATGTGCTACCAATCGAATTTCTGCGCGAGCATAGGAATAAAAACGATAGAATGATGCTGCGACATTAAAGACTGATAATTGGTAAAATCCCTCCTCGAGCTGAGTCAATTATAAGTGGCTTGAAATGTGTTCGAGAGTGCAATTCGACCGATGTAGTGCTCTCTAGTGCATTCTAGTGCACACAGACCCCATCTTTCTTAATTGACCTTTTTTTTTTAGGCAGTGTCATTCAATGGTCGATAATGAATAGCGTAAATGACGCGTTTGGGAAGGCTTTTAGAAAAAGCTTTGAGAAAATGTAAAGGCCTTAGAATTAAAGGAATTTTTCAAAATATAAATTATGTTTGGTAAATCGTATTTGTGAAAATCCCCTGTGCAATACCTTTAAACAAAGTATTACTTTTTTTTTGGTCGGGTAATAAAATAGTGTTTGGATAAATTAAATTTACGAAAGACTTTTGTTATTAAAAAAGAAAAAAAAAAAAAAAAGGGAGAGTTGGCTAGCCAAAGGCTTGGCCGGCAAAGAGCTAACAGTCACCGGTGAAGGGTAGGCGCATCGGTGAGGGACGGGCGGTGTTGCGAAGGGTAGGCATCCGACTAGGGTCGCCACGACCCGGATCGCGTGACTAGATCAAGCAGCCCTGGCGACCTTCGCGCGGAGGTCACGGCGGGGACGGGTCGCATGGCTGTCTGCAAGGGTCGCGGTGACCTAGCTCGCGACCGGATCAAGTGATATAGGTCGTAGTGACCCTTGCTGGATGTTTGCGTGACCCGCCGCGCCATGACCTCCGAGAGGAGGTCGCATCATGAGATTTGGGTTGTGGCAACCCAGACTACGACTAGATCGCGAGAGCCGGGTTGCGGCGACCCTCGCCGGATAATCGCGCGACTTGCCGTGTCATGACTTCATGCGGAGGTCGCCGGGGTTGCGCGACCTGGTCATCGCGACCAAAATCGTGCGACCAGATCTGGGTCACCACAACCCTTGCCGCGCTGCGTCCTCCGGGAGGTGACCCTCATTGGAGGGTTGTGGGACCCTAGTCGGACCACTTGTCCTTTGCCGCACTGCCTGCCCTTTGCCGGACTGCCTACCCTTTGCCGGCGACCATGCGTAGATGCTAGTCCTATTCAGTAGAGAAAAGGGAAGAAGATGAAGATAATGACCAATTATTGGGGTAAAATCGGAAAAACAAAATATTAGCAAGGACAATTTCAGGAGAATATTTTCACTAGCCTTCGAGGCCAGCATGCCGAGAAAACCTAAGGTAGCCCCTAACCTACCTTGAGCTTTTAGCTTTTTGAAGGCTTGCATTTAGCAAAGGCCGGTCAAATTTGTTTTTGCCAAACACCAAGTATTTGGCCCGAAGAGTTTTGCACGCCCAAGGGGATTTGGGAAGGCAATTCCCAAATGCACCCTAAATCAACCATGAATTTTGGCCCGTGGCTTTTAAACTTTAAATTTTATTTAATGTGATCTTTGAATTTCAGTCCGATATGCAATATCGTCCTTACACTTTTAATTTATTCAATATCGATCACTTAACTTTTGATACACATTCAATTTAGTTCATAAATCGTATGGAAATATTTAATATTGTCCCCAAACTTGAATTGATGGAAAGATAATATTAAATATTTTCATATAATTTAAGATTAAATTAAACATAAATCAAAGTTTGAATACATTAAAAAATTAAAAATACTGCGGTATTTTACATTGATTAATATTCAAAGATCATACGAATAATTTTTTAAGATGTCGTTGATCAAAATTCAAAGACATTTTGTGAATACCTACGTCGTAGGTTGGTAGACGTCCCCGTACGCCAGCGAATGCTGATCCCAGCATAACATCACCTCTTTTCCCGAAGAGGGAAAGTGAGAATGAAGAAATGGGGGACCGAATTCCCGTAAATGACTTCACTTTCAAGGCCAAATCTCTTCGTTTTCCAACTCTCCTTCCTCCCTTGCACGCCCAGTCCTCCTGCACATGCCCGCGTTCTCCTCCTCAAGCAATTTCCACCCTCTTCTTATGCCCAACGCCACGGGAAAAAAACAGAAAAAAAGAAGAAGAAGAGGAACAAAAAACAAGCAACGCCTTCCTGGGTCTAGCTCTGCAATGGCGTGACATGCGTTAACCTCGCCAGGCACTGTCTCTGCAAGCGCAAGGACGAGGAGTTGGGAAATGGGTTCGTGCGTTTCTGCCCAGAGGGGCTCTTCCTTGGATTCCGCCGTGAAGCGCAGCTTGTCTTCCCCCTCCCCGATGGGGACGCCGACGGTTGCCCCGCCGCGCCCCGCCGCCGGAGAAGTCCTGGTCGCCGCCGCCTGGACGCCCGTTGGCGTTCCTATCGTGTCCCGCCGGACTTTGACGTTCTCCGATTTTGGTACGTTTGGGCTTCCGAAGTTCGCTGGTGCTCGATCTCGTTTGTATTTTTGCGCTGGTTCTTCGCATGAAGTGACTATCTTTTCGTCTTACGAAATGACATATGAGTTTTTGTTGTTGCCGGGGGCGTTGGTCGGGTGGGGCTCGATTTGTATGACAGAGACATGTTTTGGAATGGCAAGTGTTTCTTTTGCAAGTCCCTTACGTTAGACCAATGACTGATTTACTATGTTTCGATTGCTGTAAGTTTCGCAGTTAAATGATGATGCGTGCATTGTCGCGTCATTCGGCATGCCGGGCACCGATGTAGGGTCCTCATATTTAATACGAAACGTCGTCGCGGGCATATTTTGCATCTCCATTTTGTGGACTTAAGACGAGAAAAAGAGATCTGTGCCCAGTCATATCATTCATTCTTCGATTTTGTCCTGACATGAGATTGAAGACTGCTCCAGTCCGTCAAACCGGGTGCTACATACGTTTGGGGGAACTTACATGGATGTAAAGCTCTTGATTTATCTCTTCTAAGATATTGTTGTCTGAACACTTCGTTAGAGTCAATCACGGCCAACTTTAGAAAGTCTACTGACATATCCTTACATCGATCTTGATTTGGCGAAGGTCTATTGAACCAAAGTGTGCCTGCTGTATTCTGCTCCGGACCACCATTTACTCGTTTTGTCCGTATAGCTGCGCTTTATATCCTTTCCAGCTCCTATTGCCTCTGCTCTTGCTGCATACATTCAACGATCGCATTATTTGTTGACAAATGAAGTTTGAGGTTTTTTTAATGACAGTGATGGTTTAGTTTAAGAAGCGGCCTTTTTCGTATTTTCTTCTTTAGCTTTATGCACATTACATTCAAGGGTCAAGACCGGGTATTTGCTGGCTTCAGGAAAACAGCAGTACGATGCAGATTCCGCACAGTCCTCTATTAACCAGTTTATGCTGCAATTGATCATCTTTTAGTGATGTCTGATGAGTGATTGCGATTTTCTATTGCTTGCTGTCTGCCGTCTCTCCTATTTCTGGGCGCTCGAACTTGATTAATATGTTTCTGTGTTCAGGCAGCAAAGAGGATAGCTTTTTTGATTCTCAAGCCTGGCTGGAGTCAGACTGCGAAGATGAATTCTTCAGTGTAAAAGGCGGTAAGTGGAAAGCTTTTTCTATGCTAGTCAATCAATATAACTTCTGTAAGTCATATCTCTCCGTGATAGTTTCTTGACGATAACTGTGTTCCAACTTCCAAGTAGGATGTGAGACATTGCATCTCTTTGTCAAGCTCTTCAGACTATTAAATGCAGATATGCTCCTGAAATTTTTCCATCTTTCTGGGTTCATATTTCGACTTTTGATTGGATATAGAACAAGACCAGCTAATTCGCTTCTAATCTTAATCACATTGAGGTCTGTCTTTGAAAATCTCTCTTCATGTTTTATTGAGCTGCATCCTCCTTGGTGTGAATGAAACAGAGTTTGCATGAGCACTACAACTTAACTTTCTTTCAGGGCCTCTCAATGATTCAGTAATTTATTCTCACTGCAGATTTCACTCCTTCTCGCGGCAATACTCCAGTCCATGATGGCTTCTTTATTAGCACACCTCAAAGGATCACAGCCTTTTTCAAGGACGAAACATTGCGTTCCATTTCCGAACCAACCCCAGCTGGTGGTAAAAAGAAATTATCTGAACTTTTCCAGGAGAGTTTCCGAGGTGGCCAATCTGTCAATGGCGACAGTAAATTTTCCAATAACCCCACAAACCCGGCACGGGGGATTTCTCGTGCATCTGGGGCTAACTCTGTTCACAGAAGCAAGAGGGCTGCTGGTGGAGGTTCGAAGATCATCGAGGAGAAACATGTCACGCCTTTTCAGGATTGCCTTTTGAGGTTGGTATCATGCGGCGCTTCTAGTAAAAGGAGAAGGGAGATGACCCCTGCCATATCTATAGATGGTTAGTATCTTATATTTACTACTTTGGTTACCAATTTGATATTTATCCACACTTGCATTTGTATACTTACACATGTACATATCACATACACGATGTTCCTGAGCTGCTTGAGTTAAGTTTCTAAGTGCGGTCTTAGCGCACATTACTCACGACGATCATGTAAAAGATGACTTGTACAGATTTTTTCGCTGCTGCAACTCGTTTCCCTCTTCATTTTCTGTGGTCAAATATGATACTTGAGAATGATATGCATTCTAGAGTTAGCAAAGAACTGACATATCCTTCACCTGGATCGATTGGTCGGCCAGGACTTACAACAGCCACCGAAGATTATCTTTTTGCTCGGTCCTTTTCTGGATGCATTCCTTCCTCATGTCAATTGTTTCTTGAACTATAGTTGGTTCATTCTGACCGATAAGTTGATATGCTCAACTGATGTTCTACGTATGGTGAGATTTGCAGGCTTGGGCCTCAGGCCCTCAGCCTTTTGGATGAATAAGCTCGTGGGCCTAACATGTTCAAAAGAAATACGCCATCCAAAAATAAGCCTTTGGATGAACAAGCACGGGGCCACGTAAGGTCCATTCGGGTTTTTGTTTTCTCAATTTTCAATTTAGGGTTTTAGGGTTAGCCGTTATTTTCGACGGGGCGGTGAGCTCAGGAGAGTTATTGGGTCAAAGTGATTCGAGTTAGGGGCATTTTGGAGCAAGGTCAATTTTTAGGTGGAATTTCCAAAAACGACACTGGTGTGAAGGAATCATTGAATCAAAATGATCAACTTTAGAGGGTTTTAACACACAATCTAAAGGGAATTTTTTTGAGAAACGGGCACCATTTCAAGGGGATTTTGGTATTTCCCGCATGAAATTTCGGCAGCAATAGCGTTTGAAAAAAGCACTTGAAATGATTATACCCGTTGAGTAGGTAATAAGGTGGTCAATGTGAAAAGAGGAACTCTTATTCCAAAAGCAAAACGTACATGGTCAGCTTTTTTTTTTTTAGGACAATGTGCGATTCCATTTCCAGACACGCGTCTTCCTAGAAAGGCCTGACGAAACCCTCTAGGAATTTTCAATATTGCTGTCTCCCTCTTCTTCCATGACCCGATGAACAAAAGAGCCACTTTTTCCAAAATGTCCCCGGCTTCTCTTTTCGTTCACTAATCTTTAAGATCCAATTCCATGTGCGTCTACTCGCTTCGCCTTTTCGGGCACGTTGGCGCAACCATCTTTTCCACCGCGTCTGTGTGTTACGTTGGATCAACTTCCGGGTCGATGAAAACCGCGAAAGGAGCTAACGATCCCGGCCACCAAGCATTGCTGCCGTTCAGACAAGTTTTCGCCACCACTGAATTAAGCGGGAAACGGATTGAGACAAGCAGAATAATCGAGCCATTATTGGATAAGAGCAGGTGACGAAGACAGAGAGTCATGGCCATGCGAGGCCAAGCCAGACAATGGAACTCCTGCCGTGTTTCCTAGAATACGGTCAAAACCCACCAGTTTCAGTTCACACTTGAGAGCCTCGATCCTTCAGGATAACTGACCGTAAGGCCGCCGATGTCGAGCATGAACGGCGACTGTAGCGCCCATAAGAGCAGCGGTGCCAGCGAGTGCATAACGTCTCGTCAGATCCGTGATCGGAAAGGGGTGAAAAATCTCTTTGCAGCAGATTCGTTTCTGTTTTATTCAGGTCTGGATGCGCAATTCACTTTCGAGGATCACGATTGTACATGCTAATTGCACACAAGAGTCATAAGCGTTTCGTGGATTTACATGTTTGCAAGAACTGACAGGGAAGTAAATGAGCCCATCCTTCGGTGACATTGCCAAACACGGAATTGGAACTCTGTGGCCATGATGCCGTTTATACATGAGGACAGCAAACTAATTATTTCCGCACAAGTGCAAAAACTGACGGGTTTCTAAGAAATACCTGTGCTTTCGCGACGCCAGTTGCGTGTATCGTTGTTTTTTCTATATGTAATCGACATGGTCTATCGAATAACGTTTATCCAATGGCTTTCTGATTGAGAGAGTTGCGTGATACTTTATCCGTCACGACAACAAATATTATTTGGAAAGAGATTCTCTCTACATTACACTTTCGGTATTTATCATAAATCTATCGGCCATGACTTCTGAGCTATGTTACTAGTTCTGTGATTTCTCTTTGATGCTCTTTTAATCCCTGTTTAGTACCACCGTGGACGGATTGCAATTGCTACAGATATTACGACTGCGAGATTTTCGCCAAAAATCTTATGAAAAATGCAACATCCGTTTTTCACGGCTGAAATTCCCACAGGATAAACATACCAAATAAATTCTCGAGTTCACATTCAGCCTCTGGCCATAAAAAAGAAGAACGAAAGTCATACAAAACTTTCTACAGCAATCAGCGTTTCCCATTCCATTCTTCTAGAAGGAAATACAACATTTCAATTCTAACTCAGGCAAGCGAAGCACAGAAGGCAGTCTTGTCCATCATTACGATTCGTGGCTAATCCATTTCCTGGTTGGTTCGTTGGTTGCTTGCTTGCTATGATAAGGCCAGTCGGGACCCACGCGGGGTCGATTCCTTTTCTGTCCTCTCTCCCACTCCCTTTGTTTTTCTTCCATCACCTTTCATTTTCTCCCACAAAACGTGAAAAACCCGAACCTTTTTAGGCAAGCAATAGCCTAGTAAATACGGACACGACCCTTTAGCAGAAACCCAGAAACGAAAGCCGAATCCTTTTCCCACTCTTTTCGCGAGTTACTCCCACAAAAAAAAAAAAAAAAAAAAAAAAAGAAAAAAGTTCCAAAATTTAGGTCTATTCTCAAATCTGCCCCGAAACTTTAAGTCTAGTCTCAAATTTATCCCGAACTTTGTTTTGTCTAAAAAAAAGAATTGATACCATGAAAAATCTTAAACTTATACACTTACGATAAATTTATCCCAAATTAATTTTTTGACCATGAAAAACTCAAAACTAGTACATTTATGACAAATTTACTCCAAACTATTTTTTTAACGATGAAAAATTAAAAATTGGTACACATGTGATAAATTTATCAAAAACTAATTCTTTTAATCACCAAAAATTCAAATTGATATAACTATGACCAGTTTATTTTTTGTTAGTTCTATTACATTTTACTGTCAAATTGCCGAATTAGATAACATATAATAATTGATGAATACTAATTTGGGGTTTTATCCTCTGTTTGTACAAAAAAAATCACTAACTTTTAATCTATTCTCAAATCTACTCTATAGTCCAATCCAAACTTAATGTGGTATTTCTGCATCAATAATAATTATAGATTGGCAATGTGACATAAAAAATTATCTTCAAAATAAAATTGTTTTATGATAAAAAAAAATTAGAGACTACTAACAATGACTTTGGATAGAGGGCTAACGGGGGCAAGTTTAGGACTAGAGTGAAAATTGATAATTTTCTTTTCGACAAAAAAATTGGGGTAGCTTTGGGATTGGACCTATAATTTGGGATTTTTTTGAGACAAAAGAAAAGTTCGAGATAGATTTGGGACTGCATTTAAAGTTTGACTTTTTTTTTTTTCAAAATTAACCCCTCTTTTTGCCTCCCCTCTCCTCCTTCTCCTCTTCTTCTTTCTCCTCTCTCAAGAATTTCTTATATAAAGGGGTGTGTGTCTGCTTGCAGTTTCAGTTCTCATCTTCTTCCACACAGAAAACCCAACTCCCCAAAAGAGCAAAAGGCAGAAGAGAAGCAGAGGAGCTCGATGATTATGAGTGCGAGTAGCTTCCCCAGCCTGGCTTTGGGTTGCTTCCTCCTGGTCCTGCTGGTCGAGCTTCATGTGGCCCGTGGCTTGAGCCGTGGTTCGATGCTCGATGTCGGCAGCGGTGGCCCTGTTGCCCCTCCAGCTACCTCGGGCATATGTGCCTCGTCTGTCGTGATATATGGTTACAAATGCCAGGAGTTCGATGTAATTAAGCGCAGCTCGCAAATACCTTAAATCTCGATTATCTTCATCTATTAGAATAAGATTTAGCGTACTATCTTCGGATGTTTGTCGTGAGAATATAATGAATATCGCGTGCAACACTCTGTTTTCATAGGGTGTGTTCTGTTTCAGGTGGTCACTCAGGATGGGTACATACTAAGCGTGCAAAGAATACCAGAAGGCCGAGCTGGGGGCGGCGGCACCAACAAGCAGCCTGTCCTAATACAGCACGGCGTCCTAGTGGTGAGTGCCTTATTTTCCGGCTCGAGACTGCCGGGCATGTTCATTTATGCTGCATATGCAATACTCTTATCGATTGCGCAACTGGCTATTGTCGAATCTACATGATATAGTTTAGAACAATTTTAACTACTCATGCTATGGCTGCATAATCTTTTCTCCATCTTGAAGAGGTTACTGGAGAGGGAGACCTCTCCTTGACCAAGACCTGCGAGTGGCAAAGGTATACTTTTCAGGGACTTAGCTGAAGCTTTTTCGGTCTTTATAGTGTGAAACCGATGCTCTGCGTTTGACCAGAGTGTGAAAACCACAATGAAGCTAGGTTTTATCATCACGTCCTTGTCAATTTCAACGCACAGGAACTCGAAAAAAGCACGCTCCGCTATTGTTGTCACCGTATCTGAACATCGTCATCTGCTCGAAAGACGAACGAAACGGGTTAGAAAAACGAGCATGTCGTCGTTCATCATTGTGCCTTATTTGGCGTTGACGAGGCATTTGACGATCACTGAGTATTGACCGGCTCGAGAGGACAGCATTAGTGCGTGTCCGCTGGCGTCGCTTTTACCAAAATTTCCAAAAGGCGGGGCACGATTCACGGCACGTTAGCATCAATTAGTCTTTTTGCGCGATTATGTTGATGTCTCACTTTCTAAAGTTATCTGACTTAGCTAAACACGAATTTTTTAAATTAAGCACCCTTCAAGTTTATTAGGCCAGACCTGCCCTCGCTTGCACAACATCAGCCGCACTTGCCGTCGCCGACTTCCGTCGCCAATCCCGGGCCAGATCGCAATGCCAGAGCAGGGTGCCGGGCAGGGATTGTGATAAGACCTCACCCTGCCTCAGTCCTTACCCATCTCGGCTCAGGGGGGCAGTGTTTAGGTCCGGCGTCGCCTGAGCTCGGACGGTGATGGCGACAGCGATCTCACTTCTTGACGAAAAGGAGCGCAATCAAATAAACCATGAACGGTCGGTCGACTTGATCTTTCGTCTTTTGGGCCTCTAAAGTATATACCAAATTAGGGCTGAAAATTGGGAGGATCCGAGCGACAAGATTTTACCAAATTCGATATGATCCTGCAAGAATTGTGCAGTGTCTCAGGCATAACGCCAATTAGATCCGCAAGAGCTGCGCCGTGCATGCATAGTTCACTTATGTGTCTCCTTTGCTACGTGCCACAGCATTCTGTGACATGGGCCGGGACGTTAAATATCCCAGGTTGCTCATATAGATATCGTTTCTCAGAATGTCTCTCATTCCCATGTTTTTGTCCTAAAGGAGGGAGATTATCTGTTCATGGCGGTATGCTGTGAATGCAGGATGGGATGACGTGGCTGCTGAACCCACCAGAGCAGGACCTGCCCTTGATCTTGGCCGATAACGGGTTCGATGTGTGGATCGCCAACACCCGAGGCACCCGATTCAGCCGGCGCCACACTTCCTTGGACCCCGCCAACGCGGTCAGGACATCTCTCTCTCTCTCTAAATTATTACATTTTTTTTTTTGACTCGATCTGAATCATTGAAAGTGGCGAGTTCCATGTGAGTCATACATGAGTTTTGCAGGATTGATGATTCTCATTTATATTGATATCCTTACTGGATTCACTGTATCACTTATTATCGAATAGGAAATACTTAAATGGGCTCGATACTGGTCACATGGTCCGTGACGAGTGGCTACCGCACCTGAACTTGGACCCATCTAGATTTTGAGCCTGGATAGGATATGATTGCTTTCCGATCCATCAAAAAACAATTTCTTAATGAGTTAGCAGTTATTGGATCACCCCATAACGTATCATATTCATTGATTGAAAATGAGTTCCTCTAATTTTTCATTACTGCTCTAATTTCAAGTGTAGCCAACGTTCAGAATCTCTGTATGTACTAAATGTAAATGGGATCTTCACGTTAATTGTAGTTGTAACCAGTGAATGCAGAAGAATTGTGCATCGCCAATTGAACAGGTGATTGAATTGCTGACAGGATTTTTGGGATTGGTCGTGGGACGAGGTGGTGCAATTCGATGTCCCGGCCTTGTTCAACTTCGTCCACGGGAAAACGGGGCAGAAGATAGATTACGTTGGCCACTCTATGGTGAGAAATTATTTTCAGTACACTTCATGGAATCAGGTCGTACGCCACATACATACGCGCGCATGTTATATGACAGAAGATGCAACCGATGTGCCTATCCTTTCCAAAAAACTTGATTTGTACTGCAGAAACTGAGGTTCCTGGGTAAATTTTCTTTCTGATTCCAGGGAACTTTGGTAGCTTTGGCATCCTTATCGGAAGGGGGACTTGTGGACAAGCTGCGATCGGCAGCTCTGTTGAGCCCCATCGCTTATCTCAGCCATATGACCACTGCCCTAGGCGTCGTCGCAGCCAAAGCCTTTGTTGGCGAGGTGAGCAGATAATTTCGCTTGGCTCTTTCCCTTCCATTGCAATTAGAGAACTAAGGGCATTTTGTGCATATATGTCCACCATGACGCCTGAGAAGGCTGCATTTGATGGTTCTGCAATTATTGACAGATCACCACGTTGTTCGGACTGGTCGAGTTCGATCCAAAAGGGTAAGCAACAGAACCTGCGAAAATTCCGAGAAGTTCTTGTGTTCGATTCAAGGCTTTATTTATCTTCTCTTTCCTCTTGCATTATGATTCTGCATTTGTATTTGGTCGCAGCGAGCCCGTGGCTAACTTTCTCCAGGTCTTGTGTGCTAATCCCGGCGTTGATTGCTATGACTTACTAGCTGCATTGACCGGTACTAACTAACTTCACTGCGCGAGATATGTGCTGGAACTCGAATTGGGAAGAATTGAACTGATCATGTTGATTTCGACTGATCCGTTCCAGGGAAAAACTGCTGTCTCAATGTTTCCACCGTTGATCTCTTTTTGAAGAACGAACCGCAGCCGACGTCGACCAAGAACATGGTGCATCTGGCTCAAAGTAGGTTTAGTGCACGGTCGATCCTTTTTCTTGAGGACTTCGTGCAGAAAGCACATGTTAATGATGAATGCTCATTCAAATTGGCTACCTACATTCCTTGACGTAGAACTTACGATTTTAAAAACCAATTGGTGTCGTTGCTCGCAGTGGTTCGCGACGGTGTGTTGGCAAAGTACAACTACGCAATCCCCGGCTTCAACGTGATGCACTATGGGGACGCGAGGCCGCCAGTCTACAACCTCTCCAACATCCCCCGCGACCTTCCGATCTTCCTCAGCTATGGAGGCAAGGACGCACTCTCCGACCCAAAAGACGTCCAGCGTCTGCTCGACAGCCTCAAGCTCCATGACGTCGGCAAGCTCACCGTCCAGTTCATCGAAAATTATGCTCATGCTGATTTCATAATGGGAGTGAATGCCAAAGACATTGTGTACAATCAAGTGTTGTCTTTCTTCAGAAAACAGCAGTAACTCCTAGCGGCTATCCAATTTTACGAACAGGAATCCAGGGAAATGAATGTGACATGAACATTTGCTTTCACTTCTTCTAGTCACAGCCATTGCTAATTAGTGCACGAAATTCATAGAGCTTGATCAGTCATACCATGAGAGTCGAGCGCATAGTCCGTCTTTTTATTTGCATGAAGGTCATGTAGACCACAATGAACTCATATAAGAGTCATAACTACGCGTCGTATTCCATCAAATTGGTAATAAATTGTAGCTTGCTAGGGTAATTTGTTATCCCTTCGCACATCGCAAATGCCATTCTTAGATGAGTTCTTTACCCCTGGGACTTCGAGTGTTTATTGTGTAAATGCTCCGCTATGTGATGTCAAGGATGAGCAGAATAGGGCAAAACCAGAAAATGGAATGGGAGCAAATGGATGGTTTGCTTGCTATGGGGGGAAAAAAGCAAGAAATCTTTTGAGGAAGGAAAAAAGAAAAAGAAAAAAAAGAAACAGAGGAATAAGGTTCTAAAAACAAAGTGGGTCTTTTGGCTTGTCCTTGGCCGAAAGGTTTTAAGGCCTTAGAAGACATGGCCACAAGCTTCCAGTCTTGAGTTTTCTGTCTTCCTCCTCCTCCTCCATCATCCATGGCCGCAAGCTTTGCTTGTCCATGGCCTGCGAGGTGGCTTGTCTTGGACGTGGTGTTGATGACTCCGTCGGTGGTGATGGCAAGGGGAGGTACTGCAATACCAACGAAGCAAAGAAGCTTCCGTTGTCGGCATTGTTCGTCCTTCGAGAGATGGCTAGATGGAAGAAAAGGAAAGAGAGAAACACGTTTTTAGGTTTTTATTTATTTTTGCATTAGCTACTGAATTGATAACATGGACCATTAGGGTGTGGTTCATACTCCTTGTCAACTGTGCAGGAGTAGCGTCAGGTGATGTTAGAGAGCTTTTATAGTTTGAGTTTATATTTTATTAGTAGTTTGGGTTTGGGCTCATAAATATATATATACTCTTTCTCTTTTAATTCGAGGGATGTAAGAGAGGTATGAGTGCTAATTATATTGGAAGCCTCAGCTAGACGTAACCTTAGTTTAAGGGTAAACCCGACTAAAACGTTGTGTCTTAAATTCTCTTTCTTGCTTTTACTCTCCATTTTCTTTGTGATTATGCAACAAATCCTAACACCCGACATTGGAACAAGGTTTGAGGTGAGATTCTTGGTGAAGAGAGATCCCAAAAAATTGAATGTCGAGAAGATGTCATTGATTGGTTAATCACACATTGAAGTAGGGAAATTTAGAGGATAATGTTTTTGAGTTATGAAAATTGAAGATGGAGGCTCTGCTCATGGATAGAGATCTATGGCATGCGATCAAAGATGATAAGCCCGAGGAGAATACCAAGGGAAAGTCGAAGGAGGGCAAGTTGATGACTCCATGTCCACCAAATTGAAGGAGTGGAACATCAGCGATCGGAGGGTTCTACATTGTGGCAAGTGCATAGCATATTATCAAGATTAGAACATCTCCAGTTTTGATGTCTCGTTCATAATGTCCTGGTGAATGTGACATCTAAGAAGACGATGGAGGATCTCTCGATGAAATTGGAAAACCTTTATTAGAACAAGTCATTTGTGAACAGGCTATTTCTACGGAGGCAACTCTAGAATTTTCGAATGAGTGAAAGTGATTCATTTTTTGCATACTTAAATGAGTTTAATACTATTTATGCGAAACTTGCATTGATCGATGTCAATCTGGATGAGGAAGACAAAGCATGTACTTTACTGTGTTCACTGCTAAATTCATTGGGACATATAATTGTTATACACAGGTGTTAGTGTGTTATTCTTTAAGAACGTTGTGGCTACCTTGTTGTTGGAGGAGATGAGGAGAGCAGGTTCTGATAGTGTAAGGCAAAAGGCTTTTTTCGTAAGATGAATGAATAATGAACGATCTGAATCTAGATTTGGTTGCAGGAGCAAGCTTAGAGGAAAATTTAATAACTGAGATTGATCGAAAATAACGTGTTGGAAGTGCAAAGAGCTTGGACAATTGAAGAAAGATTGCAAAAGCAAAAGTGTGGGTCTAAAGAAACGAGATGAGTCATCATCCTCTAGTACAAAAATGGATGATGAGATTAGCATAGAAGACATGTATCTTGTCTGCAAGTATTACAGCGTGACCGCAATGCATGGATTATTGATACTGGAGTGTCTTTCCACATGACATCTCATTGAGATTGGTTTTGCTATTATAAGCCACGTTAAGGACGTACGATGCCAATGGGGGATGATACGATGCTTGATATAGTTGGGTGCAGAAAGGTAAAACTATTATTGGTAGTTTGGGCTTGGGCTTATGAATAGTTAGTGTGTGCCTGTATATAATATGTTTGGATATATATATATATATATATATATATATATATATATTTTATTCTTTTTCTTGTAATTTGAATGATGTAATAGAGAGTTGTGATGCGCTAATTGCAGTGGAATCCTCAATTGGATGTAACTCTAATTTCAAGGTGAATTAGGATAAAATATTATGTCTCAAATTCTCTTTCTCACTTTTACTTTCAATTTTCGTTGTGATTGTGTGGTGAATCTTAACATGGACACGTGTCAAATTATAAGTGGCTACTAAAAACAATAGATGCCATGTTAGCTGATGACATGGCAGTCTTTAATCACTAAATATATTCTCCTATCTATCATCATGATTCATAGCTATATATTTCCAACTGCTTGCTATGATGTGGCCAATTGAGATCCACACATGATTAATTCCTTTTATTTATTTATATCCGTCTTTCTCTCTCCTTTTGTTTTTCTTCCATCATAATTCATTTCTTAGAAATGTGAAAAACATGACATTATTTTAGGCAGCCTAATACCTTAAAAAACCTTCAATTTACGTCCAGAGTCAATTATATCATAAATATTTATTGGTCTCATCCAAACCTTTAATTTTAGGCCTAATCTTAGTTCTACCATAAATTTATGTTGTCTTATAAAAATCACAAACTTTTACTTGAGTCCCAAATTTGCCCCCATTGACTCTCTTTCTAAAATTTCTTTTGACAGCCGAGAGATGGAAAAATCCCGAGCACGAGCTGTTTGAGCATCTCGAATCAAGTGTCTTGAGCACGAGCTCTTTGATTGAGAGAGATAGAAGACTCCAAGTATGACAGATTGAAGACTAAAAATAAATTCAAAGATCCTCAAGAGAAATAGAAGGAAGATTCTTTTCAAAGTAAAAGCAATTGAAGAAAGTTAGCCGTAATTGCTCCTGTTTTTATCCAAATTTTAGATTCAATAAGATGTCTTTTGAACTGATATAGAAATTGTTATC
Organism: Eucalyptus tenuipes; assembly: GCA_014182365.1. Taxonomy (NCBI): domain Eukaryota; kingdom Viridiplantae; phylum Streptophyta; class Magnoliopsida; order Myrtales; family Myrtaceae; genus Eucalyptus; species Eucalyptus tenuipes. The sequence continues at coordinate 24,787,011 of CM024546.1, forward strand.
CAGAAAATGTCTTCTTGGATATGAGAATTGGGACAAAAACTAGAGCAATGACTCGAAAATGTCACATCCTTATTGGTGATTTTGGATGGAAGGTTAGTGGAGGCAAATATGACACTCAATTAAAAGTTAGCGATATTTTATGTGACAAAAAAAAGGTTCAAGATAGATTGGGATTGGATCTAAGGTTTGTGATTTTTTACGAGACAAAAAAAATTTAGGGTAGAATTGAGACTAGACCGAAAATTGAAGGTTTTTGATGAGATTAGAATTAAAGTTGGATTTTTTAAAAAGAAATTAGGCCATTTTTAAGCAAGAATCTTGGTAATTACATATAAAAACCTTTTAGCAGAAGCAGAAACGGAAGCAAATCCTTTTCCCAGTCTTTTCGCCTCTCCTCTCTTCTTCTCTCTCAGAAATTTCTTATATAAAGGGGCATGTGCACTTGCAGTTTCATTTCTCATCTTCTTCGACCAGAAAACCCAACACCCCAAAGACCAAAAACAAAAGAAGATAAGAGAAACTCGATGATTATGAGTGTAAGTGGCCTCCTGAGCTTGGCTTTGGATTGTTTCCTCCTCGTCCTGGTGGTCGTGCCAGATGTAGCCATGGCTTGAGCGGCGGTTCGATGCTCGGTGTCGGGCGGCAGCACCGTTGCCCCTTTAACAGGCATATGTGCCTCATCTGTCACAGTACATGGTTACCAATGCCAGGAGTTCGATGTAATTAAGAGTAGCTCGCAAAAATCTTAAATCTTGATTAGCTTCATTTATTGGAATGATACTGGGACAGTCTCTTCGGATGTATGAGACAAGAATATAATGAATAACGTGTGTAGCACTCTAACTTCATTGGGTGTGTTCTGTTTCAGGTGGTCGCTCAGGATGGATACATACTAAACGTGCAAAGAATACCAGAATGTTGAGCTGGGGACGGCGGCGGCGGCAACGGCAATAAGCGGCCAGTCCTAATGCAGCACGGCATCCTTCTGGTGAGTGCATTATTCGTGGGCTCGATACTGCTGGATTCGTTCATTCGTGCTGCATGTGCAATATTCTTTCGATTTACGCGTTTGGCTTGTGTCCGATCGACAGGAGATGCATTGAACTTTTGAGCTAGCTAATCTTTTCTCCATCTTGTAGTAAATAAACCACTTTTAGTTGGGAAAATGTTGTGTAGGCTAGCCTTTCTACGTCATCATGGGGCTGGCCCATTCAATGGACTGACAAGTGACGCCACATGTCGTCCTGGGTCGCACACCACACCCTCTCCCTTCCCGTGATGTCTCTCGTTCTTCTCTCTCTTCTCTGTCCTAACTCTGCTTTTCTTCGCGATGATACTCCCGCTATTTTCTCATTTGAGTGTGTTTATCACTTCGATGTTTTGTCCTAAAGAGGGAGATTATCCGTTTATGGCGGTAAACGGTTAATGCAGGACGGGATGTCGTGGCTGCTGAACCCGCCAGAGCAGAACCTGCCCTTGATTCTGGCCGATAACGGGTTTGACGCGTGGATTGCCACCACCCGAGGCACCCGATTTAGCAGGCGCCACACTTCCTTGGACCCCGCCAACCCCGTCTGTACATCTCTCTCTTTCTCTAAATTTATTACACAAGTGGAATGCACGTATTCAACTTGATCTGAATCATTGAATGTGGTGAGTCGTGTGGGAGTCCCATGCGAGTCCCGTTAAATTCGACGCTCCACGTTTAGTTTGGACACATACTGGACTCGTCGTATCACTTATCCTCGTGTAGGGAATAGTTAATGGGGCCTGATACCAGTGATGTGGTTTGTGGCAAGTGGCTATCGCACCTAAGCTTAGGCCCATCTAGATCTCAAATTGCATCAGTACCATTGGCGAGACCCACTAGTGCATCTCCAACATGAACCTAATTTATTCTCTCATGGTGCACCTGATTCATACAAGTTTCATGCCCATATTTATGGCACTGTATGTACGTTATAACACATTCATTGAGAAAATTACCAAAAAGGTTTGCAACCTATTGTAATTGTTCATGTCAGCGTTGGTGACATAATGTAGACTGTCAGTTAACTGGCCACCAGTTAAAATTGATCGGATGGATTGAATTGGTATAAATACAAAAGGTTTATGATTCAAATTGGCAAAAAAAAAAAAAAAGAAGAGTTTATGATTGAATTGACGCAATTACAATAGGTTTAAGATTTTTGGATAACTTTCCCCACGTACATTTGTTGTGCTTTCTTTTCCAATCTTGACCCACCTTATCTAGTAAACCTTTCACCATGGCACATAAATATTGGCTTTCCATATGACAGGCATTCGATTGGGGGGACTTAAATGAATCCTATGTAGTTGTCGCTCTGTGATTGATATTATATCCGCCGCATCACCCACAAAAGCGAGTTCATATAATTTTACATGATCGCTTATATTCAAGAGTAGCTAACTTTCAGAATCTTTTGTATGCACTAAATTTAAATGGAATCTTCACGTTATAATTGTAGTTGTAACCAGAGAATGCATAAGAATTGCGCACTGTCAATTGAACTGGTGACTGAATTGCTGACAGGATTTCTGGAATTTGTCGTGGGACGAACTGGCAACATTCGATCTACGTGCCGTGTTCGACTTCATCCACGGGCAAACTGGGAAGAAGATCAATTATGTTGGCCACTCTTTGGTGAGAAATTAGTTTCGGTACACTTCATGGAATCCGGTCGTTAGCCACATATGTGCGTGCATGTTACATGACAGAAGATGCAATCGATGTGCCTATCCTTTCAAACAACTTGATTTTGACTGCAAATCTGAGGTTTTGGGTAAATTTTCCATCTGATTCCAGGGAACTTTGACAGCTTTGGCATCCTTATCAGAAGGGAGATTTGTGGACAAGCTGCAATCGGCAGCTCTGTTGAGCCTCATCACTTATCTCAGCCATATGACCACCATCCTCGTCATCATCATGGCCAAAACCGTTGTCGACGAGGCGAACAGATGACTACGTTCGCTATTTTCCTTTCATTATGAGTAGAGAACCAGGGCAATCTGTCCATATTTGTCCACCGTGATGCCTGAGGGAGCTGCATTCGATGTTTCTGCATTATTGACAGATCGCCATGTTCCTGGGATTGGCCGAGTTCAATCTAAGAGCGTAGACAAAAGAACCGGCAGAAATTTCTAGAAGTTCTTATGTTCGATTCGAAGATTCACTCATCTTCTCTTTTCTCCCGCGTTATGATCGTGCGTCTGTAATTGGTCCCAGCAAGCCCTTGGGTGACCTTCTCCGGGCCTTGTGTGATTATCCTGGTGTCGATTGCTACGATTTGCTAGCCGCATTAACCGATTATATGTTCTTGAACTCAAATTGGGAAGAATTAAGCCGATTATTTGATTTCAACCGATCCATTCCAGGCAAAAACTGCTGTCTCTATGGTTCCACTGTCGATCTCTTTTTGAAGAACGAACCGCAATCGACGTCGGTCAAGGACTCGGTCCATTTGGGTCAAAGTAGGTTTAGTGCACGGTTGATCCTCTTCTTGAGGGTTTTAAGCAGAAGAACATGTTAATGATCAACACTCATTCAATTGAATTGGTATTGTTGCTTGCCGTGGTTCGCGACGGCGTGTTGGTGAAGTACGACTCTGGGGTCGCCAGCTCCAATGTGATCCACTACGGGGACGCGAGGCCATCAGTCTACAACCTCTCCAACCTTCCTCGCGACCTACCGATCTTTCTCAGCTACGGAGGCCAGGATCCGCTCTCCGACGAGAGCGATGTCCCGTAGCTGCTCGAAAGCTTGAAGCTCCATGACGCCGGCAAGCTCACCGTCCAGTCCATCGAAGATTACGCTCATGCGGATTTCATAATGGGAGTGAATGCCAAAGACGAGGTGTTTTGGTCGAGTGTTGTCTTTCTTCAAAAACCAGCAGCAACTCCTAGCGACTAGCCAATTTTACGAAAAGGAATTGACGGAAATGAATGCGACACGACCATTTGCTTTCACTTCTTCCAGTCAATTTTTAATTTTGTCATTTTCTTCTAGTCATTGCCATTGCTAATTAGTGCACGAAATTCATCGAGTTTGATCGGTCATGCCATGAGAGTCGAGCCCATGGTCTATGTCCCTTCTCTTTGTATGAAGGTCATATAGTCCACGAGGGACTCATATAAGAATCGTAATTACGAGTTATATTGAGTGATTTGGGTCACGAAGGAACTTGTGCTCCTATGAAGTTATATTAGATAACCAAGCAGCAACTTACATTGCATCAAATTTAGTCTTTCGTGAAGAATAGAACACATAGAAATCGACTGTAATTTTGTTCTAGAGAAATTCCTGACAAAACTATCAAGACTCCTTACGTTCAAAGTGAAGAATAACTTGTTGATATATTTATCAAACCCCTTTCTAAAGGAGTATTTCAACAAATGTTGGCCAAGTTGACCTCAGAAGGCATCTTTGCTCCAACTTGGAAGCGGAGTGTTGGCACTTGCCAAGTCATGATAAGATTGAGAATCAAGGTTAGAAGGCATCTTTACTCCAACTTGGAAGTGGAGTGTTGGCACTTGCCAAGTCATGATAAGATTGAGAATCAAGGTTCAACTTGTGGCAATTGTATTTACCATAAAAACCATAGGTTATATTTAGCAACTAGGATGTAATTTTCTTTATGTGAGGAGAATGAATCGCTCATAAGAAATTAAGAAATATGAAGATTTCTACAGTGGTAGGCTTCCAAGGAATTTTTTTTTTTTTTTGGTTGATTGAGCCACCTATTAATGCGCTATAAGTGGCTAGAAACTACCACGTTAGCTTCAGACCTAGAATGCATGTTTAGTCTTGGCCATTCATAATTTGGCACAGTGGAATTAAATTAAAAAATATGGAAGATTGCCCAACATCTATTCATCCATGGAAGTTTTTCGCCATTCGAGTTGCAGTACCTCCCCTTCGCCGCGGCCACCAACGGAGTCGCCAACACTTCATCCTGCACATCTAAGCCGAGCTGCCCCTTTCGGCATTGCTTGACGCCGATGACGACCATGGACCGGCAACACGATGCCTGAACGCCTTTCATCATGGAAGGCCAAATCTCGAGGTTTGGAGATGGACGCTGGCTAAGGCAATGATGGCCATGGGTGAGCGACGTCCTCCCTGAACCCGATTCTAGATCTAGAGGTCAATGGAGAAGAACAAAAAAGAAAAAGAAAAAGAAAAAAACGAAGTCAGAGGGGTGGCTTTGGCTGACCGCAAGCAACACCGGCAGGGTTCCTCCATCATCCATGGCTTAGATGGGTTCTTTACCCCTGTTTTTTGGCCTCGAAAAAACCGCTAGGACTTGAAAGAGTTTATTGTGTAAGGACGTGTTTGGTAATGCTTCTGTTCTTGGGAACAATTTCTGATCAAAAATGATTTTTTATTTATTCTGTTTATGGGAATAATTTCTAATTATTTTAAGCCGTTTGACAACTGTCCCAAATTTCAATTCCCGGAATAGAGTTGCGTTTGGCACTGTTCTCAAAATTTCTACTTCAAATTATTTTCTTTTGATTTTTAAAATAATTTTATTACTTTTTTCTTTTTTCTTCTTTTCTTTCCTTTCTCCTCTTCTTCTTTAAGGGTTGCAAGTCGCCGGCCTTGGGATGATCGGCAATCGGCCAGACGAGCACTGATGACCTCACCGGAGCGTTGTCGGGCCTCGCTAAGGCCACGCCTCGTCGGTCGAGCCTAGCTAGGCCACTGAGAGGTCGGCCTCGCCTTGGCTGGGTGACGCCGACCTCATGGTGGCTTGGCGAGGTTGAGCCTTGTCGACGGTTGTGCAAGCTCGACCTCACTGAGCCATGGCTCGGCCGTGCCTCCCCTGGCCACTGGCGAGCGTCCGGCGAGATTGTTGGATCTCGCCGAATTGGTCACCAGTGATTGGTAGCGGCGGCGGCGGCGGCGGCTGTAGCAGCGGCAACGGTTGAAGAAGAGAAGAGAGGGAAGAAGAATAAGAAGAAAGGAGAAAATGGACAAAAAATGGGTTGGCTTGATTCTGAAATTGTTCCTGAGAACAAAGAATCAACTTTTTTTAACTTCTCGATTCTATTTCAAATCTACTTCCGGGAACAAAAAAATAAAAAAAATTGTTCCTAGGAATCAAAGTTTTACTAAACAAATTTCTATTCCAAATCTACTCTCGAGAATAAAAAACATAAATTGTTACTATTTGGTAAGTTGCCAAACACACCCTAGATGCTCCGCTGTGTGAGCTCAAGGATGACTAGAATGTGGCTAAAATAGAAAACATAATGTAAGCAAATGGATGGTTTGCTTGTTTAGGGAAAAAAATGAAGAAATCTTTTGAGGAAGGAAAAAACAGGGAATAAGGGTTTAAAAACAAAGTGGGTCTCTTGGGTTGTCCTCGGCCAATAGGTTGATTGTAGAAGCAAAAGTGTGAGTTTAGAGAAGTGAGATGAGCCATCACCCTCTAGTACCAAAAAAGACGATGACAACAGCATTGGAGATATGTACCTTGTTTGAAATTTATTGTAGGGTGACCGCAATGCATAAATATTTGATACTAGAGCCTCTTTCCATGTGACGCCTCATAGAGATTAGTTCTACTGTTGTGAGCCATATTAGGGAGGTACAGTGCCAATGGGAGATTATAATAGCTGCTTGTGGAAAGGTGAAGCTGAAGATGAAAGACAAGACAATAACAAATTTTCTAGGTGTGATGCATATTCCTTATCTTACTAAGACTCCTATCCATGTAGGCACTACAGTAGATGTTGGCATCACTTTCACCACCAACAAGTACCCATGCAAGCTAGCCCATGAATCTTTAGCGATCGCCAAAGGTGAATGATATTGAAAATTGTGAAAGTTATTGGGAAACACAGTAATTAGTGATGAGAGTTATTTCTCAAAACAGGTGGAAAAAGATCTTTCCATGCTATGGCATCAAAGATTGAGTTATAATGGCGAGAAAGGGCCGATGACCCTTACCTTAGAGTGGATAATGGAGGGTATCCCAAGACATTTTATGGGTTTTGGATTATGTAAACATTGTCTGCATGGGGAAAATAATTGGGTAATTTTTAAATCCATAGAAAGGAGAGTAAAAAAAAATTGGCTCTGATCCATAGTGACATCTTTGATTCACTCATGTAGCATCATTTGAAAAATCAACGTATTGTGTTTCGTTTATTGGGGATTATTTTAGATATGCATGGACATATTTCTTGTAGAGGAAAGACAATGTGTTTGAAAAATTTCGTGAGTTCAACACTATGGTGGAAAATCAATTTGATAGGAAATTAAAGTTTTGCAGATTGACAACAGATGAAAATCTGGATCAGCGAAATTTGATCAATTTTGTGCGACTAGTGGCATTGCAAGGCAAAAAATAACATCTTATTCGCCTCAGGAGAATGGAGGTGGCAGAGATACTTAATTGGTCTCTCGTGGAGAAGGCAAAAAGAATGCTAAGTGATGCAAGCTTAGCGGCTGGATTTTGAGCAAAAGTAGTGGCTAATATGTGTTATCTGAAGAACAAGTTCCTTACATCAGATTTGAAGAACACCATTTGAGGCACTGTTTGGGTAGAACCCAGACATATCCCATGTTAGGGCATTTTGCTATGAAGTGTATGTACATGTTCCAAAGAAAAAGAGGATCAAGCTTGAGAGCAAGTCAGAGAAGTGCATATTCATTGAGTACAAGGATGATGTCAAAAGGTATAAGTCGTGGAATCCCAATACTAAAGGTATCATCTACAGTAAGGATATAGTGTTTGGAGAATTTATGACAAATCATATTGTTTCAAAAGATCTTGAAAAATTACAGACGGTTGATTTAGATGTCTATTTTAAGGAAGAGACATAGGTTACACAAGTTGGAACAGAAAATTCAGATTCTAAAGTAGATGAGCTTGATGGGATGGATGATATAATAGTAGATTTTGAAACTGAATTTGAAAATGAAGTGCCACTTGAACTGGTTTTAAGAAGGTCTACAAGGCTAAAAAGACCACTTGAGATGTATACTCTGTTTATCGATAATGAGATTTGTGCTCTAACTGTTACAGATGATGATCCGAGCACTATCAAGGAAGCAAGAAGCATAAAGAATGCCAAACAGTGGGAGAAAGCCATAAAAGATGAGGTGGACTCATTGGATAAAATGGAACATGAATTAAGTAAAACTACCTAATGATCGAAAGGCAATTGGTTGCAAGTGGGTGTTCAAGAAAAAAGATATTTGTAGATGGAGAAATAGAATGATATGAAGTTCGTTTGGTTGTGAAGGGATACTCGTAAATAGAGTGAGTCGATTATGGTGAGATTTTTTTTCTCTCATTGCTAAATTAAATTCCATAAGACTTGTTTTTATTTGTAGCATCTACATATGTGGAGGTAGAGTAGCTTAATGTGAAAACAACATTCCTCCCTAATGACTTGGAGGACGATATTTACATGAAGCAATCAAAAGGGTTTGTGGTCAAAGGAAAAGAAGACGTTGTTTGTTTGAACAAATCTTTTTATGGCCTGAAGCAATCTTCAAGGATGTGTTACCAAAAGTTCGACTCATATGTCTTGAAGCTTGGCTTTATTCATTGTAATGCTGATCATTGTGTCTGCGCAAAAAGGCTAGAGAATGATTTTATTATATTAATCTTATATGTTGATGATATGTTGCTAGTTGGGAATAATTCAAAAATGATTATCACTGCGAATGGTCTATTGGCAAAACAGTTTGAGATGAAAGATTTAGACCTAGCAAGCATGCAAATAAAAAAGGGAGCATGAAAATGGAAATTTGTGGCTAAGTTATAAAAATATGTAAAAAGTGTGTTGAAAAAGTTCAACATGACTGACTATAAACCCGTGAAGATACCCATGTCCACAAGTTCCAAGTTATCAACGCTCTAGTGTCCTAGGACTAAAGAGGAAGCTGAAAAGATGACAACATTCCCATGCAAGCGCAATTGGGAACTTGATGTATTCCATAATGTGCTCCCGTCCAGATATTGCATAGGCATTGAGAGTATTAAGCAGATATATGTCAAAAATCCTAGGAAAGAGTATTGGATGGCAACAAAATGGGTGCTTTGTTTCGCGGTACATCTAACTTTGAGTTATGTTATGAATGTATGAAAAGCTCAAAGGGATAAAAAGCGTTGGAATTGAAATGTCTTGTGGATGTTTATTGGGGATGTGACATTAATAGCAAAAGGTCAACCGGTGGATATGTTGTTTTCTTATTCGGCGAATCTGTGAGTTGAATGAGTAAGAGGTAGAACAAGATTGTATTATCTATTATTTAGGCAAAGTACATAGCCCTTACTCATGTGGCTGAGGAAGTGATTTGGTTTCGAAAATTGTGTGAAGAGTTTGGTTTTACACAACGATAAGTGAAGATTGGTATGTGGTAACCAAAGTATTTTATTCTTGGCTAAGAATCTTGGATTTTATGCAAGAACAAAGCATACCGGGTGGCATACAATATCACTTCATCCAAGAGAAATTGGAGTAAAAGGTTGTAGTGTTAGAGAAAATTGACACATGGATGAATATAATAGATTTTTTTAGGGAGAAGAACACTAATAGTGCCAAAACTTTTGTACAACATTCACTGGAGTGCTAAATTTTTTTTTCACTCATTTGAGTGCCACACATTTGAAAAATCATTCACTTGAATACTAATTCTGATTTGCCTTGTTAGAAAATCCAATGTGAGTGCCGGTTGTCTGACGTGGCGACGCCGTCGTGACGTGGACAATTTTTTAATATTTTTAATATTTATTAATGTTATTTGCTTTATTTTATTTTATTTTATTTTTTTGGCTCCTTTCTTTAGAGTTGGCGAGGGTCACCAACGACCTTCATCGGCCACGAAACTCTAGCCAAAATTGGGCGCCCTCAGCCTGCGAAGGCCCGGGCGAGGCCTTCGGGACCTCGTTGGCTATTGACAAGGCCGCAAGGGCCCTCGCCAGCTTTGGGTGGCCGCAAGCGACACCGCCTCGCCTAGGGCCGACGAGGTCACAATGCCCTTGCCCATGGCCTTCATGGCCAGATCCGGGCCAGGGCCACCTCGCCCACGCTGCGAAGACCTTGGGTGAGGGCTTTGCACCTTCATTGGCCACAGGCAACATTGGGCATTACGACCTCACTAGTTGCTGGTGAGAGCATCGCGACCTTGCTAGTAGCCAGTGAGGCCTTGACAGCCTTACCGAGAGCTTTTGCAGCCGAGGATGAGGCGCCCCTCGCCCAAGCTGGGTGAGAGTTTCGCGGCCGACCCTAAAGAAAAAAAAAATAACAACAAAAAATTCAAAAAAAAAAATTCACGTAGGACATTTGGCCCAAAGTGGCACTTAAGTGAGTGATTTTACTCAGATGTGGTACTCAAGTAAGGGAAATGTTTTTGGGTATTCAATTGAATATCGTACAAAAGTTTTGACACTTCCCATAAATTTGACCAAGGCAGTGATTGTAGAAAAGTTTAAATGGTGTACAACTGTTGGATTTAAAGAAGCATGTCAAGTATTCACTAGAGGTGAGTATGGTTCCGGGTAGAATCTGGAACTTGAGAACCGGATCGATGGGAATTTGTTGGTTCAAGGTTCCAAGATATATAAGGTAGGTTCTACGTTCCAAAAAATGATGAACTTATTTCAACAGGTAGGTTCCAAGTTCTTAATTAGAGGAACCTGGAACCTGTAATATATAATCTGTAACCTCGAATCTAGAATAAGTTTTAATGTGTTTTTTTATTCATGTGGTCACGTGATCTTGTGATATTCTATATTGTTAGTTTGAGCTTCCATTCTATATTGAGACTTTTATTTTATTAATATTCATATTTTTCATGTATCTTTATAGTTTGTAAATTATAGTAGCAAGTGGTAATCATTGAGAGTTTTAATTCATTGCAATCATTCAATTAATAATATAAGTGAAATGTGAGTGGATTCTGAAATCGATCTTGCAACCTATAACATGATAGGTTTTAGGTTCTAAATATTGAGGAACCTATTCCAACGGATAGGTTCCATATGGAACCTCTACGGTATTAGGAACCGCTCACCCCTAGTATTCACAAAGTGGGAGAATGTTGGGATGTCGTTCATACTCCTTATTAACTATGTAGAGGCAATAGCTTTTATAGTTTGAGCTCATAATTGGTAATTTGGACTTGGGTTTATGAATAGTTACTGAACATATATATTTTGTTTGGATATAAATATATTCTCTTTCTCATATTGTATTGGTAGTTTGGGTTTGGACTCATGAATAGCTACTGGATGTATATGTTCTTTTTGGATTCTTTCTCTTGTAATTTAAGGAATGTAATAGAAAGGTGCGAGATGCTAATTACAATGGAATCTTCAGCTAGACATAACCCTAGTTTAAGGACGAACTAGAATAAAATCTTGCATCTCAAATTCTTTTCCTCGCTTTTACTTTCAATTTTCTTAAAAAAAACATAAATGCCCTGTTAGCTAATGGCGTGGCAGTCTCTAACCACTACATTTTTTCTCCTATCTATCATCACGATTCATGGCTATCTATTTCCAATTGGTTGCAATGATGAAGCCAATTGAGAGCCAAACATGATTAATTCCTTTTCAATCCTTATATCTGTTTATCTATCTCCCTTTGTTTTTCTTCCATCATAACTCATTCCCTAGAAATGTGAAAAACTCAAATCTTTTTAGGCAGCCTATTACTTTAAAAAATCTTCAAGTTTAGGTCCAACCTCAATTATACCCTAATTTTTTTTTTCATCTCATAGAAAACTCCAATTTTAGGTCTAATCCCAATTCTACCTTAAACTTTTTTTTTTTGTCTTAAAATAATCACAAACTTTTATTTGAGTCCCAAATTTGCCTCTTTTAACTCTGTTTCTAAAATTTCTCTTGAAAACTGAGAGATGAAAAACTCCTAAGAATGAGCTGTTCAAGCATACCAAATTGAGTGTCTCGAGCACGAGCTCTTTGATTGAGAGAAATGGAAGACTCCCGTGTACGCGAGATTGAAGACTAAGCACAATAATTGAAGATCCCCGAGCGAAATGAAAGGAAGAGTCTTTTTAAAAGTAAAAGCAATTGAAGAAAGTCTACCTTCATTGCTCTAGTTTTTTATCCAAATTTCAGATACAATAAGATGTCATTTGAGTTGATATAGAAATTCATATTCAGAGAGCGTCTTCTTGAATATGAGATTTGGGAAAAAAACTAGAGTAACGACGCAAAAATGTCACATCACTAAGGACGATTTTGGACAAAGGATTAGTGGAGTTAGATATGAGACTCAATTAAAAGTTAATAACTTTTTATGTGACCAAAAAATGCTTCAGGGTAAAGTTTGTAATTTTTTATGAGACAAAAAAGTTCACGGTAGTGGACCTAAAATTGAAGGTTATTTATGAGATTAGAGTTAAAGTTGGATTTTTTTTTAAAGATATTAGGCCATTTTTAAGATAGAATCTGGGTAATTACTTATAAGAACCTTTTAGCAGAAGCAGAAATGGAAGCAAATCGTCTTCCCACTCTTTTCGCCTCTCCTATCTTCTTCTCTCTCGGAAATTTATTTTATACAGGGGCATGCGCGCTTGTAGTTTCGTTTCTCATCTTCTTCGACAAGAAAACCCGACACCCCAAAAGACAAAAGCAGAAGAAGAGAAGAGAAACTTGATGATCATGAGTGTGGGTGGCTTCCTGAGCTTGGCTTTGGGCTGCTTCCTCCTGGTCCTGGCGGTCGCACCACATGCAGCCCATGGCTTGAGCAGCAGTTCAACGCTCGGTGTCGACAGTGGCACTGTTGCCCCTTTAGCTACTGGCGGCATATGTGCCTCATCTGTCACGATACATGGCTACCAATGCCAGGAGTTCGATGTAACTAAGAGCAGCTCACAAAAATCTTAAGCTTTGATTAGCTTCATCTATTAGAATGAGATTGGGGTAGTTTTTTCGGATGTATGAGAAGACAACATAATAAATAATGCGTGTAACACTGTTTTCCTTGGGTATGTTCTGTTTCAGGTGGTCACTCAAGATGGACACATACTAAACGTGCTAAGAATACCAGAAGGCCGAGCTGGGGGTGGCGGCGGCGGCAATAAGCAGCCAGTCCTAATACAGCACGGCGTCCTCGTGGTGAGTGCAACATTCGTAGGCTCGAGACCGCGGACTCGTTCATTTGTGCTGCATACGCAATGTTCTTTCGATTGCACAATTGGCTAATGTCCAATCGACAAGAGGGGCGTTAGACTTTTAAACTAGCTTATCTTTTCTCCATCTTGTAGTTTGAGAAAATATTGTGTAGGCTAGCCCTTCCATGTCATCATGCGGCTGGCTCATCCAATGGACGACTCATGACGCAACATGTCGTCTTGGGTCCCACCATACTCTCTCTCTCTCGTGCTTCTCTCTGTGCTAACTTGCTTTTCTTCTCTCTCCTCTTTGTGCTGCCACAGCCACGGAGCTTGACCTCGAGTAACCGAGGTCGCGAGCTCGTGCTCAAGCGACCAGGGCTGCTTTGACCAGAGCAGTCGCGAGAAAAAAGAAGAAAAGCAGTTAGCATAGAGGAGAGAGAAGGACAAGAGAGATCCCAAGAAGAGAGAGAGTGTGTGAAGGGATTTAGAATGCCACTTGACGCTAGAGCCCAAGGATCAACCTACATAATGTTGCTTCCCAATTTTTATGACCAAGGATCGGACTGATTCTATGGATTCGATTTGGTTTCAGGGTGAACTTAGGATCAATCAATTAATTTTTTATTTCATATTTTGTATTTTTTTAAAGAAAAAAATATTTTTTCAAATTACACATCCATCAATAATGTGACATTGAATATCAAACATAAATCTAAGATAAAATAACATTAGAAATCTCCATTTATAATTGTTGAGCTGCGTGTGTGAGGTGGGCCAAGAGAAGCGAGTGCTTTCACTAGCTGAGTTGTGCTTGTGAGGCGAGTGAGGAGAGGATAGAGGTAAGTAGATAGAGGTAAGTGGTGAGGAGAGTGAGGTGAGCAAAGAGGGTTTCTATTTTATTTTTTGGTTGAATCTAGGCTTGGTTTTTACCTTCTAATTTACACGGCAGACCGCATAAGAAAAAATAAAGGTGGAGGCACTGGGGTTTAGAGATGACAAAAATATGTAATAAATTATATAGTGTGTATATATGTATAGGGGTGATCCAATACCAACCTTAAAATCGTAGGATCGATGACCAATCTACACAGTGCATGATTCGATAGTTTCAAGATCAAGGACTGACCCAGTCCTTTAGAAACTAGACCAAGACCGGTCAAGACCGGCAGGGTTGGGCCAGTTTAAGGTCGGTGCAGGGTATGCTCACCCTATGTGGTGCCCATTGAATGGACCGATCCTATGATGACGTTAAGGGACCAGACCACACGATATTTTTTTTTTCTTTTCCTTTTTTAAGTCCCGGTCACAACTCCCGCTAATACTTCCTCCATGAAGAGGTTGCTGGAGAGTAAAAGACCCGGAAATCATCAGCTGAGCGGGAGTCCTCTCCTTGACCACATGGTCTCCGAGTGGCAGAGGCATGTTTTCAGGAACGGAGCCGAACTTGTCGAGTCTTTTAGAGCGTGAAAGCGATACTCTTTGTTTGAGCAGAGGATAAAAAGTGCAAAGTAGATGAATTTTATCATCACGTCCTTGTTAATTTCAACACATAGAAACTCGAAAAGAAAGCACGCCATATGTGTCACAGTATCTGAACTCGTTTGTTCGAAATTGTGACGCGCGCCAGGACATTAGATATCTCAGGTTCCTCGTATAAATATGATTCTCTAGCATGTTCATCATTTCGATGTTTTTGTCCTAAAGAGGGAGATTATCTGTTGATGGCGGTATACTGTGAATGCAGGACGGGATGATATGGCTGCTGAACCCGCCGGAGCAGGACCTGCCCTTGATTCTGACCGATAACGGGTTCGATGTGTGGATCGCCAACAGCCGAGGGACCCGGTTCAGCAGGCGCCACACTTCCTTGGACCCTGCCAACCCCGTCAGTACATCTCTCCCTGTTTCTCTAAATTTATTCCGTGAGTGGAATGCACGTATTCAACTCTATCCTAATCATTGACCATGGTGAGTCTCGTGTGGGTCCATGTGAGTCTTGCTAGATTTGACGATCCACGTTCAATTTGGTACACATATTAGATTTGTCGTATCACTTATCGTCATGTCGGGAATACTTAAGTAGGCCCTTACCATTCATGCAGTTACTGGAAAGTGGCTATCGATATCAAAAGGTCTCAAACCTATTGCAATTGTTCACGTTAGCGTCGGTGAGCCACGTAGAATGCCGGTGTCTATGTTATTGCTGATCAGCCACGGACCAAAATTAATTGGATGGATTGAATTGGTATCGATATAAAAGATTTATGATTCAATTGGCTTAAAAAAAAACGTTTGAGGATTAAATTGACACAATTACAATAGGTCTAGGACTTTTTAGGTAATTTTCCCTGCATTCATATTTTGTGCTTTCTTTTCTAATCTTGACCCACCTTATCTCGTAAACCTTTCACCATGACATACAAATATAGGTTTTCAATATGATGACCATTAATTTGGGGCGACTTCCATGAATTCCAGTATAGTTGTCGCTCTGTGATTGATTTTATATCCGCCGCATCACTCATAAAAGTCATCACTGCTTATTATCAAGTGTGGCCAACGTTCAGAACTTTTGTTTGTACTAAATTTAAATTTGATCTTCCCATTATAAGTGTAATTGAAACCAGAGAGTGCATAAGAATTGTGCATTGTCAATTGAACGGGTAACTGAATTTCCGACAGGATTTCTGGAATTGGTCATGGGACGAATTGGCGGCCTTCGATATTCCGGCCGTGTTCGACTTCATCCACGGGCAAACTGGGAAGAAGATCGATTACGTCGGCCACTCATTGGTGAGAAATTATTTTCAGTACACTTCATGGAATCTGGTCGTACGCCACATACATACGCCGTGCGTGTTATACGACAGAAGATGCAATCGATGTGCCAATCCTTTCCAAAAAACTTGATGTGTACTGCAGATCTGAGGTTCCTGGGTAAATTTTCTTTCTGTTTTCAGGGAACTTTGACAGGTTTGGCATCCATATCGGAAGGGAGACTTGTGGACAAGCTGCGATCGGTGGCTCTGTTGGGCCCCGTCGCTTATCTAAGCCATATGACCACCCCCCTCGGCGTCGTCATGATCAAAAACTCCGTCGACCAGGTGAACAGATGATTCCCTTGGCTATTTCCCTTGCACTGAAATTAGAGAACTAGGGCATTCTGTACATATTTGTCCACTTTGATGCCTGAGGGAGCTGCATTTGATGTGTCTGCATTATTGACAGATCGCTATGTTGCTGGGACTGGCCGAGTTCAATCTAGGAGCGTAAGCAAAAGTACCCGCATAAATTTCGAGAAGTTTTTATGTTCGATTCGAAGCTTCACTTATCTTCTCTTTTCTCTTGCATTATGACTGTGCATTTGTATTTGGTCGCAGCAAGCCCTTGGCCGACCTTGTCCAGGCTTTGTGCCATTTTCCTGGTGTCGATTGCTTCAATTTACTAGCTGCATTTACCGGTACTGCCTAGCTTCGCCACGCCAGATACGTTCTTGAACTCAAACAGGGAATAATTAAGCTGATCATGTTTGATTTCGACTGATCCGTTCCAGGCAAAAACTGCTGTCTCAACGATTCCACCATCGATCTCTTCTAGAAGAACGAACCGCAATCATCGTCCGTCAAGAACATGGTCCATGTGGGTCAATGTAGGTTCAGTGCACGGTTGATCCTCTTCTTGAGGGTTTTAAAACGCAAGGACATGCTAATTAGATCAATGCTCATTCAATTGAATCGGAATTGTTGCTCGCAGTGGTTCGCGGCGGTGTGTTGGCGAAGTATGACTACGGGAATGCCAGCTCCAATGCGGCGCACTACAGGGACGCGAGGCTGCCGGTCTACAACCTCTCCAACATCCCCGGCGACCTCCCTATCTTTCTCAGCTATGGAGGCCAGGACGCGCTCTCCGACAAGAGGGACGTCCAGCAGCAGCTCGAAGGCTTGAAGCTCCACGACGCCGGCAAGCTCACCGTCCAGTTCATCGAAGATTACGCTCACGCGGATTTCGTAATGGGAGTGAATGCCAAAGACACTGTGTTTGGTCCAGTGTTGTCTTTCTTCAAAAACCAGCTGTAACTCCTAGCGACTGGGCCAAATTTACGGATAGGAATCGAGGGAAATGAATGATGCGACATGAACATTTACTTTCACTTCTTCTAGTCATTGGCATTGCTAATTAGCGCACGAAATTTGTCGAGCTTGATCGGCCGTACCATGAGAGTCAAGCGCATGGAATCAAATCGCTAATAACTTGTAGCTTGCAAGGGTAAATTCGTGATCCGGTCGCACATCACGTGTGCCATTCTCATGGTGAATCGGATTCTATCCTCTAGGGACGAACCGAATAACGAAACGTCTATTTCACCACGATTTCCCATTCAATTGCTGCGTAATAACGCCAATAAGAAAAAAGAAGAAAACTAAAAAGAGAAAAGAAGAAAACCTTCACAATCAGCATCTTATTCCCAATTTCAGGATTTCTCATGCAAAAAGGGTTAGAAAAGAAAAGGCCGACATGCTTTCCTCGTTTGTACATCACAAACATAAGGAGGAGTGTTATGAAATCTCCATATTGTCATTCTTATTTATTAGGGCATATAGAATGGGAAAAACCCCAAATTATGACCACTCTAATATAAATATCCCTAACTTTTTTCTTGTGTTACAAAAGACTTTGAACTTGGCCACGGACACAAATACCCTCATTTTTTTTTTGTCACAAAAGGTCCAAATCTATACATATATAACATATATATGTATTTTATTACAATTTCAGTCAAAGTATATGTCTCACACCATTATAAGTTCAGGATTTGTTTGTGTCATAATGGATAAGTTTGGAGTTTCTAGTGACACGAAGATGTTTATGATATTTCTGTTAAAATGAGCGTAATTTAGAATTTTTGGTGATATAAACCCGATTTTTTGAGAGCAAGTCGAAGATGTTGAGCACATTGACACGCCAAAAAAGCATCTCTTTCACAACTTTACAAAAAAAGCTAAAAGTAGTATTTTGTGTTTTCTCCTTTTTCTTTAACTTTTTTCTTTTATCTTTTCCTCTTTTTCTGTTTTTCAAATTCCATATAGGAGCCTAGAGTGTAATTATTTTCTTAAATAAAAGTCTGAAAAAGGATTTGAAGTGACCATAAGAGTTTCAAATAATGACCTCGCCTAGTTGGTTGGCTAAATATTCCGGTCGATCAAGGGTGTTTTCGTTAAGAGACAATTTTAATCAATTTTTTTTATTAAACTAGTTTAAATATTAATCTAAAAAAAAAATACAGTCGAGAGGGCTGGAGCCAACCCTCTTGTGTGTGACCGTGGTCCCAACAGCAGTGGGGCGGCCGTCACGTGTGGAAGGTCTGGGTTTTCTTTTTGTGTGTTTTCTTTTTCTTTTTTATTTTTAATTTTAGCCTTTTTCTCTTTTTTGGGTTTGCCTTTTACAGAAAGAAAAACTTCGGATTTTTTAACCTACTTTTAATAAAGATTTTGTGTGAAGATTAGAATTCGGATAAAAAATACGTTGTTTTGATGCTTTAGTTAACCTTAACATCACATAGGACACCACGTGGGAGATATAAAATATTAAAAATAGTTATGTCAATATTTTTTGTTAGTTAGGTCAGCGGAAGGACTCTATTTTTACACAAAATTGGGTCTTAGGTGAAGGCCTGCAAGCCCCTATTGGCTGTTGGTGAGGGCTGACGTTGCCTATGGCTGGCGAGGCTTGGTCTTGCTTGTGGCCTTCAAGGGCGACCCTCGCCTAACCCTCTTTGATATCACCAGTGAAAAAAAAAAGAGAGAGGAAAAAAAAAGGTTAAAAAAGAGAGTAAATAACGAAAATGCCTTTAGTCGTGCCCTTTTTTGAGATTAACATGGCTATTTCATATCCTTATTTGAAACAAAGTCAATTTCAAGTCTTTATTTGGAAAAATAAAATATTTCAATCCCTTGTTTGAAATAAGATTCACTTTATATCCTTATTTGAAATGAATGATATCATTTTAAGCTTTTATTGGAATTTTTCCATTTTTTAAAAAATCATTTGCCGAGATAATAAAATATCTTAAATGGATACGAGATACACATAATCTTTCGAGCGCATCTTATTTTGATTTTAGGTAATAATTGATGTGTCCTCAATTCAAGGATTAAAATTGGGTTAAGGAGTTAGAGGGTCCTCCAAGATTTGGAAAAGAATACATACAAGCATACATAATATGTCAACTAATTTTTCAGGCATCGTAAAACTTGTAACGACATATTTGAAGTGATTTTTATTTTTCCTTTATTGCGACATACCTAATATGAATATTTCTTTTTCATTCAAAATATCTAAATATTTCCTAGCATATAAATGTTGACGGATTGATTTATATACATATAATTTTTCTCATCATTTTTTTGATATCAAAGCAATATATTAAATTATGACCGAATAAGTAAAGGTTTTATTTTTGCTTTGGATTAAGTGTAAAGAAGCATGCCTTTAAATCGGAAAGCCCCCCTTGCTTGTTCTTTTGTCCTCAAACGCTACTCGCGTCGGAGTCCACGGAGGCTGCCAAAACTTCCCCTTCCCTCTCCCGCCGTGGTCGGCTTGATCGAACCGGAGCCACCGCGAGCGCCGCCATGCCGGAGGATTCCTTGGCCGTCGACTACGTCATGGAGGCGGCCTCCGGGGCCCACTTCTCCGGCCTCCGCCTCGACGGCCTCCTCTCCTCGCCCTCCTCCTCTCCCCGCGCCCCCGCAGCCGGCGCCGGCGCCGGCGCCACCGCCGGCCAGCCCGATCCCAACACCCCCAGGCAGAGGGAGCCGTTTCTCATTGGTGACTCGCCCTGATCCCTCTCTTCTCTTCTCGATCCCGCTCGTCGGCAGTCTGCTTCGTTGCGCGTTTCGGCAGGCCGAGAGTGTCGCTTCGCTTATTCGCGTTCGGATTGAGATTTTAGGATTGCATCGACGTTTTCTGCGCGTTTCCTGTGTTGCTCGGCGGCTTCGAGTGCCGGTTTAGATTGCGAGAGTTCGATTTAGGTGCTCTACTGCTTATACTGCGCCCCCTGAGGTTTAAGGATTTGCATGTCGATGTGCTTGGGGAATGTGCTGCGTGGAGATACGCGGTGGTCGTGCCGTCGACTCGACTCGATTCGATCATGTAATTGTTGTTTCACATCTTTTCTTGATTGGTGATCATCCGTGCAGGTGTTTCTGGAGGTACTGCTTCTGGCAAGACCACGGTTTGTGACATGATTATACAACAACTTCATGATCATCGCGTCGTGCTGCTTAATCAGGTGCGGTTGGTCTTGCTTTCCAGTTCCGAACATACGCTTATGAGCTGTTATACTACTAATGTAGCTCGAGCTGCGTATAGCGGTGGTGGTCGAGTAAATATGTGTTGTTAGCATTCTGATTTGTTTTGGTTATTTTGAAAGGATTCTTTTTACCGTGGTTTGACCCCTGAAGAGTCGGATCGGGTTCATGAGTATAACTTTGATCATCCTGGTAATTTTTTGCCCCCAATTGTTGAAGCTCGTCGTAGGATCAATCTTGTCTAGGATAGTATATTTTTCCGTATAAGCTGTTGATGTGTTTAACTGTCTATTGGTTTTCTTTAGATGCTTTTGACACTGATCAGCTTCTAGACTGCATTCAAAAGCTCAAATCCAGTCAATCTTATCAGGTTCCAATATATGATTTTAAGACTCATCGTCGCTGCTCAGATAGCTTCCGTCAGGTACTTGGTCCACAACCTTTGTCATCAGTTATTAAAGTTTTGTCTGACCACTTTCACATGATTTCTATCATCCAATTCAATGCTTTAGAATATGTAGTTAAATGAGAGGATTGTGCTACTTCTGCTCACACTTTCTGGCCATGTAAAATAACTTGAAACAAGGGAACAAGGGGCAAAACCATCAAAACTCACTAGAGAGTGCCAGCACTGTAACTTGAAGAAATGGCGTCTTAGCCCCTTTTCATTGTTTAAAATGATCTGTTTCGAATTCTTTTGAAATTCGAACAATTTGTAGGATTCTTTCTAATGATGTGAGGATGATCTTGTTGTCAGGTGAATGCATCGGATGTTATTATTTTGGAGGGAATCCTGGTTTTCCATGATCAAAGAGTCCGAAATTTGATGAACATGAAAATATTTGTTGACACAGGTATGAAATCACATAAAAAGGAGAAAAGAAAGGTTCCCAGAGGTCTCTTTGTACATATAATGCCTGCTTCTAATTGTGCCATCTGCTTTTGCTTTATTGAAAGTGCAGTGGTTGGAAGGTTTTTGTAACCACCAATGGAAACCCAAAATAACTTAAAGTTAAAACATGGAGTAGTGCGGAAGTTTACTTCTTCATTAGAGTTTTCCGCTTCTTGGTGTAGATTTGAAATCATGAGAGAGTGAAAGAATTGATCTGTTATTTAAAACCTGACTGTGAGAAAAAAGTGGAGAAAGTGCTATATCTTCACAAGAATAATTTAGGAAAATAATGATGAATCCATCAGTTATGATGACAAAATGAGATGGCTTTGCAAAGAACCATTTTTAACAGTATAAAAGATATGCTCTCCTATTTCACTGGCTTTCACAAAGCTATTTACCCTTCACTTGCATAGTTCGCTTATTCTGTTAAGAATCTCAGACCATTTTGCTGAACTGTCTTTCAACGGGCTTGTTTTCATTTATTTTCTTGGTTGCCTCAAAATGTTTTAGTAGTCTTATAAATTTTTTGTTCACTACAAATACAAAAATGTAACTAAATAAAATATAAACCCAACCTGGAGTATGAACTGTAAAAGAAAAGTTTTCTCTTGTACTATTTCAGTGTAGGAGTTAGTTTAGACATAAATTTTGTCTTGGAACTCTAATATTATTCCCTTTATACTCCATCCGGAGCACTTTTGTTTTTGATGTTCTTTAATTAATTTGATTTCGAATTTGAATGTTTAAGTGACTTTTCTATTTTTTCAAGGAAAGGTGGTTTCTTTTTGCTATGTCTCTTGGATTTTCAAATTGGTAATTCTCCATGATTCAATTGCTGTAGATGCTGATGTGAGGCTGGCTCGAAGAATAAGACGTGACACGGTTGAGAGGGGTAGAGATATAGATTCTGTACTTGAACAGGTACTAAGTTCGAGATCTTGTTTTGTTACAACAATTACGTGAGAATCTTTGTATTCTAAACCTTACTAAAACAAGATATTGATTTTGCTGTTATTTTGAGAATCTTTTCTCCCTCCAAATAGAAATACTAAGTTCTCCAAGAAGTGTGGGCAAGAGAATAAGCTTTCTGTGCTGATTGTATTTTAACATTTAGTGCACAAATTATAGCTTCATTATTAGGGTGAGGAAGCCAAAAGGAGAAGTTATAATTTCAAATGAGCCTGTTCAGTGACATTCCTGGGTTTTGATGATTTAACTCACTATGCCTTATGGCTTAAGAAGATCTACCCATTTGAGGCATTTTTGAGTTTTTCGTGCCATTGCTCTCTCTCTCAAGCTGCTTACTTTGTTTTTGTGTGCATATGTACTGGAATTTGCTGTGTATATTTGAAGTTATATAACAGTTGTCATTTAAATTGTGCAGTACGCAAAGTTTGTAAAGCCTGCCTTTGATGATTTTGTTCTTCCTTCAAAGAAGTATGCTGATGTAATCATACCTAGGGGGGGCGACAATCATGTTGCTATTGATTTGATCGTGCAACATATTCGTACGAAGCTTGGTCAGCATGACCTATGCAAAATATATCCAAATGTATATGTTATTCAGTCGACATTTCAGGTATTTTTTTTCATTGACTACACCATGAACCCTAACCCATCCTCCTCACATTCATAAGATCTCCCCTTGAACCCCCTCCTCCCTCCTCTTTCTTTTGCCTCCTCTTCAATCGGTTGTATTCTTTGTAATTGCTCCATTGTGTTTGGTAATTGTTGATCTGGATATTTTTTTCCCAGATAAGAGGCATGCACACACTGATTCGAGATCGCGACATATCAAAGCATGATTTTGTCTTCTATTCTGATCGACTTATTCGGCTGGTACCTGCATGAGTACAAATTGCAAACAGATTTTTCCATCCCTGCATTGGCATTATCAAAACCTTATTACTAAACTTGATTTTCAGGTGGTAGAGCATGGGCTCGGTCATTTGCCATTTACTGAGAAACAAGTGATTACTCCAACAGGTATTTGCCTCTTAATCTGTATAGATCTCTCATTGTGCTGGTCTGAATCAGGTGGAATTTAAAGGAAGCTGTCACCAGAAGTGACGACACTAGTTCTGCTGTTATTTGCCTGTCTGGATGGTCATAGCTCATTGGCTTGTGATTGATTTTAAGTGGCTCAGAGCTTGGAAAATGATAAGTTATACGTAATCTTTGAGTATAGATTTTTTTCTTCTGCTCATGACATTTTTCTTTCTCCTTTCCTGATTATGTTGTTTCAGGGTCATTATATACTGGAGTTGATTTTTGCAAGAAATTATGTGGAGTTTCTATTGTTCGAAGGTGAGCCTTGATTAAGGTATTGGTCCATATAGAGAATTTGTGCAAGTGAAAAGATAGATTACATGGATCGCTTAGCACCTGTCAGATTTTGATCCTGGTTTTAATTGAATGGATCTCTTCATCAATATAGGGCTTTACTTAAACTGAATTTTTAAGAAAAAGATAGGGCTGTTTGCACACTCCTTTTTATTCATTTTGCACTAATGGTTATGTTTAGGATGATTATTGTTGGGCTGCACTTATCTTTGTCAAACTGATGCTGATTTAATGCTTGGGATATACTTTGTCTTTTTAGTGGAGAGAGCATGGAAAATGCATTACGTGCTTGCTGCAAAGGAATAAAAATTGGAAAAATTCTGATCCATCGAGATGGAGACAATGGGAAACAGGTGCCTTTGCCTCTCCATTTGACGTATTTTCCTCGTAGTTGCCTGTTGTTTTCTCGTTCATGGGGACATTTCACTTCTATGAGTGTGATCTGTGAACTGGATGTATTTTGAGCAGCTTATATATGAGAAGCTTCCCAAGGATATATCTGAACGTCATGTTTTGCTTCTGGATCCTGTTTTAGCTACAGGTAACTACAGATCATGTCATCCTTGAAAGATTCTTGAACTTTTTGATGCCCAAGGAGTTCTGCATTATAGAACCTTAATTTTTTGCCAACTTTATGTGCCAAGAACTGTGTATCAGGAATAGGTGAAATGATTCAAAGAATATCAGTTAATTTGTCTTTTCTGGAGTTGGAATTCCTATGAAGGGTTTCAGTCCATATTGACATCCCACAAGGTCGTTTGCAGCTGATGAAAATGATGACAGTACAGCTGATGCAACTAGACAATGCTAGTATGCTTTTCTTCGTATTCATTTTATGCATGGCATTAATGGGTGTACTTCTCTGATGGCTATATTGGAAGGTAATTCTGCTAACCAAGCAATCGAGCTGCTCATCCAGAAAGGAGTTCCAGCGTCCCACATCATATTTCTGAATCTCATCTCTGTGAGTGGTTTTTTCCATATTGGTTATAAATGCAGTTTTTGCAAATCAAGTTTGGCTTATCCTACTGCTGCATAAATGCAGGCTCCTGAAGGGATCCATTGTGTCTCCAAAAGATTCCCCTCCTTGAAAATTGTGACTTCAGAGATTGATGTTGCGTTGAATGAGGAGTTTCGTGTTATTCCGGGTATGGGTGAGTTCGGTGATCGTTACTTTGGTACTGACGATTGATCCTTGAAGAGCAGACATTCGTTTGACCCGCTATTAATTGGGGTAGACGCCCTTAATTATGGTATATTACATACAGAGACAGAGGGAAGGAAGAGGGGGGAGGGGTTGTTCCTCATGTAGTCTCAAATACAATTAAACTGTCCTGAAACTGAGTATGTAAATAAATGCAGTTAGCGATTTGCATCTGTTGTTTTAATAAAGGAAACTCTGATGATGCTGAATAGTGGGTTAGGGTTAGATAAGCTAATACAGTTTCTGTAAGAATCTCCTTGAAGGGATCTTTGTCCTCTGGCTTTTACTGGGGTCAGCTTTGACGATAGCCATTAGTGGGAGTTTGTAAAGGTAAGCCCCTGTAAAATTGAAGAGCCGGAGTTGGCAAAAGCACAGTTGTAGCTTCATTACCCATGAACCATTATGGATAAATTTTTGGGGTTAGATATAGTAGCGGACTAAGCTCTGAAGGATCTATTGGGTAGGCGAAATGGAACGACAATTTT
This sequence comes from Eucalyptus tenuipes, assembly GCA_014182365.1. Lineage (NCBI taxonomy): Eukaryota > Viridiplantae > Streptophyta > Magnoliopsida > Myrtales > Myrtaceae > Eucalyptus > Eucalyptus tenuipes. The sequence continues at coordinate 24,812,371 of CM024546.1, forward strand.
CGATTTGGGAAGCGAGGTCATGAGTTTGACTTCAATTTTAAATGACCTCTCGAGGTCATGTCGAGAGACAATTCGAGAATGAATTTATCATTCAGGCCGAGGCAGCAGAGACAAAGCTCTTAAGAAGACCACAGTGCCAAAAGACGTGAGGACTTTCGTGAGGTGTTGCTTAGAGGTGTCAAAATGGATCGTTAATGGGTCGAGTCCTATTTTTCAAGGCACACATGATGGGTTTTAAAAATAAAAGGACTAAAATATATGGGTTTTAAATGGGTCTACTCTGTATCCATTGAAGACTCATTTACCAAACCATTAAAAATAACCCACAATCTAGTCTACCTCTAGTCTTCATTTACCAAACCATTAAAAATAACCCACAATCTAGTCTACCCTACTAGAGGTAGTAAAATTATAATTATAATTATTTTTCTTTTTTCTTTTTTATTTCCTTTTTTTTTTTTCCCTCGGTGGCCGGCATGGCGATAGCTAACGACCGGCCAGGCGAGCCTCGAGCTCGCCGGATCTGGCGAGGCGGAGGCCTTGCCGACGCCTGGCGAGACTCGAACTTGCTGGTGTTTGGGGAGAGGCGAGCTTGAGCTTGCCAGATTTGGCCCCAACGTTTGGCGAGGGGCGAGCTCGAGCTCGCCGGATCTGGTGAGGCGGAGCCTATCCTAAGCCGAGCCTCGCCGATCCGGCGAGCTTGAGGCTCACTTGTGGCCGAACCGCCGGCGCCGGCAAGGCCGAGACTCGAACTCGTCGGTGTCGGGTGAGGCTCGAGCTTGAGACTCGAACTCGCCGGCGTTGGGCATGGCTCGAGCCTCGCCCATTTGGCCCCGACGTTTGGCGAGGGGCGAGCTCGAGCTTGTCGGATCTGGCAAGGCGAAGCCTTGCCTAAGCCGACGTTTGGCGAGGCTCGAGCCTCGCCGATCCGGCGAGCTTGAGGCTCACTGTGGCCGACCGCCGGCCATCGTCGTGGCCGGCGGCAGGCCAAAAAAGAAAAAGAAAAAGAAAAAGTATATTTAATAAATAAAAAATAAAAAAGTTTTAATTTAAAAATAATTAAAATTCGATTTTTTAAAATAATTATTTTAAAAATTATAAAAATTGTCCATTAAATTTGCGTTATATAAAACTATTTTAGCAATACTATTTTTAAAAAATATTATATATATAAGAAATAAGGTTGGAAGTATTTTAGTAATATAATCTTAAAAAAAAAAAATAGGAATAAGTTTTTCTAAATTTGGTTAAATATGAAAATATTTTATTAATATGGGTTGGGTTGGGTTGGGTATGGGTCGGAAAATTTATATTGGGCATAAATGAGTCATAAATGATTAATGGATTAATTTGGGTCGGACTATTAATGACCCGACCCAAACCCGACCCGACCCGACCCACTCGTTTAACAGCTCTAGTGCTGCTCGACAAATAATCTCGAGGTCATGCCGCGCTGGCGTGGATGTTTGTCTGATTGTCCAGAAAGTGCAACTAGGTATTTGGAGGTCTTCGTTGGCGATGCAGCGGAAATGGACTGCCCTGTGTTTCCATATAATTCGTTAGAAGAAGAAGAAGACTGGAATGTTTCTATGGTTGTATATGAGAAAGATATTCATAGACAAGCAGCGTAACATCCACTTTGTGTAATTGTCCGAAACCTCAAGCGCTAAGGTCGTTTTTAGACTGGTCGCATGCGTTCTGTGTTTTAGTCCAACGTCAATTTCAGCTGGCGACTCGGTTGGTCCAACATCCCCTTCCAGATTTATGATGGATACATTTGGTCGCAGGCAGTATGACTTTGAAGTGGTCCAAGTCGTTTGCATCGTAATTTTACGCGTTTGATAATAGATGTTTGGAAGTATATCCTCCAGAAATTTGATGGCGCGGTGCAACCGTGGCGTTTAACGAGCACATTGTAAATTCCCTCGCGTTTCTTTTTCACTACCGTGGGTTCTTTGTCAGGATGCGGGCATGATAGTTTACCTTTGGAGTCAACACAGCGGAATGGGATCGTAATTCTTCGTAGTCAAACCGTGTGATCAACCTTTGGTCAAGAAGCCACGTCTGCTGGATACGTCCTCTTCACAAGTCTTTTTCTTTCATTGCGATTTCGAGGAACGTCTCGTTCCCCATGTAGATCCAAACACGGACCAGAAACACCGCAACTTGTCATCCCAAGTTCTCTCTTTCTCTCTCTCGGCAGCGACTTACTGGATTGAGCTCTCGCCGCCAAAGCTGGAGAAAGGAAATGCTAGTTTGAATGGTCTTAGAGAAGACGATAAAATCTAGAGTCAATCCCTTCAAAGTTCAAAGAGCCCCAGAGTGTGTGGACCCTCAATCCCTTCAAAGTTCAAAGAGCCCCAGAGTGTGTGGACCCTCATCACTCCATGGTCCAACGCTATCGTCTAGATGCAATGCCTTTCGCTTGCGACTTTTCACACTCCTATTCCCTAAACCAAGAATCAACGTGGCCGAGCAAGCAAATCCCGGATACAGATGCAGAGTTCGTGATTCATGTTGCCCGGACCGCTGCCTCCCCCATGACATTAGCTGTGAAGGGAAATATATCGTTACACAGACTCGATTCATGCACCCGTGATCAACTGAATTTGGTGGACTTCGCGGTGAACTATCAAATTCCAACAACTTTCAAGAACATGGGCGAGGACATATAATCTTCTGATCATCCGGATGGCGCTTCAATGTCATAAAAACCATAGACCAGAACTTGTCTTCCAAGTCTACAAGTTTAAAATGCGCCCTAGACGGGTAAAACAAGGATAGTTTAGATGACATAGTCGATGACGCTTGAGTGACGTATTGATGTCGTCAAGTCAAGTCGAAGTCAGACTAACAATGGATGCTGCCTAGCTTTGCATTATAGCGGGACGCTTGTCCACTATATATGTCTAAACAAGCTAAGCTGAATTTCTGATACAGCCCTCCTTTCGACTATTCTTATTTTGCCTGCAAGAATGGCTCATAAGATCTCCTGCATCGAACTTCTTCCTCTCCTGGTCCTATCAGGATTTCTATTTCCTGGAACTATCAAATTTGCACTTTCCACTGGGGGAACCGCTTCAGGTTGCTTCGAAAGTGAAAGAGAAGCACTCACCAAGTTGAGAGGTGGCTTCACAGATCCTTCAGGCCGGCTTGCTTCCTGGGTTGGGAAAGATTGCTGCAATTGGAGAGGAATTGTATGCAGCAACCTGACTGGGCGAGTCGTCGAGATCAATCTCCACAACCTGTATGTGGATGATAGTCTAAGCGGTGATCTTAAGCCAGAGCAAGCGCTGGGGGGTGAGATCAGTCCTTCTCTGCTCGATGTAAAAGAGTTGAAGTACTTGGATTTGAGCATGAACAATTTTGGAGGCACCAAACTCCCTGGATTCATCGGTTCGCTAAAGCAGCTGAGATACCTCAATCTGTCAGGCACATCTTTCGGTGGAACGATCCCTTCAAGTCTTGGGAATCTTTCGCGACTGCAGTATCTGGACCTCAGCAATTGTTTTGCCGAATCGAGCCAAAATGATCTTCTCTGGCTTCCTGGCCTTTCCTCCCTTAAATACCTTAATCTCAGAGCCATCGATCTCAGTAAATCCACAGATCATTGGCTTCGAGCTATCAATTTTTTATCTTCTCTCAGAGAGTTGCACTTGCCCAACTGTTTCCTGTCGAAGCTTCCTCTTTCTCTTCCATTCATCAACATCACGTTGCTCGAGGTCCTTGATCTGTCAAACAATAATATCAACTATACTTCACCCGGGTGGCTGTTCAATCTCACTCGCCTCATTCATCTTGATTTAAACTCAAATAGTCTCGGGGGTGAGCTTCCAGATGAATTTGCTAATTTAGCATCCCTCCAAAAACTCGATTTGTCCCAGAATTATCTCGAAGGTGAGCTCCCGAAATCCTTGGGGAGCTTATGTGATTTGAGTGTCCTAAAGCTTTCTGTCAATAGAATCACTGGTGAGATAACTGATTTTATCAACGGGTTAGCTCGATGCAACGATAGCCAGTTGGAGAATCTGGACCTGGGAAACAATGGATTGTCTGGCAATTTGCCAGATTCTCTAGGAAACCTGAAGAAGTTAATGTACCTCCGATTTTTGCAGAATTCATTTCAAGGTTCTATTCCACGGACGATTGGAAACTTGTCGTCTTTGAAAGAGTTTTACGTTTTCAAAAACAGTATGAGTGGGATTCCTGAAAGTTTTGGGCAATTGTCGAAGTTGGTTGCGGTGGATCTCTCTGATAACTTGTGGGAAGGAGTCGTGACGGAGCGCCACCTGGCCAACCTCTCGAGTCTTACGGATCTTAACTTGAATAAACTGTCTCCAAACATTTCCTTGGCATTTAACATAGCCCCCGGTTGGATTCCTCCCTTCAAGCTCAGGTACCTTTACATCAGGTCTTGCCAATTGGGTCCCGAGTTTCCTACTTGGCTCAGGAATCAAAACCACCTCAAGACCGTGGTGTTGAACAACGCCAGAATTTCGGGAACCATACCTGAATGGTTCTTGCAGCTGAATCTGCAATTAGATGAACTAGACGTCGCGTATAATCAACTCACTGGCAAGCCACCCACCTCGCTGACGTTTGTAGACGATCAGTCCAATGTCGACTTGAGTTCAAACTTTTACGAAGGTCCTCTTCCTTTGTGGTCTTCCAATGTGACGACACTGTATCTCAGAAGTAATCGCTTCTCCGGTCCCATTCCTCCTAACATCGGCGAACTCATGCCTCACCTGACAGATTTAGACATATCTCGGAATGCCCTAAATGGTACCATTCCCTTGTCCATTGGGAATATGACCAATTTGACAACCTTAGTCATCTCCAACAACTACCTATCCGGAGAAATACCACGGTTCTGGAGCAACTTGCCCTTCCTGTATATTCTTGACATGTCAAACAATGGCCTTTTGGGTCCATTACCGAGAGAGGTCAGCTTTCTTTCCTCTCTCAGGTTCTTCATACTTAGTAACAACAATCTCTCTGGCAAACTTCCGTCCTCCTTGCGGAACTGCAGCTCTCTGGACAGTCTTGATCTAGGCGAGAACAAGTTCTCAGGAAACATTCCCGCATGGATTGCAGAGAGCATTCCTTCATTACTGATTTTGCGCCTGCGGTCCAATTCGTTTACTGGGAAAATTCCTCCTCAGATATGCCGTCTTTCGAATCTCCACATATTAGACCTCTCTCACAACAGCTTGTCAGGATCAATTCCACCGTGCATTGGAAACTTAACGGGCTTGAAAGTGGAGCTCCCGGATGCTTTCCAAGTGAGGTACGAGGGACGCTTGACCGTGGTGGCGAAAGGACGGTTTGTTGAATATGATCAAAGCATTCTTTACCTCGTCAACAGTTTGGATCTCTCGGACAACCGCTTGTCTGGGGAGATTCCTGAAGCGCTAACAGCTCTCGTGAGGTTGTGGGCCTTGAATTTGTCCATGAACCATTTCACTGGAAGAATACCGATCGACATTGGGAACTTGGAAGGGCTAGAAACTCTCGACTTATCAAGGAACAATCTCTCGGGACCACTTCCTCCGAGCATCACCGCTTTAACAAAGCTGAATCACTTGAAACTGTCATACAACAACTTGACGGGGAAAATCCCGACGACCAACCAGTTCCAAACCCTCAACGACCCATCGATTTACGAGGGCAACGTCGGCCTTTGTGGGATTCCATTGCCAGAGTTATGCCCGGGAGACGAGAAACAGCCACAATCTCCTGACGATGGCGGCGGAAACACCAAGAGCGAAGACGGAGGTGATGATCTCGAACGTTTCTGGTTCTTCCTGAGCATTGGGCTCGGTTTCTTTGTCGGGTTCTGGGGCGTCTGCGGCACTTTGATAGTAAAGAAGTCCTGGAGAGAGGCTTACTACGGTTACGTCGACAGGATGAAGAACAAGCTAATTGTTGCTGCACTCATCGCACGTCGGACGGACTAGTATGCAGGCATGTATTCAGGGATTTGATTCAGGGCTTACTATCATTAGACATTTTATGAACGTAGCAGCTAAGCACAGGGAACATACTCCACATGTTTCTGGCTTTGCCAATAAAACGAGAAGACTGAATTCTTTGAAAATTAATCCATAAGCTCATCTTGAGACTGGGTCTGAATCCTGTAGCATTTTGCACAATCATGACTCCATTTACTTTAGCAAAAAATGAATGATTTGAAAAATATTTTCCTAAAAAAGATCGCTTGTATCTCTTAAAATAGTTAGTTAATAGAATATATTTTAAATATATTTTCGTCCATTCATTTTTTAGCGATATAAGTGATTATTTAAAAAAAATATTTTGAATTGTTTAATTTCACAAAACTTATGGAATGAGATCCGGTCCGCTATACAAATGTTTTATTTACTTTTTATGCTTCGGAATCAGACGGGTCCAAAGTCCGTTTGAACTGGATTCCATCCCAGACCCAGATCCGAATTGAACCGGGAGCACCCGAACGATTACCCGACCCGGTCACTGTTCGAAGATATTCTTCTACGTAACATGCGCTTCGTGCAATTGTCTGAAACCTCCAAACCTCCAGCATTAAGGTCATTTCTAGAGTGACCGCATGCGCTCTTCATTTCACTTTATGTCAATTGCAGCTGGCGACTCATTTAGTCCAATGTCCCTTTCGAGATATATGATGAATGCAATAGGTCTCTTCTGACAATACGGCAGCCATCAGCAGCACTATAGTCCGTAGTTCAGCTGTCAAGTATTATAATTATGTGCTCTTTTGTATAAAAAGGAAGGTCTAAGCCTTTATATTGTAAGTTATATGTTTGTATGGTAATAAATGCTCAGGAAGTACAACGTCTAGAAGTTAGATAGCGAAGTGCAACTGCGGCAGATTGTCGAGGGGACCTTGTAAAAGTCCTCGCATCATTTTTCTACCATCGTGTGGTCAGCCTTTGGTCAAGAAGCCACATGTGCTGACTCGGGTTTGGAAGAGCGTGCTTGGATCTGTCGTTCCAAATTCTCTTTGTCCAGAAGAAGAAGAAGAAGAAGTTTTTTCATTGAGTTCTCGTTAAGGGTTCGCCTAAGCAAGAAAAGAAATCGTCATTGTGAATGGTTTAGAATAAGACTGCTTCAAAGAGGCTGACGTGTGTTGACCTCCATCACTTCCCTTTGTCCAATGCTGTCGACTGGTTAAAATCGCACTCAGTTGTTCCTCTTCTCGCTTCTATTATGTAGACCAAGAAACAACGAATGAGTAAGCTATCCTGGAGATACCTAAACGTGCCCACATTTTGCGATGCATGCAGCAGACGTAATTCGTGTCACCTGAACAACTGCCTGCCCATCACATTGGCTGTCAAGAGTCGCTACATGGACTTGATTTATGCGCTCCAAGTCCCCACAGCATGATCAGTTGAGTTCGGTGGACCTCGTACTGAACTATTGAATTCTAACGTATTTCCGATCATGGGCAAGAAACATAAGTGTCCCAATGGCGCCTTCAATGCCGTAAAACCATAGAACAGAACTTGTCAGTCAAGTTCAGAATGTGTCCTGGGCAAGGGAAAAACGAGAACAGTATTTTTGACGCGGTAGATGCACTTGACCAGTTTGATATAACACATTATATTGAAGATTCAACATCATTTTGCATTATAGGAGGACACAAGTCCAGTTTATATGTCTAAACAAAGCTAATCTGAACTTTCAAATACTCTCCTGTCTATTCTTGTTTTGGCTGAAGGATGGCTCATAGGAACGGGTGCATTGATGTCCTTCCTTTCCTGGTTTCATCAGGGCTTCTATTTCCTGAAACTGTCAAATTTGCACTATCCACTTCTGGAATCAATTCAGGTTGCTTGAAAAGCGAAAGAGAAGCACTTGTCAAGTTGAAAGGTGGCTTCACGGATCCTTTGGGCTAGCTCGCTTTGTGGATCGGGAAAGATTGCTGCAAATTGAGAGGAATTGTATGCAGCAACCGGACTGGGCTTGCTGCAGTCCGTATGTAGATAATAATCAAAGCAGCGACGATCCTAAGCTGTGACAAGCACTTGGGGGTGAGATCAGTCCTCCTATGCTCGATATAAAAGAGTTGAACCACTTGGATTTAAGCATGAACGATTTTGGAGGCTCCAAACTCCTGGGATTCATCGGTTCGCTAAAGCAGCTGCGCTACTTCAATCTATCAGGCTTATCTTTCAGGGGAACGATCCCTCCGAGTCTTGGGAATCTTTCGCGACTTCAGTATCTGGACCTTAGCTATTGCTTTGCCGAATCTAGCTGAAACGATCTTCTCTGGCTTCATGGCCTCTCTTCCCTAAGATACCTTAATCTCAGAGCCGTCGATCTCAGGAAAGCTGCTGACTATTGGCTCCGAGCTATCAATTCGCTACCTTCTCTCACAGAGTTGCGCTTGCCGAACTGTTTCCTGTCAACGCTTCCTCTTGCTATCCCATACATAAATATCACAGCACTTGAGGTCCTCGATATCTCGAACAATAACTTCAACTCTACGTTGCCCCGGTGGCTGTTCAATCTCACTCGCCTCCTGCATCTTGATTTGAACTCAAATAGTCTTGGGGGCGAGCTTCCAGATGAATTTGCTAATCTAGCATCCCTGGGGAGCTTATGTGATTTGAGTGTCCTAAAGCTTTCTCTCAATAGTATTACTGGCGAGATAACTGATTTTATCGATGGGTTAGCTTGATGCAACGATAGGACGTTGGAGAATCTCAACTTGGGGAACAATAGGTTGTCTGGCAACCTTCCAGATTCTCTAGGAAATCTAAAGAAATGAAGGTACCTCCAATTTTGGCAGAATCCATTTCAAGGTTCTATCCCACAGTCGATTGGAAACATGTCGTCAATGGAAGTGTTTTACGTTGCCAACAACAGGATGAGTGGGATTCCTGAAAGTTTCGGGCAACTGTCGACATTGGTTGCGGCAGATCTCTCTGACAACTTGTGGGAAGGAGATGTGACAGAGCGCCACCTGGCAAACCTCTCGTGCCTCATGGATCTTAACTTGCGTAAAGCATCTCCAAACATTTCCTTGGCATTTAACATAGCCCCCGGTTGGATTCCTTCCTTCAATCTCAGGTACCTTTACATCAGGTCTTGCCAATTGGGTCCCGAGTTTCCTACTTGGCTCAGGAATCAAAACGACCTTGAGACCATGGTGTTGAACAACGCTAATGTCTAGGGAAACATAACAGATTGGTTCTTGCAGCTGAATCTGCTATTAGATAAGCTAGACGCCGGGTATAATCGGCTCAGCAGTGAGCCACCCACCTCGTTGATGTTCTTAGACGTCCGATCCAATGTCGACTTGAGTTCGAACCTCTATGAAGGTCCTCTTACTATGTGGTCTACCAATGTGACGACACTGTATCTCAGAGATAATCGCTTCTCCGGTCCCATTTCTCCATGATTCAATTGCTGTAGAGGCTGATGTGAGGCTGGCTCGAAGAATAAGACGTGACACGGTTGAGAGGGGTAGAGATATAGATTCTGTACTTGAACAGGTACTAAGTTTGAGATCTTGTTTTGTTACAACAACTACGTGAGAATCTTTGTATTCTAAACCTTACTAAAACAAGAATTCCCTCTATCAGATAGACTGAACAATTGTCATTAGAATGAATTATGAATATTCAATATAGAATATTTCAAATTAACGGATCCAAAATCTTTTTCAAAAAACCAAAAAACATTATCACTGAAATAGAACGATAATAATACATTAAGCATTTCCTCATTTTACGCGTAGTTTCTTTGACTGGTTGATTTTGCTGTTATTTTGAGAATCTTTTCTCCCTCCAAATAGAAATACTAAGTTCTCCAAGAAGCGTGGGCAAGAGAATAAGCTTTCTGTGCTGATTGTATTTTAACATTTAGTGCACATATTATAGCTTCATTATCAGGCTGAGGAAGCCAAAAGGAGAAGTTATAATTTCAAATGAGCCTGTTCAATGACATTCCCGGGCTTTGATGATTTAACTCACTATGCCTTATGGCTTAAGAAGATCTACCCATTGAGGCATTTTTGAGTTTTTCGTGCCATTGCTCTCTCTCTCAAGCTGCTTACTTTGTTTTTTGTGTGCATATGTACTGGAATTTGCTGTGTATATTTGAAGTTATATAACAGTTGTCATTTAAATTGTGCAGTACGCAAAGTTTGTAAAGCCTGCCTTTGATGATTTTGTTCTTCCTTCAAAGAAGTATGCTGACGTAATCATACCTAGGGGAGGCGACAATCATGTTGCAATTGATTTGATCGTGCAACATATTCGTACGAAGCTTGGTCAGCACGACCTATGCAAAATATATCCAAATGTATATGTTATTCAGTCGACATTTCAGGTATTTTTTTTCACTGACTACACCATGAACCCTAACCCATCCTTTTCACATTCATAAGATCTACCCTTGAACCCCCTCCTCCCTCCTCTTTCTTTTGCCTCCTCTTCAATCGGTTGTATTCTTTGTAATTGCTCCATTGTCATTGGTAATTGTTGATCTGGATATTTTTTTCCCAGATAAGAGGCATGCACACACTGATTCGAGATCGCGACATATCAAAGCATGGTTTTGTCTTCTATTCTGATCGACTTGTTCGGCTGGTACCTGCATGAGTACAAATTGCAAACAGTTTTTTCCATCCCTGCATTGGCATTATCAAAACCTTATTACTAAACTTGATTTTCAGGTGGTAGAGCATGGGCTCGGTCATTTGCCATTTACTGAGAAACAAGTGATTACTCCAACAGGTATTTGCCTCTTAATCTGTATAGATCTCTCATTGTGCTGGTCTGAATCAGGTGGAATTTAAAGGAAGCTGTCACCAGAAGTGACGACACTAGTTCTGCTGTTATTTGCCTGTCTGGATGGTTAGAGCTCATTGGCTTGTGATTGATTTTAAGAGGCTCGAAGCTTGGAAAATGATAAGTTATACGTAATCTTTGAGTATAGATTTTTTCTTCTGCTCATGACATTTTTCTTTCTCCTTTCCTGATTATGTTGTTTCAGGATCATTATATACCGGAGTTGATTTTTGCAAGAAATTATGTGGAGTTTCTATCTTTCAAAGGTGAGCCTTGATTAAGGTACTGGTCCATAGAGAGAATTTTTGCAAGTGAAAAGATAGATTACATGGATCGCTTAGCACCTGTCAGATTTTGATCCTGGTTTTAATTGAATGGATCTCTTCATCAATATAGGGCTTTACTTAAACTGAATTTTTATGAAAAAGATAGGGCTGTCTGCGCACACCTTTTTATTCCTCTGCCTATCACGTGTGTCTAGTTTCAGCTTTCTTCTGCCATTTCAAGCGCCATAACCTCCAGTTACAAGGTTACTAGTGAAGATGGATATTCATTTTGCACTAATGGTTACGTTTAGCATGATTATTGTTGGGCTGCACTTATCCATGTCAAACTGATGCTGATTAAATGCTTGGGATATACTTTGTCTTTTTAGTGGAGAGAGCATGGAAAATGCATTACGTGCTTGCTGCAAAGGAATAAAAATTGGAAAAATTCTGATCCATCGAGATGGAGACAAGGGGAAACAGGTGCCTTTGCCTCTTCATTTGACGTATTTTCCTCTTAGTTGCCTGTTGTTTTCTCGTTCATGGGGACATTTCACTTCTATGAGTGTGATCTGTGAACTGGATGTATTTTGAGCAGCTTATATATGAGAAGCTTCCCAAGGATATATCTGAACGTCATGTTTTGCTTCTGGATCCTGTTTTAGCTACAGGTAACTACAGATCATGTCATCCTTGAAAGATTCTTGAACTTTTTGATGCCCAAGGAGTTCTGCGTTATAGAACCTTAATTCCTTGCCAACTTTATGTGCCAAGAACTGTGTATCAGGAATAGGTGAAATGATTCAAAGAATATCAGTTAATTTGTCTTTTTCTGGAGTTGGAATTCCTATGAAGGGTTTCAGTCCTTATTGACATCCCACAAGCTCGTTAGCAGCTGATGAAATTGATGACAGTACAGCTGATGCAACTAGACAATGCTAGTATGCTTTTCTTCGTATTCATTTTATGCATGACATTAATGGGTGTACTTCTCTCATGGCTATTTTGGAAGGTAATTCTGCTAACCAAGCAATCGAGCTGCTCATCCAGAAAGGAGTTCCAGCGTCCCACATCATATTTCTGAATCTCATCTCTGTGAGTGGTTTTTTCCATATTGGTTATAAATGCAGTTTTTTGCAAATCAAGTTTGGCTTATCCTACTGCTGCATAAATGCAGGCTCCTGAAGGGATCCATTGGGTCTCCAAAAGATTCCCCTCCTTGAAAATTGTGACTTCAGAGATTGATGTTGCGTTGAATGAGGAGTTTCGTGTTATTCCGGGTATGGGTGAGTTCGGTGATCGTTACTTTGGTACTGACGATTGATCCTTGAAGAGCAGACATTCGTTTGACCCGCTATTAATTGGGGTAGACGCCCTTAATTATGGTATATTACATACAGAGACAGAGGGAAGGAAGAGGGGGGAGGGGTTGTTCCTCATGTAGTCTCAAATACAATTAAACTGTCCTGAAACTGAGTATGTAAATAAATGCAGTTAGCGATTTGCATCTGTTGTTTTAATAAAGGAAACTTTGATGATCCTGAATAGTGGGTTAGGGTTAGATAAGCTAATACAGTTTCTGTAAGAATCTCCTTGAAGGGATCTTTGTCCTCTGGCTTTTACTGGGGTCAGCTTTGACGATAACCATTAGTGGGAGTTTGTAAAGGTAAGCCCCTGTAAAATTGAAGAGCCGGAGTTGGCAAAAGCACAGTTCTAGCTTCACTACCCATGAACCATTATGGATAAATTTTTGGGGTTAGATATAGTAGCGGACTAAGCTCTGAAGGATCTTTTGAGTAGGCGAAATGGAACGACAAGTTTCGATTTGGGAAGCGAGGTCATGAGTTTGACTTCAATTTTAAATGACCTCTCGAGGACATGTCGAGAGACAATTCGAGAATGAATTTATCATTCAGGCCGAGGCAGCAGAGACAAAGCTCTTAAGAAGACCAGAGTACCAAAAGACGTGAGGATTTTCATGAGGTGCTGCTCGACAAATAATCTCGAGGTCATGCCGCGCTGGCGTGGATGTTTGTCTGATTGTCCAGAAAGCGCAACTGCTGAGGAACATCCTTTCCGATTGAGACACCACGGCTTGAGGTATTTGGAGGTCTTCGTTGGTGATGCAGCGGAAATGGACTGCCCAGTGTTTCCATATAATTCGTTAGAATAAGAAGACTGGAATGTTTCTATGATTTTATATGAGAAATATATTCATAGACAAACAGCGTAACATCCACTTCGTGTAATTGTCCGAAACCTCCAGCGTTAAGGTCGTTTTTAGACTGGTCGCATGCGTTCTGTGCTTTAGTCCAACGTCAATTTCAGCTAGCGACTCGGTTGGCCCAACATCCCCTTCCAGATTTATGATGGATACATTTGATCACAGGCAGTATAACTTTGAAGTGGTCCAAGTCGTTTGTATCGTAATTTTACACGTTTTGATAATAGATGTTTGCAAGTATATCCTCCAGAAATTTGATGGTGCGGTGCAACCGTGGCGTTTAACGAGCACATTGTAAATTCCCTCGCGTTTGTTTTTCACTACCGTGGGTTCTTTGTCAGGAAGCCGGCATGTTACTTTACCTTTGGAGTCAACACAGCGGAATGGGATCGTAATTCTTCGTAGTCAAACCGTGTGATCAACCTTTGGTCAAGAAGCCACCTCTGCTGGATACGTCCTCTTCAGAAGTCTTTTTCTTTCATTGCGGTTTCGAGGAAAGTCTAGTTCCCCATTTAGAGTCAATCCCTTCAAAGTTCAAAGAGCCCCAGCGTGTGTGGACCCTCATCACTCCATGGTCCAACGCTATCGTCTAGATGCAATGCCTTTTGCTTGCGACTTTTCACACTCCTATTCCCTAAACCAAGAATCAACGTGGCCGATTCATGCACCCGTGATCAACTGAATTTGGTGGACTTTGCGGTGAACTATCAAATTCTGACAACTTTCAAGAATATGGGCGAGGACATATAATCTTCTGATCGTCCGGATGGCGCTTTAATGTCATAAAAACCATAGACCAGAACTTGTCGTCCAAGTCTTTAAGTTTAAAATGCGTCCTAGACAGGGGTAAAACAAGGACAGTTTAGATGACATGGTCGATAACGCTTGAGTGACATTTTGATGTCGTCAAGTCAAATCAAGTCAGACTAACAATGGATGCTGCCTAACTTTGCATTATAGCGGGACGCTTGTCCACTATATATGTCTAAACAAGCTAAGCTGAATTTCTGATACGGCCCTCCTTTCGTCTATTCTTGTTTTGCCTGCAAGAATGGCTCATAAGATCTCCTGCATTGAACTTCTTCCTCTCCTGGTCCTATCAGGATTTCTATTTCCTGGAACTATCAAATTTGCACTTTCCACTGGGGGAACCGCTTCAGGTTGCTTCGAAAGTGAAAGAGAAGCACTCACCAAGTTGAGAGGTGGCTTCACAGATCCTTCAGGCCGGCTTGCTTCCTGGGTTGGGAAAGATTGCTGCAATTGGAGAGGAATTGTATGCAGCAACCTGACTGGGCGAGTCGTCGAGATCAATCTCCAACCCCTGTATGTGGATGATAGTCTAAGCGGTGATCTTAAGCCAGAGCAAGCGCTGGGGGGTGAGATCAGTCCTTCTCTGCTCGATGTAAAAGAGTTGAAGTACTTGGATTTGAGCATGAACAATTTTGGAGGCACCAAACTCCCTGGATTCATCGGTTCACTAAAGCAGCTGAGATACCTCAATCTGTCAGGCGCATCTTTCGGTGGAACGATCCCTCCAAGTCTTGGGAATCTTTCGCAACTGCAGTATCTGGACCTCAGCAATTGTTTTGCCGAATCGAGCCAAAATGATCTTTTCTGGCTTCCTGGCCTTTCCTCCCTTAAATACCTTAATCTCAGAGCCATCGATCTCAGTAAATCCACAGATCATTGGCTTCGAGCTATCAATTTTTTATCTTCTCTCAGAGAGTTGCACTTGCCCAACTGTGTCCTGTCAAAGCTTCCTCTTTCTCTTCCGTTCATCAACGTCACGTTGCTCGAGGTCCTTGATCTCTCAAACAATAATATCAACTATACTTTACCCGGGTGGCTGTTCAATCTCACTCGCCTCGTTCATCTTGATTTAAACTCAAATAGTCTCGGGGGTGAGCTTCCAGATGAATTTGCTAATTTAGCATCCCTCCAAGAACTCGACATGTCCCAGAATTCATACCTCAAAGGTCGGCTTCCGAAATCCTTGGGGAGCTTATGTGATTTGAGTGTCCTAAAGCTTTCTGTCAATAGAATCACCGGTGAGATAACTGATTTTATCAACGGGTTAGCTCGATGCAACGATAGCCAGTTGGAGAATCTGGACCTGGGGAACAATGGATTGTCTGGCAATTTGCCACATTCTCTAGGAAACCTGAAGAAGTTAAGGTACCTCCAATTTTCGTTTAATTCATTTAAAGGTTCTATTCCACGGACGATTGGAAACTTGTCGTCTTTGAAAGAGTTTTACGTTGCCAACAATGGGATGAGTGGGATTCCTGAAAGTTTTGGGCAACTGTCGACGTTGGTTGCGGTGGATCTCTCTAACAACTTGTGGGAAGGAGCCGTGACGGAGCGCCACCTGGCCAACCTCTCAAGCCTTACGGATCTTAACTTGAATAAACTGTCTCCAAACATTTCCTTGGCATTTAACATAGCCCCCGGTTGGATTCCTCCCTTCAAGCTTAGGTACCTGAACATCAGGTCTTGCCAATTGGGTCCTGAGTTTCCTACTTGGCTCAGGAATCAAAACCACCTCAAGACCGTGGTGTTGCGCAACGCTAAGATTTCAGGAACCATACCTGATTGGTTCTTCCAGTTGAATCTGCAATTGGATGAACTAGACGTCTCGTATAATCAACTCACTGGCAAGCCACCCACCTCGCTGACATTTGTAGACGATCAGTCCAATGTCGACTTGAGTTTGAACTATTTTGAAGGTCCTCTTCCTATGTGGTCTTCCAATGTGACGACACTGTATCTCAGAGATAATCAGTTCTCCGGTCCCATTCCTCCTAACATCGGCGAACTCATGCCTTACCTGACAGATTTAGACATATCTCGGAATGCCCTAAATGGTACCATTCCCTTGTCCATCGGGAAAATGACCAATTTGACAACCTTAGTCATCTCCAACAACTACCTATCCGGAGAAATACCGCGGTTCTGGAGCAACTTGCCCTTCCTGTATATTCTTGACATGTCAAACAATAGCCTTTCGGGTCCATTACCGAGAGAGGTCGGCTTTCTTTCCTCTCTCAGGTTCTTCATACTTAGTAACAACAATCTCTCTGGCAAACTTCCGTCCTCCTTGCAGAACTGCAGCTCTCTGGACAGTCTTGATCTAGGCGAGAACAAGTTCTCAGGAAACATTCCCGCATGGATTGCAGAGAGCATTCCTTCATTACTGATTTTGCGCCTGCGGTCCAATTCGTTTACCGGGAAAATTCCTCCTCAGATATGCCATCTTTCGAATCTCCACATAGTAGACCTCTCTCACAACAGCTTGTCAGGATCAATTCCGCCGTGCATTGGAAACTTAACAGGCTTGAAAGTGGAGCTCACAGATGCTGACACAGAGAGGTACGAGGGACGCTTGACCGTGGTGGCCAAAGGACGGATTGTTCAATATGATCAAAAAATTCTTTACCTCGTCAACAGTTTGGATCTCTCGGACAACCGCTTGTCTGGGGAGATTCCCGAAGCGATAACGAACCTCGTGAGGTTGTGGACCTTGAATTTGTCCATGAACCATCTCACTGGAAGAATACCGATCGACATTGGGAACTTGGAATGGTTAGAGACTCTCGACTTATCAAGCAACAATCTCTCGGGACCACTTCCTCCGAGCATCACCGCTTTAACAAAGCTGAATCACTTGAAACTGTCATCCAACAGCTTGTCGGGGAAAATCCCGATGACCAACCAGTTCCAAACCCTCAACGACCCATCGATTTACGAGGGCAACGTCGGCCTCTGTGGGATTCCATTGCCAGAGTTATGCCCGGGAGACGAGAAACAGCCACAATCTCCTGACGATGGCGGCGGAAACACCAAGAGCGAAGACAGAGGCGATGATCTCGAACGTTTCTGGCTCTTCCTGAGAATTGGGGCCGGTTTCTCTGTCGGGTTCTGGGGTTTCTGCGGCACTTTGATAGTAAAGAAGTCCTGGAGAGAGGCTTACTACGGTTACGTCGACAGGATGATGAACAAGCTAATTGTTGCACTCATCGCACGTCGGACGGACTAGTATGCAGGCATGTATTCAGGGATTTGATTCAGGGCTTACTATCATTAGACATTTTACTCCACATGTTTCTGGCATTGCCAATAATACGAGCCCTGGGCAGTAAGAGAAGACTGAATTCCATGGAAATTAATCCATAAGCTCATCTTGAGACTTGGGTCCGAATCGTGTAGGATTTCGCACAACTATGGCTCTATTTGCTTTTACGGAAAATAAATGATTTGAAAAATATTTTTCTAAAAATAATTGTTTGTATTGTTTGAAGTAATTAGTCAATAAAAATATTTTGAATGTTCATTTATTTTTTTAACGATATAAGTGATTATTTAAAAAAATATTTTAAATTATTTATTTTTCGCGAAACATGGGAACAGGATTGGGTCCGCAAAACAAATATTTCATTTACTTTTATGCTTCGGAATCGGACTGGTCCGAATCCGTTTGAACGGGATTCCATCGCAGACCCAGATCCGACTTGAACCGGAAGCACCCGAACGGTCACCCGACCCGTTCGTTGGTCGAAGATACTCATCGTTAACTTACTTCATCGTCTCCATTTTATCCACTCCGGCCGAAAATCAAGTGCACCGAAGCTCCGTCGCGCTCGCCCAGCTCCGGCGATGTCCCTGTGCCTCCTCTCCTCCCGCTCCCTCCGCCCAACCGCCTCCTGCCGCCTCTCTCCCGCCGCCTCAGCTCCTCCCTCCCCGCCGCCGCCGCCGCCCCCGCCCGCTCCGGCGACCCTCCGCCTGAGCCCGCCCTCGACCTCGCCGGCCTGCGCGCTCCAGTGCTCTCACTTCCAATCGTACGCACGCGCGCCGACTCTTTCCTTAGTTCCTCTTCTTTTTTCTAGTTCCTCGTGAAACGTCGCGACTCGCTTCGTTTCGTGGCGTTCGTGCCGATGAATCCGTGTATTCTGCTGGATTGTCGAATTGATATTGCTCGGATTTTTACGAGTGCGAGTTTGCGAACTCCGGCGCGTTCTTGTCAGTTGCGAGCGCGTTTCTTGTGTCACATTGTCGGTTCGCTTGAATGTGCAGGTGCTCGGGATGTACTCACGAGCTGAACCTCCACCGTCCGAGCGTCGTCGACGATGCCGCCGATTTCTTCAAGAGCTTGGGCGTCTTGGATTTCACTTTCGACAGTTGCAAGCTTGTAAGCTTTTGCCTTCTTTTTCTCTCTCGATTTGAGTTGATGTGTCGGTGTGGTTTTCAGCTTGTGCAGCCTTAGTTTTGATTGATTATGCGCGCATGTGTGTGTGGTGCAGTGGGGGTGGAGATGCCGTGCGAAGATGGCGGTTCGCGGCTCATCAGTGGATCCTCTCATTGGACTCTATCAGGAGGGCACGCATATTGTGGTGGACATCCCTAATTGCAAAGGTACTCAGTTCGCATGTTGGAGCGTGAAAAATGCAAATGTGAACTGGTTTGAGCAAAATTGGCCTCAAGGATGAAACTAGTGGCATCAGTGGTGTGGTTAATGCCTTATTTTGCTTGTTTCTTGCAGCTCATCATCCGAACATTAATGCTGCCATGGAACTGTTGAAGCAAGGTATATTTTGTGGATGATGTCTAAAAATTTGGTGTGCTTTCCGGGGCATTAAGTACTTGCTTTTTTCCATGGGAGAAATTGTTAACAGGAATCAAAGAGTTAGGTATAGAACCACATGACGAGGATCAAGGGACAGGTGATCTGCGCTACGTGCAGGTAGTGTTTCGTTATTGGGGATATCTTGTTAAGTTTGTAGTTATGCTAGTAATCAGTGACTTATGTGTTCTTCCACTTCTGCTAGATGGCTGTGACGACATACAATACATCTATTCCCGCCTCAGAAAGATACCAACATGGTATGGATCTGAACTCACTTCTTGCATACTTGGTTTGAAGTTTCAGTTTTTTACTTTCTAGAAGTTTTTGAGTGTGCAAATTGCACTCACAATTCTGAACTGAACTTATTTATAGGTCAGGTTCAGGTTGCTCTAGTTTGGAATTCTCGAAATGAAAATTCACCCAATTCAGATAAGCTGAATGCCTTGGCTCATGTGAGGCTGCCAAATTCTCTTTCTTCATGTTGCTCATGCTAGACCATATCTTAATTTACCAGTAAAATGTGTTTCTTTATCCATCTGCAGTTTTTATGGCGAAATGGTGGGTCAAAATGCAAAGTACCATTCATACACTCTGTGTGGGCCAATTTTCAGACATCAAGTAGCAATGTGAGTGGTAGCCTACTGCTTGAATTTTAATGTTTTCGAAATCACTGACAAGGAAAATAGTTAGGACATCATGCTAACAACGTAAAATGCTAATTAATCCTGTGACTAAATGTACCTTTCAATTCAATCCTTCTAGGACAAGTGGGTCTTTTTATTATTTGTGGTGCATTTGATTATATAGGTAATCTTTGGGAATAGGTGGAGACATCTTCTGGGAGATAGGGACTTCTGGGAACACCTTGGAGGCATTGATGTTTCGCTGGCTCCATCCAGTTTTGGCCAAGCGAATACGCGGGTTAGACATATCTCCCTCTCTGGAAAGCCCTACTAACAGGAAAATGTCAATATGAACCTACTGTTAGTTTAACATAAAATTGCATTTACCGTGCTGGCATCAAATTGCTTGTTGCGCCGGATAGCATCAAATGTCATGTTAGTTTAGCATTGACTGCGGCATGTTCTTGAAATGGGCATTATAATTGGAATGCAATGTTGGATTTCCATTGTATCTCGCACAACCATCTTCTTTGATAGCCAATAAAACTTTTAAGTGGCATATGTTGATTTGCTGAGGTTTTTGGCCCCATGCGATAATTCAGGCAAACCCAGTTGCATATGAATGATAATAGATCATTCATCGACAACAGAGAGTCTATCCGCTTTTAATTGAAATTCATGTAACTGATACTTTGTAATGATACTTTTTCTTTGGTAATCTTCAGGCTTTTAATTCTTTGCTCCGGAAGTTACAGAAGTATGTTCCTTATGGTGCATCAGTTACTGACTTATATGCAGGATCTGGCGTCATTGGCTTATCCTTGGCTGCTACAAGAAAATGCAGGCAAGAATCCAAAGTTCTCTTTCCTTTTGCTTGCCAGTCTCCTCTTTCCATTAAATGCTCCAGATTGTTCATTCTCATTCAGGAAAGGCTTACAAATTTGTAATTCATCTCTTCCAGGTCTGTAAGATGTGTAGAAATTAACAAAGAATCCAAGTTGTCTTTTGAAAAGACAGTTGAACGCCTGCCCAAATATGTGGATAGCAGCATCAGTTGGCATCAAGCTGACACTTCAGTTGTAAGTCCCAGAAAAGATCTCATTGATGTTATTGTTAATCAATCTTGTCAACTTGATGACTTTTATATCCATTTTGCATGGAAAATTACTATTCACTGGGAGATATATTTATGTAAATTTCTTTAGACTTAAGATTGTAATAGAGTAGGGAATTCTTACTATTTTGTTAAAATCAACCCAGGAGCCTACTTCTTGGCTTGTGGGATCAGATGTGATTGTTGTTGATCCTCCTAGAAAAGGACTTGAAGCATCTCTTGTGGGAGCACTGCAGACTCTTCCATCATGGGAACTGAAAACTAGATCATCACCAGAAAGGTAGGGCCTTATCTTTAGCTTTTCTTTGCATCAATGCATGACATTGTCAGTCTCTTAGATGATCATTTGATATCTTTGCGAAAATAACGGTCATCAACCTTCCAGCATTAATTAATCCTCCTATGCTGTCTTTGGTATTAGTTTTAAGACAAAAGAAGAGAAGAGACCATGGGTACTTCGTGCTAGGGAAGCTTCTGTTCAAGTTGGAAATGATTTAAGTCAAGAGAACCGTCACTCAGTGCCTCAAACTCTTATCTACATAAGCTGTGGCTGGGAAAGCTTTAAGGAGGTAAATTGCAGTTAAGAGACTGAAGTGCAGCTTCGGTGCTTAGTTTGCTTTCTTATAAGCTGAATACTAGATATCTTGAGGAGCTAATGTCAAGCAAATAATTTACAGGACTGTAAGTCATTGCTGTCTAGCAAGGCCTGGCATTTGGAGAAAGCCCATGGATTTAACTTTTTTCCTGGCACACAAAGGTATTAGTCCCCTCATATTCCAATCCTGTAGCTTTGCATGATTCGGAAGCTAATGTTTAATTAACGTCTGTCTACTTAAATCAGATGAAAGTTGCTGAGATATTGAAATGTGATCTTATCTTTAGCAAGTAGTGGGGAATTGCTCAAAATTGAAACTGAAACTTCTGAACAACAGTCTCAATGATCTTAAAATTTAGATTGAGATACCAATTATGATGTCTTGTTTGTCAAAGATCTGGAAAAACATTTTGTCTTAGTTGGTTTTGGATTGATGCTTCTCTGGAAAATTATGCAAGTTTCTTGTTAAAAGGGTGAAATGTTAGCATTGAATAGAAATTGTATGTGATAATATTTTGAGCTGGTTTAAACTACAAACGTACACCAAATGTTCTGCCTTAGTCAAATAGTCTTCCCAGATTATCAGGATTGACTTGGGAAGGTTTTAAATATACACTTTCATGTGTTTGTATTAGAAATAGCAGTGTGATATATTGTCTTGTGAAGCTTTAAGGCTCTGTTTGGGAAAGGGTGAAAAATGGAGAAACGAAAATTGGGCCAAAAATTTGTGAATACCTTAATATGTTTATGAGAAAGAAATGGAGGGGAAATTCAAATTAGGCGTGTTATCCAACCATTTTCCTCTCTCTTGGGTCTCCCATGAATAGCATAAGCTTACAAATTATGATCAGGGATAAAGCTTGACTGCTTTTGGAATCCTTAACACATGCAGTGTAATGAATTCTTGTCTAGCTGTTGTGTTTGTGTTATGTGTAAGTTGTGTCTAAATGATGAGAATATGATTTCAGCATTGAAGTTTTGGCGGTGTTCAAAAGAAGGGAAAATATGCACATCAAGAAAAAGAAGGCGGGAAAGAAAAAGAAGAAATCACCTGCGAAGAAGCAAAAGGCATTAATGCACCAAGAAGTCAAGACCTAACGAATACTGTACCCCCTTCCCGTCTAGTTCAACAAAGAGAAGACGGAAAAAATTTTGTTCGCTCTCTACTCCATTCTTCTAGGCCAGAAGCATTTCGCTTTGCGCTGATTAACTACTGGAGAGAATAGTTGCACATAAACTGTAGCATCGTGAGTCCTTGTTATGTATCTTCTAACTTCTTGTATACGGAAATGCTTGCATATTAAAGGGTGTCCTGTCGGCATTTGCTGATATTAATAGTTTGTACCCGCTTTTCAACCTTCTCGAATTTGCACATCAGGAAGGGTTGTAGCATTCTAAAGACCCTTTTGGTCCTGCCAGAACATGCCAAAAGATGCGCCTCCGCAAAAGAAAGGACCGATGTGGAGCCTTTTGCTTCAGGGGGAATCTGTATTGCGGTCTCGGTAGATCGGCATCGCTAAAGCCACAGAAATGAGAGGGACCCACTTGTTCTATATGCTCGAACCGATAGTTCAACAGGTCATAGTAGGAACTTCATCTAGCGGCTAGTGGTATCCACAGTTTTTTTTTTTTTTTTTTTTTTTTTTTTTTTTTTTTGTGGGTCGTAATATCCACAGGGTTAAAACCGCTGTGATAGCTCAGTTTAAGTGCTCAGAAACTCCCACAGAATTGCATCTATTTGATAACATTTTGTAGAGTAACCTCTGAATAAGCCACTGCTGCTTTATACTCGACTAACAGTACCATGTTCAACGCATAACGTAGACTGCAAAGAAGAGTCAGAACTCGGAGGGAATAGCCAAGCAGTATCTTCAACGCATGCCATCCCAGCAAAGCGGAAAAATGAAAAGACTTGCGCCTTTCCTTAAGAGGTTTAGCCGCGATATTAATCTGTTGAATTTGTACCTCGGCTCGCCCTCGGCCACCCATTTCTTTCCTTGCAATTATGGCCAAGCTTATTGCTTTTGCTTTCTTTACATTTGATTAAGACAGTCTCCACCATCTGACCATCTTTCCTTCTTCACCTTTTTGCTATCTTACTCTGTAAGCAACAAGCCAGATTAACCGACCACGGTAAAACCAGTGATGAGAAATTATCCTTCAGGGGATGTAAACTAGAAACCACTAAAGGCTCCTCCGACAGAAAAATCGAAGATAAAGAATTCAGTTCTGAATGCCACTCTTCACTATTATGAATCATCAGAGGAACGAGCAGCTCCTATCTCTCCAATTTCCTCTCAATAATCCCAAAAAACCAATTCTTTTCGACTTGAAATATCAACTTTTGGCTTATGATTCTTCACCAAAAAAAAAAACTTTTGACTTATGATTGAAACTCCTTGATTTCTTTGCTTGTCGACAAAGGCAGCCGGTATACCCACACACACGCTCTGAGGCTAGACCATTACTTAACAAGTTTCCAAGAGGAATTGGGAATAATGCATCTATATTTATGTTGGAAAGAATCAGGGTTAATGACACAAGTAATCAATTAAAGAACAATTCTGGCTTATGCTCCCTTGCATCACTTGTGACTACAAAAAGAAGCAAGGGTAGATGAAATCAAAATGGAAGTTCTTCAGGGAGGTCCCAGTTATCGTCATCTTCCTCCTTTTTCTTGGTAGTTGGGGTATCTTGCTTGTTCTGAGGCACAAATCTTGATTGGGGACGTCTGTTTACACAGTAAGATGGCAACCATGAGGATAAGCATATTTAACCAAATCTGACAGAGAACTGAAGATGCCATTGTAGTACTGGTAACATCTATTTTCTTGCAAAGGAAAGGCCTAGAGCAATAGGCTATAGAGCATTGTAAGTAACATCCCAAAGAAAAATGCTTTTCTTCATTTTGAGTGTCCGACTTGACTCAAAATCTAGCAGGAATAATCACAATAATACAGCTTAAGGAGGATGAATGACAAATAGTATGTAGAAGAAAATATAATCCAAACAGGCTTTAACTTGGAATAAAAAGCATGGGAGAATAAGAATGTCTATCACATTTGCAAATGACAAATGTTCTACAACGATACGCACTGTTCGCTACAAATAATCTCTAAGCCTGGCCCTGTCTATCTTTTTCCCTTCTTCGTTCTTAAGTCCCACTAAAACGGTGAATCTGTTTTTCTCAAAAGTTCCACTTTTCGACTGGAGTCTAACTGAAACATCAGACCTCACCAAGTAATGGCCAACTAAAGAATCTTATACAGACTCCACATCAACAAAGTAAATCTAAAATGCTTCCCAATTCTCAATTAAATTTACAGCTGAAATGTCGCCAAGAGTGTTGGTGATGACAGCAACATGAATTCTTTTATCAGCACCATGCCACCATGCCATTGATAACATAATGTAGGCAGAAGAATCAACCAGTCTAACAGCCCACGAAAAGCAAATGAGTATGAAGCAGACAATCACTGCTTACATTCCCACCAACCCAAACTTACAAGAATATTACGGTGCCATCTCTTATGACTTTCACTCGAAACTTTCAAGCTCAAGTCTGTGACAGAGGCTGATGTCCTTGAAAACCAGTTCTAATACATTGCAATACAAAACAATAGGTTGACAGAAAAGGCCTAACTTGAACATCATTGACCCTTGGAAAAAACAAAGGAAAAGTTGGTGAAGGGGGCGGAAGGGGAGGAGGAGGTCCTAAATAGCCAAAGCGAGACACGAACGTAAAACCCGCCTCGTCTTTGCTCAGATAAAACCGCTGGTATTCTACACAATTTGATCGTGCGACCTTACAAAGTAGATAGCAAAGGGAAAAGCCTCCTCCTCCACTCTGACAAGCCTAAAACTTTTCGCAATTTCGCACCACTTAACCATTACTGAAGCCCTCACCACCTAGCTCGCTTTCTCTTATGCCCCAGAACTACTGAGCAATGCTCACGATGGAGCATCTCCGTACATCATCCAATCCAAATGACATGAGAAAAATCAAAGGAGAGTGAAAAAAAAAAGATTATTTTTTGAATGCAATGCAGCTACAACGCTATTCTGCCAATGTCCCATAAGCTGAATTAGCACATTAAACACAATCTAAAACCAGTTTCGCCAGAGGGAAATCAGAAATGAGGTCAAGGAAAAACGAGGCACGCACCTCCTGCGATTGCGCTTCGCAGCCTCGCGCGTCTTGCGCTTCTTCTCGTCCTGCTTGTTCTCGTGGAACCGCCGCCTCTTGCACTCCTGGATAACGCCGGCCCTCATCACCTCCCTCCTGAACCTGTTCAGCAGCCTCTCCTCCGGCTCGTTGTCATCCACGGTCACCTGCACGTTGTAGCCCCGGAAGAAGAGCGCGTTCGCGTGGGCGAGCGCCGGGTTCACCACCGCCGTCAGCTCGCCCGGCAGGCGCCCCGGCGCCGCGGCCAGGGGGCCGGAGCCGCCCCCGGCGCCGCGGTTGGACACTGAGAGGACCGCCGGGGGCTCTCGCCGGCGCCGGCAGCGTCGGCGGCGGCTTGGAAGGCGAGAGAAAGGAGAGGAAGCTGGATAGGGAAGTCGCCATTGGTTGAGGGAGCTTCAGCGTCTGGCTATGGCGGTCTTCTTTCTGGATAGAGAGTCTCTCTCTCTCTCTCTCTCTCTCAACCTCTCAGGGAGATGGTGGATGGCTAGGTTTAATGGGCTCGCATGATGGGCTGGGCTCGAGTCCGAGTGGGCCCAATTAACGGGATTTTCCTCTCGGGCTTGGCCCGATTTTCCGAGCGAAGCCCGAACCCGAGGAGCCTGTCGCCTGACCGTTCAATCGATTACATAATTTTTGTACGAAACATTCGGGATTTGCTGAGACTTTTGGGAAAAGTCCTTGAGAAAATGTAAAAGCCTTTGAGTTAAAGGAGTTTTTCAAAATATAAAGTGTGTTTCGTAAATCTATTTGTGAAAGTCCATTATGATGTATCTTTGTGCAAAATAGTGTTTGGGTAAATTAAATTTGTAAAAGACTTTGGTTATTAACAAAAAAAGGAAAGGAGAGTTGGCCGGCCAAGGGCTTCACCGGTGACTGCCGGCCAAGGGCTAATAGTTGCCGGCAAAGGGTAGGCGGTCCGGCGAGGGGGAGGCGGCGCGGCGAAGGATGGCGTCCAGCTAGGGTCACCGTGCGGAGGACACAGCGACCCTCGCCGCGCCGTCGCGCGACCTAGGCGACCTCCGCTATCCAAATTTAGGTCGCGGCAAGGTCGTGGGTCGCCCGGGTCGCCACAACCTCCGGCGACCTCCGCGACCCATATCCGGGTCGCGGCGAGGTCGTGGGTCGTTGGAGGTCGCGGCGACCGACCTCCGCCGCGACCTAGGCGGCGACGTGACCCGGATCCGGGTCGATCCGGGTCACGTGACTAGTCAGCGACTGGTCGGCGACGGTTGCCGGGGTGCCGCGATCACGTCGGCCTCTCCAGCCCGTCGCCGACCCATCGCAACCTCACCAGCAGACCCTTCCGAAAATGTGACGAAGAGGAAGATGAACAGTGCAACCACCCTTCTAAAAGGGCTGAAAGCCCAAGGCAGTCTAGGACCTACCTTGGGCTTTCAACCTTTGGAAGGCCAACATTTCTTCAAGGCAAGTTTCAAAAATGTTCCAAAATACCCGATACTTGAGCAAATGGGCTTTGGACACCCAAAAGTAGTTGGCAAAGCTAGTGCCGAATGCACCATTCGTCTGCAAAGTTGATGCAATGATTATGGATGTTGAATATAATCTAGTTGATGAGATATCCGCTTGCAATCTGTAATATACGTACATCGTCATCCTATCTTTATATATGATGTTATTTTACTAGTGTTCAAGACTCGTGATTCAAAGGCAATCTATATTTGATTGGCGCTTAAA
Organism: Eucalyptus tenuipes; assembly: GCA_014182365.1. Taxonomy (NCBI): domain Eukaryota; kingdom Viridiplantae; phylum Streptophyta; class Magnoliopsida; order Myrtales; family Myrtaceae; genus Eucalyptus; species Eucalyptus tenuipes. The sequence continues at coordinate 24,839,496 of CM024546.1, forward strand.
TTGAGTTTTCTCATGGAAATAGCCAAAGCTATGCTTTCGTTTCTATTTTCCCATTCAAAGATCGAAAACCTTCTGGTCTCCTTCCATCAATTGGCCGTTACAAGGTATAATACAATGGGGTTATTAAGCAAGCCCACTTTCCTTTTAATTTTCACAATTGACCTCCTATTTTTGGAATTTTTCTGAGAAAGACAAGTGCAATCAAGCCAATTAACCTTTTAAGTCGCCGATTACTTAGGTTTAACTAAATCATTACGAATCTCAAGTACTGATGTCTTGAATGGCAAAACATGTGATGAGTTACCTACATGCAAGAAACAACTATGTTGACGTTCGAGAGAAAAAGAAATATGAAATGGCATTGAAATTTATCTACAAGTTGATAGTTTGGATTTCATGAATCTTTAATACTCTTCATATTTAGTACGCTATCAATGAAAGACTAAGGGCGGACTCTATCCTTGGCCTCACTCATCCAACAACCACGATGTGTCCACATGACCTATAAGAGAGATGCCTCCACCACTATCATCTCCCGCCGCCGGAACGGGGTTCGGCGGTTGGCCCGCTCGGCCGCACAAAAGGGCAAAAGCACGACACATCACGAGAATCGGACAAGACAAGAACCATAGATAACTACAAAAAAAGAGACAATAAAGAGAGAAGGGAAAGGACAAAGGGCAGTTGAATCGAAGCCGACGGGAATAATCTGGTCGACAGGCAATAAATAACCTATCGATACACGAGTCTCCGTGGGAATGCTCCAAATGGATGGATCTCCCGCCGTTGATAATAAACAAGCATTATCCATACGTCCGTCCGTCCGTCCTCTTTTGGTGAACCACGCAATGATGCCCGAAATCAGCGCACGAAAGTCGAACGGATCGACGAGGAGGGGCTCCAGAATAAGATAAGATTAAGACGAGAGTGAGCGTACGAGGAGGGTGACCCCGGGCGACGTGTGGATCGGGGCTTTTGAATGCCGCATGCACCGCCGCTGCCTCCCCATTGGCCACCTTCCATGCCTCAGGTGGCATCTCGTTTTTGTCCTCATGTGTTTATCTTCCATAGAAGGTTGAGCTTTGCATGGAAATTGAAGTATAAAACTCGCCTCAGGTGGCATTTCGTTTTGTCCTCATGTGATTCGGGCGTAGCGTCTGGATCCATCTGAAGAAGGGTCCTCTTCCGCCCGCGACGGTGGCGGTTGATCGGTTTGGAGTAGATCGAGCGACGTATAATACGAGAGCAAAAGCCCGAGAGGTTAGCGGGATTAAGTGCCTTATGTCGTTGCCACCGTGTCATGATGGTGGAGGCGGAGAATAATATGCTCGCTTGAAATTGTAAACGAGGGTGTGCGCTTATGTATGGTACTTTCGCACGGATATGCGGTGGACATGGAAAATATTTCAGCCACCGAATTAGAAACCAATCACGGTCATGCACGGAGATCTTTCCATTGATAGAGTTGAGGGTTCATGAGTTAATCTAAGTCGAGCATTTTTCTATCAAGAAATCAAATGGTAGAGTTGGAGTCCACTTCAAATAATTGTGAGTTGAGCTTGTTCGCTTGACTTATTGAAACATCTACTTGCGCATGTGATGTCCGGTAAATATCCACTAATTTTGTAATGAATTTCTTTCTTTTGTTTTCATGAGATTTTCACATTGGTATTCTATCTCAATATGTGATGCATTGCAGTATATTTCTTTTCTTACCGTGTCATTCATGCCTGAGAAACTTATGATTTTTTGAAACTTGCCAACTAAAATGCTTAATATTCTAAATAGAAATTGCGGTTGATTAAGTTTGATACTATTTATGAAAGACTCGAAAAGATCAATATGTCACTTGGAACGTCACATCTCACCTCCCCATTCATGACCAAAACTTTAGTGGCTCAAGATGCTTTGAAATTTGAGCTCTGATATTGGAGTACGTATTTAATCTTTTTCCTTTTCCTCGTGGCAAAATGGGCATTCAGATTCTACTCCCACATCCCTAAAGGCTCAATCGGTCATCAAAGGCATCATTACCTTGGTGCTCTTGGTTTAAACTCATTATATCCTGCACTCATATGGTATATTCAGTTTCACATTAGCAACCCAGCAAGGCCTGTGCAGGTATGTAATGTAGTTTTGTTGGGATTTACTATTCTTTTGGGCACTAAAGACTTTGATTATACTTTCCACAATTGAAAATCACCGTTCGAATTCCATTAGCCGCGTCCCAATTCCTCTTGATGAAAGCTATTTGTATAATTGGATATGACCAGCTAATAGGGCTTGAGAGACGTTCTACGAATTTTCAAGTAGTTAGGGCTCTACGATCGTGTCGTGCTTCTGAATTATAAGAAAACGGGAGATAATAACCATAAAAATAAAGAAAGAATAAAATGAGGAGAAGGAAAAGAAAGCTCCGGACACGTAAGAGCATCCCCAAAAAGTGACCAGTTTAGGCAAGTGAGCCATCCGAATTTACATTTATTTTAACAATGCAGCATACCACAGTTAAAAGAAAGAAAGGGAAAAAAAATGTGGTGATGTGAACCAATGAAAAGCTCAATTAGTGGGGAGAATTGAATATTTAGGGTTCATGTTTCTCTCCCAGAAATGCTCTTTTTCCTAATCCGTGGGCTGAAAGCTGAGTATGATCTGTCCTGGAGCCAATCAAGGCTCAGCGTTCTTGACAAATGAAGGGTTGATTTTTTTATTTGATTTAATTGATGTCCACATGTACACACATATATACACAAAATATATATTCTTTTGGCAGCAAACGGGGGGGAGACACATGTCGGAGGCCATTGCCAAACCTACGCGATTATGACAGTGATTCTTGGACTATAAAAATGGGCATGGAAGGGACAGGAACTCCTGAGTGGAGGGACAACACTCATATCCTGGTCGATATTATATATGCAATCCAACATGAAAAGCCCCACCCCTCAAAACAACACACATACACACACACGAAGGAAAAAGAATAGAAAAGGGCTGGCCTTATGCAATGGGCATCCAATTTATAGGGTTAAGGCGTGCCACCTCCTCTTACTATTGGTCTTGACTTAAACTAATCTTTAGGGTAGGTTTTGTTTTGTTTTTTCTCTGTCTAATTGGTTTCTTAGCTTTATGTGACATCTCCCCTTTTCTATTTTGTAAAGAAAGGTTTTCTTTTTGGTGGGTTTTATTTATCAAATGTTATCATTATTATTCTATCGGTTAGGACCTTACTATTAATCTTTTATCGTTGGGTGGTTTCGATATCAACCATTTTCTCCACCACCCACTTTCCTTCTCGATAATTATTAGTCACTCACTTTCTTTTTGTTACAATTCGTGTTCATTGGGCCATACCTAGTTTAGGGCACTAATTAGCAATGCTTGCCCCATACATGTGGCTTGTTTATTGGCGGTTCCCATCGTGCACTTGTGTGCGGCACACACCCGCAATAATTTTAGCCCCCGAGCCCCCTTCGAGGAGCCGTTTGTGCCGTGTGGTAGCTCATTACCAACCGAGACCGGAGAGAGAGAGAGGGGCACTAATTAGCAATGCTTGCCCCATACATGTGGCTTGTTTATTGGCGGTTCCCATCGTGCACTCCAATAATTTTAGCCCCCGAGCCCCCTTCAAGGAGCCATTTGTGCCGTGTGGTAGCTCATTACCAACCTAGACCAGAGAGAGAGAGAGAGAGAGAGAGAGAGAGCATGATGGGAGCAGACGAGCTGAGCTGCGACGGCAGAATCCCGACGAAGACAATGTTGGGAAATGGACGACGGGGCAACGATTCAAGACGGTGGGAGAGAGATGGAAAAGTGAAAAAAAAAAAAAAACGGTTGAGGTTAGGGCTTTATTTTGAAAAGCAATAGAGTTTGGTAGGGTGCACAGGTACCTGAAAAAAGCACTAATAAACTAGCGCCACCCAACGGGCTGGTTCTTGCTCCTTACCTTATATGCTTTCTATTCTTAGTATCCATATAGGAATATGTCCTGTCCATGTGAAATTTGCATAGCCCTAGGTGAATACCATCATTTGTTACATCCCTCCAATATCCTCTGACCTATGGACACGCACATGGCAAGCAAAAGATCAAAAGAGGCAGCGAGGCAAGCTTCGTTTGGTCATCGCCTCAAGCGATGCAAGATCAAGATCAAGAACAAGATCCGGACGCTTTCCGTCCACACGCCTCGTTTCAAGTTTTCCAAAGTGGGCAAATATGAAAAGGAAAAGAAACGAAAGACAAAAGGCTATGGCGAAAGCGTCGGCAATGGTATGAATGCCCAAAGCGTATCGCTCCACGTTTCATGCACGTTTCGGCTGATGGAGCAAAAATTGATTTTGTCTTGCTTGTTATTTGCTCCGAAAGCGAACGGCTTTAGGAGCCCCTTTTCTCCTCGTTATTCTTGGATTGGACGGTCGATTCATTCTGTCTTCGAGCTTTCGCTCTTTGAAGGCCAAAAGAAGAAGAAAGAAGAGGGTCGATGCATGGTGTGAACGTGCGTGTGCGTGGCGTGCAAATCCCATCATTACACGGATAGCATTTCTGATTGACTCTTTTTGAGATCAGATATTTTCATGATGACACTTTGAATATGGAATTTCATTTTTGTAATATTAATTTACGTCTTATCGAAATATTACTATTAAATTGGACTTTTATTGAACAGTTTAAAATTTTAAAAATTTTAAAAATAATTGACGATAATTTCACAAAATCACACGTGGTATTATAGTAAGAAGTTCTAAGTTCAACTCTTCCAAGGCTTTATTTGTCTTCTTAATTGCATAGTTCTATAAAATCTTACATGATATTGAGAAAAAAGTTCCAAATTCAAATCTTTCAGATTTTTTTTTTTTATTTCCCACTTATGTATTTCCTCGTTTTAGGTTGTTTAGTCTATGTGTGGGGAGGAGACTTAAAATATTAATTTTAAACCAGACCTTTATCAAACAGTTTAAACTTTTTAAATAGATATATATGGTAATGATTTTGTGAGATCTCACAACATTAGTTCTAATTTTTGGTATTTACATGGCTATTTGTGTTACATGTACCGGTTTGGTTTAAGTTGATTAGTAAAAATAAAATCTGTTACAAGTTCAACTCAAGTAATTATAATAATGGTGCTAGATGGATGGATGGTTTAATATTTAAATGGTGTTATAAGTGATGGGTGAGGCTCTTTTGGTGTATGGCATTAATGATGGAGTCATTTTAATTGGAGGACGATGTAAATGATTGTTTTATCTATGCTTAGTACAAGTGATTGTTTATCTACAGTTAGTACAAGTGACATTCCGATTGGCATTTCATGATGGATGTACTGATAAATCTAAAAAGCACCGATTTGGTGATGTCGGAGCCAACAATTTTTTGACATTCTTTTGATCAGCAACTTCTAGTACAATACTAAACTTTGGTACACCATATTCATTCCTAGTACGTGACCAATTTTTGATCGACTAGTACGTTACGAGTGCTTTTTGATTTGCCAGATTTGGGTATTATTCTACATTCATAATCTACGTCAGGCTCTTGGTTATGTTTAGATTCGTAATGCTTATCGACCGATAAAACTACTCTTAAGAACCTTTTGAAATAATTATGCTTTTGTGGAATCTATAACATCATCATTCGAAAATGATGGGTTTCTATATGGGTTAAAGAAGCAAAAAAGATATTTTTTTCATAAAAAATTTCTTTCTCTTCTCTCCTAACCTTGCTTTTGTGAAACCAAGATGGTGTTGGTGGGTTTAACAGTGTTCGTATAATAAATTCCATCTTCACACTTGGAACCCAACAAAATTTGTGCTTCCACTAAATTAAGCAATTACCCCCCACCTAAAGTTGCAATTTAAATTAAAATAAGGGGCCTCCCTTTGCTTCTCCTCTCTTCCCCCAAGTTGCAATTTTTATTTCATTTTCACGCCCACTCTCTCTCTCTCTCTCTTTCTCTCTCTCCCTCTCTCCTTTACTCTAAATTCAAGGCCGTTTTTGCTCTTTTGGGTTTTGCTAATACCAACAGATGCCCGATGATCCCTCTCGGTTTTGCCTTCATTGGCCTCCTCTGTAACCGTTCCCTTATTTACTCATCTCAGTCCAAACTGCACTCAAAACTTCGTTTGACTTGACTGCTTCTCATCAGGTGCGCCCCCCCTTTGACTGGTTCTCCCTCCCTTCCCTCCTTGTATTTACTGCCGTGCATGCGTTTCCATCTTGACCCGCGTCGTTTTTCGGTTTCGTCTTCCCCGTCGGGACATCTTTTTATATTGGAGTCTTGAGTTTGGTGTGTTGTGTGTGAGAAGTTTATGTCTTTCTGGGTTGAGAGGGGAGGGGGTGGGCCTCTCTGCTCCATATAGGTAACTTTCTCTTGCAATGTTTGCACTTGAAGGGCATGTTTCTTGGAACTCCGATGATTTGAGACCTGAGAAATCTTTGGTATCATCTGGCTCTTTGTCTGAACTGTGATGTTACATGCCTTAGTTCCTTGGTTTTGATAATCTCACTCTTTGCTGGGTGTAATATGATGATGTCCTAAATCCTGATGCTCAGCACTTGGCATATGCATGTTTTGTCTCTGTTTTTTTTTTGTTAAAGTTCTGGTCGTCAGCTGTATTTCGACGGTGAGAAGTTAATCTGTCTGGAATTTTTCACCCATGGAATATTTGCCCTATTTTGTACTGTCTATTTTTTAGACCAATTACAAGAAGAAGGTTAATTTCCAGTCGTCTTGGTTCATCATATGGGCGATCCTTGTGTTCTTTCTGTCTCTGTACCCTCTGTTATAAATCCTTGAGCAAGCTTCATAGTGTGAAAATCGGGTGGCCTTATGGTAACGATCCCTGTCTTTTCGGCAGTCATGCCACGTGAATCATGATGCTCCTTTTTTTGGTCGGTTAGCTGTAACCACTCAGTTTAAAATTTCGCAGAAAGCTCGGAGCTTTTCGAGTTAATCTCGGCTAATGTCCAAAGGAAAGGACTTGGATGGTGAAGAAGAAAGAGCCAACATGGAGGATTCAGATGGGGAGGCTAAAAGGAAATTGAAGAAAAAATCATCTCCTAGTTCCAGTGGGATTGGTTGTTCCTCAGTTGTGGAACCTCAGGATGCAGATTACAACACTCCATCGCTCAGCGACGAGTTAGAGGTCTTGATACTGGCTAGAGTGCCTAGATCTTTATACGGGAAATTTTCCACCGTCAACAAACGGTTCTTATCTTTAATTAAGAGCGGAGAGATCTTCAAAATCAGGGGGGAGATTGGATTAAAAGAGCCGTCTGTGTTTATGTTGGCGAGCGGGGAAACTAGTTGGTGGGCATTTGATCCGCAGTCTGATTCCTGTCGGAATCTTCCTATTTTGCCCTCGGACACTTGCTTTGCCGCCGGAGACAAGGAAACATTTTGTGCAGGTACCCACCTCATGGTTTCGGGCAAAGAGATCGATGGCCTTGTGATTTGGAGGTACGAATTGGCCAAAAATGAGTGGTTCAAGGGCGACTCCATGAAGAACCCGAGGTGCTTGTTCGCTTCTGCCACTTGTGGTAACTATGCTTTTGTAGCCGGTGGGATCGATACGGGCAGCAATAAGGTTCTTAATTCTGCTGAGAAGTATGATCCCGAGACCAAGTCGTGGGATTGGCTTCCTATGATGCATCAAAAGAGGAAGATGTGCTCCGGTTGTTACATGGACAAGAAGTTCTACGTGATCGGAGGCAAGAATGAGGAGGAAGAGAACCTCACGTGCGCGGAAGCTTTCGACGAGAGCCAAAACAAGTGGGAAATCATCCCCGACATGTTGTCAGACATGCCCATCTCGACCTTCCAATCTCCACCCCTCCTTGCCGTTGTGAACAACGAGCTTTACACTCTCGAGACTTCGTCGAACGAGCTGAAGGTGTATATCAAGAGCAGCAACTCTTGGAAGAGGCTGGGGCCAGTTCCTATAAGGGCTGATTTCCACAAAGGATGGGGTGTCGCGTTCAAATCTCTGGGCAGCAAGTTGCTCGTGATAGGCGCATCCTCGGCGTCAAACACCGGCCATGGCATGACCATCCTCACTTGCTACCCCGATCCAGACACCGAGGAACTGCAGTGGACGCCTCTTGATTGTGGCAAGAACAGTTCTAGTCACTTTATCTGGAATTGTTGTGTTATGATGGCTTGAACTTGGACCGGCGACTTGCGATGTGAGCACCTGAATAAAGCGCTACATTAGCAGTCCATGTAGCTGGTCTAGCTAAACCATACACACATAGCTTGTTTTAAGAAGATGGCTGTTATATTCAACTTGCATTATGACAGTTGAGTTAATTTCATGGCTCGGCTGTAATCTTTCTTGGGCCATTCTATCTCCTAACTTTATGATTGTTTTGAGTGCCTCTGTCTTTCTAAATTAAGGGCAAGTGTTTCTATCATGGTTTGCCATCTTGCTGAACTCGTAATAAGAAATTCTTCATGCCTAAATGGAGATCTCCAGCTGTCGCTGAACCTAGGGTAAGTTGCGCCAGATTTTCAGTTCATCTGTTCTTCGGGACGGACAGCAAAAAGTTCTAGCTTTTCGCATGTTGCTCAGGTTGTATCCTCGATGACATGTTACCTTTTAATTCTATGTAGTAGGATTTGCAATATCAAAGCCTCCTCAAACGAATTACCGGTCGAATCTCTCTCTCTTTCACTTGCTCTGGCACGCACGGAATCATCTATGCTTGAGAACTGATCTGCAATGAGAGAACAGGATGCTACCTGAATACGTATGCTTCCTTGCATTAGAGTTTTCAATGGTTTTAGAAGAACAAGCACATTGCGAAACTTGCTTCCCTCCTCATTGCAGATACTTATTCTAGAAATGATGTCACGATTGAAATTATAGTCGCCAAAACACCAGACTCGGACTCTGAAGATTGATAGTTCCTGAGAGAATGATTTGATTTGAGTAGCAGATTTGCTGTTTTGGGGACGAAGGACACGAAGTTCAGCAGAGCAGAGACAACCTTGACAGATGAATCTTTTCAGCAGATGGAGGTTCCTCTGTTTTTACCTATAACAAAGCTCACGTTCTCTAGCTAGACTAATGCAACTCAATCCCGTTTTAGTAAAAATTGAATGCATTAGGTTTAACAAGCAATGCCTCGTTTCTGTGATGAGTCTAGGTTTGTCCATTGAGTTTGATAACATGGGCTAAATATGTAATTCCAAATGTGCCGAATAGTTAGTTAATCGAAAAAATGCCAACTAAGTAAACACGTAGTTTGAAACAACTGGGTTAACCTAGAAATTGGGCTGGTGTTCTTATCTTTTGGCTAAATAGAATTTGGTTTCAAGTTGCTAGGTCCGAGATTCTTTCTAGCACCGTGAGTGATAAGAAAATCGAAACCGATCGAATTGGATCGGACCAATCTCTGTCCGCGCCTAGCGTGCATTACTTAAATGTGCCTGTTCTCCGTTAATTACATTTAACCGCGTAATAATGCTACAATAATAATTGGGAGTCGTAACTTATTCGTTGGAAAAAAAATCGAGAGCCGAATGGAACTATACAAAATCCAATAATCAAACTAAAAAAAAAAAAATAAATAAAAAAATCAAATTCATGACATTAAGCACCAACCACCGGCCCTTGCCATCTCATTGGATCGTGACGGCCCGGCCCATTTACGTCCCGGCCGACCCGAGACGAGATCGGGCCGGTCACATTGGATCCGGATCGCGTCCCCCGTTCGATTTGATTTTGACCTAAGCGCGATCCTGCAAGTAGAGAGAGAAAGGGGCCGAAACGAGCTGATCTCTCTCCCTCTCACTCCCATCTCTCTCTCTCTCCTTCCGCCATTGTCAAGCGAAGGCGAATCTGAAACGGAGATCCGAAAGCTCGGTCGCTACCCCTCGATCACGTAAGGTGCTTCTCTGCAAAGCCGCTTGCTTGCTTGCTGGATTCGCCGAATCCGGCGCTTCCCATCCTCAATTTCAATTTCAGTTTCCGTATTCTGTAGGGAACAGATCGCGAATCTGTTGCTGTTTCCCCTCCATTTCATGGTACTTATGCATATATCCTGACGGTTGACCCTATGCGTGAGGTCAATTTCTTGTTCGGAGGTGCGGCGGAACTTCGAGTCTAGGGTTTAGGGTTTTCCCATTTGTGGGTCGAGTAAAACGCTTGTTTTAGGAGAAAGGAGCTGTTTTGATTTACTGGCGGTTTTTTAGTTTTGTTTTTGGGAAACGTTGGGGCTTTGGGCCTGTGTATGGTGGATGCTAGGTTTCTGTTGAGTGTGTGGTCATCTTGGTGAAGTAATTTTAGTTGGTGGGTACTGGGTTTTGTCCATGAATAACAATAGTAACCCATCTAGAAACCTTCCGGCTTCTTCATCTCCTTTTGGAAATGCTGCCATCTTGAACTCGGCTATGCCGACAAACCCGGGGTTCGGGCAAGCGCAGGGTCAAGGTGGGCCCGGGTTTCAAGCGCAGTTTCAGCTGTCGCAAGCGCAAGCCATCGCACAGGCGCAGGCGAAGGCACAGGCTCATGCGCAGGCTCAAATGCAAGGGGTTAACCCCCAGTTCCAAGCGCAGCTGCAAGCTTCCCTCAGTCAGATGGGAAGCCTTGGGAATTTGGGTTCGTCTTCGCCCTCCATGTCCACGCCTGGAAGTGGCGGCGTGAAGCGTTTGCCTCAAAAACCCCCAATGCGACCTCCTGGAGTCCCTATGAACACCATGATTTCACCATTGAAACAAATGGAGCTTGTTTCAGCTGCTCGCAAGAAGAAGCAGAAGGTCCCCGAGAAGCAGCTACAAGACAGAGTGGCTGCAATTCTTCCTGAGTCTGCATTGTACACACAGCTCCTTGAGTTTGAGTCTCGCGTTGATGCTGCTCTCGCGAGAAAGAAGACTGACATACAGGAAGCCCTGAAGAACCCTCCATGCATTCAGAAAACACTTAGGATTTATGTCTTCAATACATTTGCCAACCAGATTCGCACAATACCTCAGAAGCCAAATGCTGAGCCACCTACTTGGACCCTTAAGATAATTGGGAGGATCTTGGAGGAAGGGGTGGATCCTGATCAGCCTGGAGTAGTTCAGAAATCAAGCCCTTTATACCCAAAGTTTTCATCTTTCTTCAAGAGAGTGACCATTTCTTTGGACCAGCGACTTTATCCTGAAAACCCCGTGATTGTTTGGGAGAACTCTAGATCATCTGCTCCTCAAGAGGGATTTGAGGTGAAGCGGAAAGGGGATAAAGAATTTACTGTGACTATCCGGTTGGAAATGAATTATGTGCCTGAAAAATTCAAGCTGTCGCCAGCTTTGATGGAAGTTCTTGGAATCGAAGTTGAGACTAGACCAAGAATTATTACTGCAATCTGGCATTATGTGAAGGCCAGGAAATTGCAGAACCCAAATGATCCCTCATTTTTTAACTGTGACCCGCCTCTTCAGAAAGTATTTGGGGAAGAGAAGATGAAATTTACTATGGTTTCTCAGAAGATCTCCAATCATTTATCTTCACCGCAGCCGATACATTTGGAGCACAAAATCAAGCTTTCAGGAAATAGTCCAGCTGGAACTGCATGCTATGATGTTCTGGTTGATGTGCCCATTCCCATTCAGAGGGAGCTGTCTGTGCTGTTAGCAAATGTGGAGAAGAACAAAGAGATTGATGCCTGTGATGAGGCGATATATTCTGCAATACGAAAAATTCACGAGCACCGGAAGAGACGGGCATTTTTCCTTGGCTTTAGTCAATCTCCTGTGGAATTTATTAATGCCCTCATTGAATCACAAAGCAAAGACCTAAAGCTACTTTCTGGAGAAGCTGGCCGTAGTGCTGAAAAGGAGCGTCGATCTGATTTCTTCAATCAGCCATGGTATTCACATCATCTTTATAAATTTGGGCATTTTTCACTTTTTGCGCTTGGGCCTTTTTCAATGCTTTTTGTTCCTGCTCTATGGAACCTATCACTTTGGCTACACAGCACACCACTAAACCTGGTTATGATGTGGTCATGTCTCTGATTTTAATTTCTTCTTAAGTGTGCAAAACATACCTTCTGGACTAAATGCTTTATGAACATGAATAATGACTTATGTTTTTGTTTTTATAGGGTGGAAGATGCTGTTATTCGGTACTTGAATCGCAAACCAGCAACTGGAAGTGATGCTCCTCCAAGTACTTAACTATGGTTTTTGGGTGGCCACTTTGCGAACCATAGATTCTTTTTGCTTGACCCCTACAGTCATGCATGTTGTTGACGACTTGAGGTAGGAGCCCTGGCGGTGTAGCTTTGACTTTGGAATTTATAGCTGATGGGGATCACATCCACGCACCTCCTGTTAGATGGAGCTTAACATAACTTCGGTGATGAAACTCTTGGAGGTGGAACTATTTATTTAGAAAGGAAATGCCTACTGTAAATAGTTGTGTGCCTGCTGCTTTACCCTCCTCTGTTGTTGCTGTCTAGGGATAATGGCGCCATGTTGCTAAGTTAACTGTAATACAACCGATTCTGCATGTTGTATGGCCGAGATATTGTCCATGTTTCGGTAATTAGTAAACATTCAATTGACTTCATGGTCAATGTTGGTGGTTGCTGATGGTTTTTTTAATTGTAAGGAGCCTGTCTTTTGGGTTCATTGCAGTGAATCGAATTCATTGCGCTGATGAGATGCAGGAATAAAGAATGAGACTGCCTTGTCCTGCGGTCGCAGTTCAACCTATGAACAAGGAAATGCGGTACTTTTAAATTGCATTCGAGTGTAAATTGTAGGTTGAATGCAAAATCTCCGTGGTCGGGGCTCAACTACTTAAAGATTTTCGATGAACGACCGAGATTTATGTATATGTAATTCAACTATTGCCGATCTTCGAAGATCCGAGCCCTTGAGATTTGTAGACTGGCTGATATAATCTGGTAGTTGACAATGCAGAGTGATGCGTGACGGTGCTCTATATGGTAAAGGAGCAAAAGTAACCGTGGCGTGAGGAAAGACGCCTCAAAGATGACATCACGAAGTATCCATAGATTATCCAAGGAAAGGCAGATCCATCTAATTCGTGCCTAAATGAAATCAGATGTCTGGTGCATCGCAGCGCACGCTTCGGCCTTATGATCAAGCATCTAGTCCATCGAAGCGCGTGCCCCGTGCCAGGCATCGAACCATGAAGCATCCTTTGAAGAAAATAATCGTCTAGATTTACTGCATTAAGGGCATGGTAGGCCTCTGGTTGGACCATGTAATTTTTCCTAGGACCATTCATCGCATAGTGTTTAAAATGCGATTGGCTGGTTTGTATTTACGAGTTCCGACTACTTTCTCTTGTAAATAGCTCGTCGAGACTCGGCACTAATTTGGGTGGACCTGGACAAGTAGATTTCTTCATGGTCCCGCACTCGCCTAGGCCTGCCCTTCTTCGAAGATGACGTACAATTTTCGGCGAGCGGGTAATGCAAGTACTTTCAGGCTAGGCATATTAGCTTTACTTGTTCGGATCGGCTCATTGATCAGGTCTACCGAAAGGAAATCCTAGCCAAATCTTATCAATGCAATCTATACAAGCAAAAAATAAAAAGGCCCTCACCCTTGCAAAGGCCCATCTAACGTTGAGACGAGAAATTCAAAAGCCCACCCAAAAAAGCCCACGACAAAGATGGCGGGAAAGAGAGCTGAAAAACTAGAAGCGGACCATCTCCACTTTCCATCGCCGGAGAGAGAAACAATTCCTCTCTCTCTCTCTCTCTCTCTCTCGCTGTTGCCGGAGAAGTTCGGAAATGGCGAAAGCCGAGGAGGAGCAGAAAGCGTGCTGGAGGAAGGAGGTGGACGAGAAGCTGAACCGCCTCCACTCCCTCCTCTTCGGCGCCGACCTCGCGCTGGACCGCCGCGACTTCTCCGCCAGCGCAGATTTTCTCGCTCCGCCTCCTCGGCTTCCTCGACTCCCAGACTCGGACCGACGCCGACGCCGCCTTCATCCGCCCCATCCGCCGCGAGGCGTCCGCGAAGCTCGACGCCGCTCGCCGCGCCCTCACTCCCGACTCCGATCGGTAATCCCTCCGTCTGTCTGTCTGTCTGTCTTTCTCTAGATCGTTTTGTTCTACATGTTTACACTTCCGATCGTGCAGCGTGTGTTCCGTTCGTCGATCTTTAGGTTAGAGTCTAAATCAGCCTTGGAACTTAGTTATGAAGCGGAAATGGGGTTTGATTCGAAGGGCGTTGGACGTCGCTTGATTGGTCGTTGTCAAAAAGAAGTGGAGCTTTTATAGAACCTGAAACTGATTCTAGATTCCGATGTTGTTTCACTATTCTTAAGGAATATTTAAGTAAAGCTATGCTCGAGATAAAGCACAAATTCGCTCCCACATCAGCCCTAGTCATTCTGATGGTTTGGGAAGGTTGGACATATCCCCGATCAATTTCATTTTCTAGGAGCGAGGAGAGTAATGGCACTTCTGGTACTTCTAGTACTTTGGAAGGACAATATAAATGCTCACTAATTGTCTGTTCTGTGCTTTTATGATGGATTATTACCTTCAGCCGAGCATTCCAATTGGCAGACAGAGCTCCTGGTAGTGTTCTTGGCATGAAGGGTGGCATTGACATGGAGAAATTAAAGCAGTCAGCATACTTTCAAACTCTTATTCAGCATTCCAAGGGAGATTCCAAACAAATGGTATGAAATAATGATATACATTATTCCAAAGTGTCTACTTTTTTTGTTATCTTTACAAAATTTTGAAATTAAAGATCACCATGCTTAGTTCCTAAATGATGAAAATGTTGCTAATACACCCAATGATGTAGATCGATCATGTCTAACAAAATTTTTTCTTCCTGTCAGGATGACCAATCAGATAGGAAGGACAAGTTCGATAAGACAGCCAAAAATCTGAAACAAGCAAAGTTGTCGTCTTTGTATGGAATCAACCTTAATAGACAAAGCAATGCCCCTGCAAGAATTCTCTGAGTTCCAGGAGTAATAACTCTGAGGACTGTGTTATTTTAGATAAGCCCCATCCTATTTGCAGCCATCCCAAGAGTACTATTCTCTCACCATTTCCAAAGGTCGAAGAAGAGAGATTTCATGATAATGCTTTAGGAGCAAAGCGTGTTCACATGGAAATAAGTAGCCCTGGCAATGATATTGGGAAGTCGCCATCAAATGATGAAGAATCTAATGGTGATGTGGCAGCCAATGGATTTGTGACTGCAAGAGCCAAATTGGTATCTTCTTGTTTTCTGCAACCTGTTTCGCTGTTTATTAAGATGTTTAGCCTGTTGAGCTATTCTTTTTTCTTCTTTTTCTATATTTGGAAGGAATACATTATATATATTGTTAAAATGAGGTCAGGCATAGCTGCACACATTAGTTTATGAGATAGAACCATCCTACAGAATGATTATGTTTGTAATGCTTAATCTTTCTCTCAATCGCTGGTGGTAAAAAACTTTTAAGAAGAGGAAAATTATTCTCACTTTCCTTGAGTTATTTTCAGTTAGACTTTGCCTAATGCATGTGAACTCCTTTCATTCAGCAAATAGATAGTTTACTTTCTTTTAATTCCATATAATTTGAGCATATTAACAGATTATAACCAGCGGATGCCTCTTTTTGTGATGGATTAGATGAAGCTGGAAAGAGTTGTACTCAAAATTTTATTTGATGCGACTTGAGGCATGAAACGATTAGGATTTCTTATATGCACCCAGATTAAAATTGGCTCTTTAGATCAAGATCCTAAATGTGTGTTCACAAGTTTATTATGACAAAATGTGTTACAAGTTTATCTGGTTTGGCCATAAGCTAAGTGTGGGTAATGGGTTGGTCTTCTGTATATGTGGTCACATGAAGCGACCCTTTACATAAGCTTTTTGGCTTATAGGAAATGGAGGCAAGGCAAAGGCATGGTTTGGCAGGATCACCTAGAGCTTCTCTGTCTCCCCAAAGTGATTCCACTGGTAGGGGCTATGGAGGGAGATCGTATGGCTCCTTAAGGCGCGGTGTTCGGGGTAATTTTATTCCCCCCATCAGATCCAATGGAAACAGCATGGGAAATGTGACTTCACGAGTTGCGGGAGGAAAGTCTGATGATGGAATAGATGACTCCACGAAGAGATGGTAAGTTCACAAATAGGTTGTACTCTGTAGGTTAATGGCACACAGTGTTGCACCTAGACATTTATAATTTTTTTATTTTTTTTTCATTCATAGAGTATGCTTATCATACACGTTTTCTTTTCTTAAGAATTGCGATTGACTGGTTGGGTTTTGTATGAACACTCTGTGATCTCTGATTTTCCTAGCTCATGAATCATAAAATTTCAGCAGTCTTATTCTTTCTATTGCATGATAGTAATCTCCTATTGCATTTTGTTGCATGATACAGTTTGGAAATGCTTTGTGGTCCTGATGGAGAGCTTCCAGAAAAATTGAGGAACTTAGAACCTCGTCTCATTGAACATATTAGTAATGAGATTATGGATCGGGATCCTAATGTTCGCTGGGATGATATAGGTAATACGAGATGTTACATTCCTGTCTTGACGAGAAATGGGAAAAAAGAAGATTAAAGTCCTTTTATCACTTCATAGTGTGTGAAGTTGTCTTAATATGCTTGTGCTGCTGGATCATTTTGTAGCGGGGCTGGAACATGCTAAAAAGTGTGTGACAGAAATGGTCATATGGCCTTTATTGCGTCCTGACATTTTTAAAGGCTGTCGTTCTCCCGGAAGAGGTCTTCTTCTGTTTGGTCCTCCGGTATGTATAATACCATTCTATATGATAAATGGAGGTTGATACTCTTATGAACTGATACTCTATGTATAATGCTTTACCCTTTTAGGGCACAGGGAAGACAATGATTGGCAAAGCTATAGCTGGAGAGGCAAAAGCAACTTTCTTTTACATATCTGCCAGTTCATTAACAAGCAAATGGGTATGTCTTATAGCTTGACTTATTTTTACTAATGCGTATTTCCTCTTTGTTTTGCAAGTAGATAGACCAGAAGGGAAGAAGCGTTTACAAAACATGAATTCTGATTCTTATTGGTTTTTTAGATTGGTGAAGGCGAAAAACTGGTACGAGCGCTTTTTGGAGTTGCGCATTGTCGCCAGCCTGCTGTGATATTTGTTGATGAAATAGATTCTCTTCTTTCTCAGGTAAGATGTATTCTTATCACCCTTGACAAGGCTGGAGGGGATCATACAGATGCCCATTTTGGTGTGTGCACAACTTTACTGGACTATAGGAGTAGGCTAGAAAGAGTATGTACATCATTAAATTGAAATGCTCTGCTTATGCACAAAGTAACAAATTGCTCAAGCAATGTTCTGTTGTGTTAAATTTTCCTGGTAGAATCTTTAGGTTAATTGCTGTAGTTATCGGCAGAAACTAGAACTTCATTGAACTCTGTAAATGGTTGCAGCGGAAGTCGGAAGGGGAACATGAATCAAGCAGGCGCCTCAAGACGCAGTTCCTCATCGAAATGGAAGGCTTTGATAGTGGCAGTGAGCAAATTCTTCTAATAGGTATTAGCGAGACCCTAAACATAGTGTAAAATCACCCGTTGTTGAATTTGAAGACAATATATTCTCCAAAGCACAATTGCTTTAAAAGGCTTGATCTCACTACATTTGATTGCTTCTTGCTTTACTATCCTTGTGTGGTTTGGTGCATTGTCATTCTATATATGAGATGGGGCAAAATTTTAAAGTCAAAGCAATAAGATAAAAAATATTGGAATGAGCGAATTAATGAGACGCCTCCATTAGGATGGCTTGAAACTGAAGCCAGAATGTCTGTAGTAAGACCACAAATTAATATAAACAGCCAATTATATCGTTTACAGGGTGTATGTTCTATGCTAAATTTGAAACTCTTTGAGATTTACTTTTATGACATAACCATTCCAAAGTACGGCAATAGGTCACCCTATCACATTGGATCTTGGCGAAAGCGCACTGCATTATCAACTTCCATCAATTAATTTTCAATGGTTAATTGCTCTTAGCCTTCCTATTCTGACATATTTACATATCACAATATATTGAAAATCGATTGGGATGATGTGCTGTTTCTTAAATAATTAGGTGCAACAAACAGACCTCAAGAACTTGATGAAGCAGCACGGAGGAGACTAACGAAAAGACTCTATATCCCCCTACCTTCATCAGGTGCCTCTCATACTTGGGTTGACTTTCTGTATTAATTTCTTTAACATACTGTGGCGTGGTTAACGGGTTTTTTTATATGGTTTAAAGAAGCAAGGGCTTGGATTATACGTAATTTACTAGAGAAGGATGGTCTCTTCAAGCTTTCGAGTGAGGATATCAATACCATATGCAACTTCACCAACGGTACTAGCTCTAACAAACCTGAGTTAGTTAATTCTTTGCTGCATGCTATTGATTACGGAGAACTTCCGAATTTTGTTTAAAATAGTTGTCCTTACTTGCCTAGAATTTGTTCTCAGGGAATTCAGGATCAGACATGAAGAATTTGGTAAAAGACGCATCAATGGGTCCCCTGAGAGAGGCCCTAAGACAGGGCACAGAAATCACGAAGCTGAGAAAGGAGGATATGCGTCCAGTAACTCTTCAGGTAACGACATGCTCAGCTACCACTGCCGCACAAATACTTGCACAATCGGTGTAAGAGGCATAGTTTGACTCACTTTTTGGATAATTTAGGACTTTGAGAACGCATTGCAAGAGGTTAGGCCCTCTGTTTCTATGAACGAACTTGGCATCTACGAAGAATGGAACAAGCAATTTGGGAGCCTTTCGCTTTAGAAGTCGTTCCTGCCAATGTTGAGAGTGCAGAACGATAGTGGAGCTTGTGATTATACAAGTCACTCCATCCATTCGTCACTCCATGGAGAACTCAATGCAAGATAAGGTTTAGTGATTCCCTTCTTTCGTAGTAACATGTATTATCTTTTCCACAAGAATGAATACTTGGCAAAAGGGGAAAAGAAAAACATGGGTCAAGAAAGCACAGTTTGGTGAAAAGTCATTATAGAATGTCCAGGCTTGCGTGGTTTAACCTATCCATATAGGTAGGTATCGCCCTGGATAGAGAAGCAGTCTCTGTTCAAATTTTTTCTATCATGTGTTCAGCTAGCGACACCTTATCCATAGTTTGGACTGGTATGATTTGGCGCATTTAAAAGTTGAAAAAAGAAAAAAAAATAAAAACTGTAATGATAATAATAATAATAATAACAACAACAACAACATAAAGAAAGAGCTGAAAAAGGAAAGAGGTCCTACAACAGTTGAACAGGAAATCCGTGATAGAAACTAAACGAAAAAAGAAGTGTTTGTCTCAGTCCACTTTCTTATCGCTTGGAAAAACTTCCCCACGCGAACCTATCCTTACCGAAAAGCCCATGTGCCCTCCAAGCTTCTTTAGAAAAATCCAACTTGGCTGCTGACATCTGAGCACGAATACTTACTTTATATTAGGCAATGAATCGAAACCTGCCCCTGGATGACTCATAGTCGAACCGGCACCTGAGACACATCGCCTACAGTATCATGCTTGATACTGAGGACGGTCTATCTTACGAAGACAACCTTAACTGGGTGACTAATGTAACATTGACTTCACTCACGCATGCGCAGAAATAACAATAATATCGCCCAAGAAGTTGCAATAAATTTCCGCACAGGGGAAAGGGCTCTGCGTCTCGGAAAACGGTCGGTTGCAGCTCGAAGACGAGTTATCGGGTACAACAAAATAATAATGTGATGTTACATTAACCTGATGATTTAAAATGGGGAGCGTTTGCTCCGATCAATCCGACTAATTCACTACCATCTTGCGTAGAAATGTTTCTCTGGCGAACCCTGACTGGGAAGCCACCGGCCATGTGAGCCGTCAAGAATGGCACGAAAACTGGACGGACTTGATTCACCGGTTCGATGTCAAACCGACGCAGAATCGAAGCTACCACGTACTTCATCTGAATAAAAGCCATCTCCTTCCCTATGCAATCCCTCGGCCCCGCCTGAAAAACCGGGTATTTGTACGGGCACATCTTCCTGATTTCTCCGGTCCCGTCCTTCTCCGGTTCGAGAAACCACCGGTTCGGTCTGAACTCCAAGCAGTCCTTCCCCCACAGCTCTTCCATCCTCCCCATCCCATACGGGAAATAGGTCACCCTATCTCCTGATTTCACGATTGTGCCGTCAGGCAAAACATCGTCTTCGACGGCATGCTTGGAGTCCCAAGCCACCGGCGGGTAAAGCCTCATGGACTCGAGGAGACATGCATTCAACAACTTCAATTCCTTGAGCGATTCATAATCCAAGTCTTTCCTTCTCTTCACCACAAGCTCGACTTCTGTCACCAAGTCTTGCTTTATGTTTGGATGCTGAGAAAGCAGCCAGAAAAGCCATGTCATGGCGGCCGAAGTCGTCTCTCTTCCCGCCATTATGAAGCTTACCATAAGGTCTCTTATAGTTCTCTCGTCATGCCCAGCCAAAATCAGGCGAGATAAAAGATCATCATTGCCAGAAGCTGCTGTTCCATTCATTTCCACGATTTTGTCCCTAATCACTCGCAATACAAACCCGTGGACTTCTCGGACCGCTTCCTTCAGCCTCCGCTCTGACCCGACTCTGAACAATCTCTTGATCTTCCACGAGAGAGACAGAGTGGCGGCCCCACGACGAGCACAAATCTCCGATGACACGTCGAAGGCTTTGGCTAGCGGAGAAACGGGAAACGTAGGATCCAACGAACGGTGTTGATGAGCAGTCCCCAATGAGACCTTGCATATCATGTCGAATGTAAGTCTCTTTAGAAGGTCCTGCAAGTCCACTGCCTTGTTTTCTGTCGATACGGACTGCATGACCGGCAACAACCGGTTCTCGACTTCCTCTTGCAACGTGCTCATCACGTACTCCCGCAGCGAGCTGGTGCTGAATTCATGGCTCACGAGCTTGCGCTGAGTTCGCCATAGCGCTCCATCCACATTGAAAATGCCATGCCCAAGAAAATCTCCCAATATTTCAGTGAACGGTCTGCCCTTTGGGTAGTTCTTGAAGTTGCTCTTGAGGATGTACTGGACATTCCTTGGGTTTGCTGTCACGACGGTGCGCCTGGCGCCGAGCCGCCACACAACGATGGTGTTGGTCGGGGATTGGGACAGGAGTTGGGTGTACCAGTCCAGAAGGCGGCGCCTGTTCCTGTAGAAGGATATCAAGCACCCGATGACGGGGTAGGTCGGCGGGCCGTGGCCAGAGATATCGAAGACTTGTTGAAAGAAGTTGGCAGTGAGCACATGAAGGAAGTAGAGCACGGTGAAGAAGAAGGCGGTACTGAGAGTCTTCAATGCAATGAAAGTGAAGATCATCATTGGTGTCTTTGCCTCACAGGCAAAGAAGCAAAAGCTGGATATGGGAAAGTGATGGAGTGTACTGATAGGAGGAAAAGGCGATATTGAGCGGTACTTCTGCAGTGTGGTGATTGGAGACTGTTCCAGGATTCTAACATGTGAAGTTCATGCTAAAGATTCGGTGCGGGGAAGGTTGGTTTCTTCTCTGAAATGGAGGTTCCTGAAGGCAAATAATGGTTTTTTTTTTTTTTTTTTAAATAATTGTCGTCTTTAATGACACGGGTATCTGAACATTTCAATTCAACAGATTCGAGTTGTTTAATCATCGAGCATATCGACGATGCCCTTTGATTTTACATATTAAATGGATTCGTGGACTTAAAAGGTCTATTGAAAAACACTATCTTCTCGTCTCAACAGTTTAGGCGAGAGATTGCAGAAAAGGGCTCAAGTATGAGGAACCCAGCTCGTCGCTCGTGGTCCCTAGAACCACGCACCACATCACCATCAAGAGGGAGGGCACGATGGTCGGGAGATACTGCATGGTCGAGCTGATCTGATCCATCAAGCAAGTTGCCAGACAAAACAGTCGAATGGGGTCGATGGGAATACAATATAAAAACGAAGAGATTCCACCAATTGCAACACCGGAGTGCTTTGTCCCTTCCCGATGGTGAATTGATGCTTTGTATAGGGATGTAAGGAAAATTGAAGAGGAACAGAACAGATATCCACATCAAATTGATACATTAGCAGCAAAAAAAAGGAATAAGTATATTGAAAGTTCTAAAACTTATCACGAAAGTGTAATTAGATTCCAAAATTTTCAAAAAGTACAGTCGAGTCCTAACACTTGTCATGAAAAGTACAATCGAGTTTTAAAACTTTTAATAAATGCAATCAACGCTAGGAGTTGATTATACCAATTTGATAAATTTGAGAATTTGATTGCACTTTTGGAAAGTTTTAGAACTCAATCATACTTTCGTGACAAATTTAAGGACTTTCAATTCACTCGTCTCGAAAAGAAAATTACAATTAAAAGATTGGGAAGGGGCGATCAGAGCAACGACCTCCATTTAGCGAGTATAAGGATCCTCATCGGGGACGGAATGTTCGCTTTTTCTTCACAGCTACTTTGTCCATTGGTAAGTGTACGAGCCTATTGCCATTAGCTTTACCTTTCTAAGGTCCATCAACAGCTAACCAAATCGTCATACATAGTTTCAAACACCATATTATTCATGGTATGCTGTTGAGTTCTTGCTAGGGCAAAAGGGTGGATCCAAGCTAGCATTGCCCCATCAATCTATTTTGGAGGTCTCATCTAGAAGAGATGGGAATTGAAATTTCGAGTGGCGGTCACCAGTCTTCGACCCCACTATGTACCCACTCACTCCTTACTTAAAAAGACAGACAACCATGGGCATCGACATCAATTACAATCCCTGGAGAGATACATCATCGCTACATGCACACCTTGTCTTTCCAAAACACACGAAACATTGCAGGTCCCTTTTGCTAAGCTCTTGATCTTCAGAGCTAGGTTGAAATATGGGCATCCCCATGAATTATTTGATTGCTTTTTTGTTATATAGAAATGAATTGACCCAACGAGCTCATCGGTCAATTAAAATCGCGTCGATTAGTCATGGAGTCGTAATATATGAAGTAATGGGGTGTGTCATCAGTGCTAGTGGAAGCTCCAATCATGGACGGAATTGCAAATAATTGAGCTAGGACCGAATCGAATGAGTACAAATTTGTCGCTAATTTTCAATGCCTCTCTTTTTGTTTTTTTGTACAATATTTAAAGGATTGATTCGAGCATAATGGTGTGACTTCACATCCAGAATCTTCATCTTCTTTTGCATCCACACCCTTCTAGTGAGACAGAAAATTTTCAATGCTCGTGTGCGTTTAAAGCTGTTTATCCAAGGATTGGTTGGAAAAAATGATGATTGGGATATGGCTGTCCTCCAAACCATCATGTCATAGAAGATTGCCGAAAAAGAAGAAGACCATGGAAATAAGAAATGGATGAGTTAATATTTTCTTTTTACCAAAATCGATCGAGAGGATATTTTTCTAAAAATTTGATTGGCGAGTATTTGTAGACTTTGATCGTGTTGAATGGCGGTCATTTTGACATCATCACAGGTGCTATATCTCTCTCTATGGCTAAAAAAGGGTAAAAAGAAATTGGATTAGGTCTCTAATGCTATGTTTGGAAATGTAATTGTGAACTGCCATCGTGTTGCATGGCGAAAATTTTGCGGTTAATTTCATATATTGAGAAGGTTAAAGAGAAAGTCGACTCGCTCTCTAATGCTATATCAAGAAATTGACTATGAAATCAATCTCAGCTAAGTATTTTATAAACTCTGATTATGTCACATGGTAATTTTTACAATTGTTTTCACGATATTTAGGGTATCTCTATAGCGAAAACGGTACATTTAAATCTGATTGAATCCCTAATGTTAAGATATAATACCGGATTAATTTCATCTAAACGATACACCCGATCGCCCTGTCCACTCTCAGAAGTTAAAAATTTCTGAAAACATGAGCTGAAGTGCGGCCTGCATACATCCAAAGCTCTCTGCAACCTCAATTGTCCAATCGACATGTGAACCCTAGACTAGGAAACCAACGAAAGCCAATGATCAAGAGAGATCCATCCACCTGCCTAACGCCCGCAGCATTAAAAAGGAGGGGGAAACACGTGTTGAAACTCCCATGCACTTACATAATTTATGTTCCGCCAGGAGTTTCTTGAAGCAAAAAGATAGAATATACGAAACCCAGGTGTACTTTTTTAAATCCAACAGCGGACAACTCCCATGTGCTCCTTGGCAAATGTGTTTTTGGCATCCGAGAAAGGTCCGAACCGAGGTTTACAAGAACCCACACAGCTAAGAAAAATAAAAGATTATTGACTAAGGTTTTCCGAAACGTGGGTATTATTGTTAATCAATCGGGGAAAAAAACACATCATGGCTGGCAGGAATTAGGTTAAAAATACGATGTGCACTGGCTTGGTCGTTGTCGTTTGTGTGTATTTTATGGCATTATAATATCGAAGTCCTGCGAATACGACGAAGGCAAAGGACCGTGTGTTTTTTCCTGCTACGAGTTTTGAAGGGTTCGGCTTTCTCACGGGTTCACATTACAGCGGCGGTGGCGTGGCATGGGATTGGCGGGTTGTGTACGAGTTTCGAGAGATCGGAACACGTGCTGCGACAAAAGAAAAGAAGGGCCCCAAGCGCAGACAAGAAAGAGAGGGGGAGGGACTAGAACTCGGAGGCGTATCCTCGGAAGGTGCCAGGCATGGCGGGGGCTCGTGTCGTGCAGAATTAAGGAAATTAAAAGATGGGGGGAACACAGAGATTGAATAATGGCTGGGATTGGCTGGCCTCGCGTTGATGGGACAAGCAGAAGTTTTTGAATAAGACGATATTTGTAATAGTGTATGATGATCATGTGGTGAGCATCTCGACAATTCACTTTAGTTTACCCCCGGGAAGTTTTTCATTTAACTTTTCTCGCGGTGATCGGTCTTTTCTTCCTTCCTTTCTTTCTTTCTTTCCCTCAGCTGAGCAACTTCCAAAAATAATTTAACTGATAAGACAACTCGAGTTTGGAATCACGTTTTGAATCTTTAGGGTCGTAAGACATGACCGACAATAAATCAGGGGATTGTTGATATGACGGCGAACGATCTTTCTTAATAAGACACAAGCCACTTGTTCAGTAATCGAATCTAGAAATATTATGATTTTAATGCGCTGTTTTTCTAGTTTGACATGTGATATATATTGTAAAAGTTGAAACATTCTTGATTATCTATGCTAAACTAGTATCTAGACTTGGGCATAGCCTTTGGAGTGATTGCGTGGCTTTTCGAGCAAGTCGCTTTTCCAATACAACTTTGTCCTTCCTTCGAATCTCGCACAGGTCATTCGGTCACACATGAAGGAAATCACCAGCGCCTCATTATGAACAGCTTGCTACACTTTCTTCTCCGACTCTGATCAATTGGGACCCTCCACCCATAAGATGGATTAACTTGAATATGGATGAGGCTTCTAAAGGTGACCTCGGATTCGCAGGCTTGGAGGTTTTGCCTCTTTCCTTGGAATACGTCTGTCCTTGTAAGTTGAACTTTGGGACATTGTGGTTGAGACTATAATTTTGCCAAGCAACATGATTTTTGCTAGCCATTATTGAGATTGAATTTATCAACAAAGAAACCATGGTGGCTAACACTAGGGGTGAGCATGGTTCCAAATAAAACTTGGAATCAAAGAATCGACCAAGTGTGAATCTGTCAAGTTTCTAGTTTTAAGGTATGTAGGGTAGGTCTTAAGTTCTAAAAATTAGAGAACTTGTTTTGATGAGTAACTTCCAGATTCTAGCAGATTATCTGTTCATACATCCGTTAATTTGGAAGGAAGATGATTTTCCTGATCAACTCATATGGTTATTATGGAAAGAAAAGAGAAAAGAGAAGATTCCCAAAGAATCCTCTCTTGTCATAAGAGAGCCAGATCAAATGATGCTGTCAAACCCATTAGAATCTTTTCTCAGAGATTTGGGTAATCAGGAACCGTAGCCTGATCCCGTTACTCCACAACCTCTACCACAGATTGATCCTGTCACTCTGACAGACCAAGTTCTGTTTCCAACAGCATCAAATTTTCCAAACATCTTTGATACCGAATCAGATTCGGCATCCCTCTCATCTTCATCATATTTCTCACTCCCTCCCATTGATTTCTTACCTATGGCACCAGTAACTTCATCAATATTCATGGCCGATCCCTCAGACCATGACATGGAATCAAACCCTTTTGAACCAGAAGTTGTTCAACCAAACAATTCTTTCCAGAATGTGTCCACTTCATCAAAACAATTCTTCAACATTGATGACATTCCTTACCACAAATGGCCAGAAAGATTTGAAGAATTTCATACTTGGCTAAATACTCAAGCCATTATCAATCAAGACAAGTATGATGTTCTTTTCAATTTTGTCACAAGGTGAACAAGTAGCCTTAAACTTTGGTGGCAATCTTTGGGAGAACAAGATCAACTTCATTTTTTATTCTCACCAAACTTTCAACATGCCATTGCTCTTCTATACCACTTCTTTGTGGGAAAACCTGTTGATCTCCTAGAACTCAAAAGAAGAGAATTTTTCGAAAGAATGTGCTGTTCTCTTCAGAAAAAAATCTGGATAAGCATTATTGTGAAATGCTTAAGCTCTTTTATCAAATTGGAGCTGATGCTAATTTGAAGCATGTTTTCCTGACCTCCATTCCTAAAGAATTATCTCAAACAGTGGAGAGAACTTTTCTCTCTAGACAAAAGAGGATCCAAGATATTCCATTGGGAGAACTCCAATAAGAAATTCATTTATGCTTGGAAGAATTGTGTATAAAGCGTCAAATGATCCAGACTTATGTCCATGACAACAGAGAACTTGATAGAGCCTGCTCTCGCCAGATGCTGAAGATCAAATGCTCCAAGAAAGATTGTGATGGTTCTTGTGGAAAATCTTCAAGAAAGAAGAAACACTTCAAAAGGCTCTGGATTAGCAAATCTAGGCATGGCTCTAAACACTTCCGAAGAAAGAAGAAATGGCAATACTTACGCAAAAGGAAAGATTGTTCAGGCCATAAAAAGTTAAACCAATGCTTCATCTGCAATCAAAAGGGACATTTTGCCAAAAATGTCCTCAAGCAAAAAAAGGTCAGAACCATTTGATACATCATATAGAGAATGAAACTGGTATTTCCCTTGAAAATGATGATATCGAATCTTTATTCTCTGCGGATGAAAAACCATGTGAACAAACTCTTTGTGTCATTCCTTATTACCAAACTCCTAGTGAAATTGATTCAGAATCAGATCCTGAAGATATTTTTCATATATCTCTTACCCCTTTAAAGGAAAGCACTGACATATTCTCAAGCCAAACTCATTGTCCCCATTTCCTTGTGAAAATATTCACTACAAAATTTGCCAAGCCAATCACTGTCATTGCTCTCATAGATACTGGAGCAGCTTCTTCAATCTTAGACACTAAAGTTCTTCCTGAAGAATATTGGACTTCTCATGTCCGATATTTCAACTCTGCCTCGAGAGATACTTTTTCTACAAATGTAAAAACTACTCCAATAACTGTTCAGTTTTTCCCACAGTGTTCCATAAGCACAAAAATCTTTGGTTCTAGTCTTCTCAACAAAGATTTGATCATTGGTTGGGATATCATGACTCAGATTTCGAAACTTCGTATCATTCCTGGAAGAGGTCTTAAATATAAAGACCAATTCTCTGAATTTGTCAATATTCAGAGACTCTTTTCCATTCAGATGAGTCTTTTAGATCCAATCATGCAAAAGTTGCTGGAATCATGTTCAGAATCCCATTCTGAGTTTGTTAAAAAATGTTCCCATCCTTTATGGAAGAACCCAGAATTCTTTGTTCACATTCCTTTCAAGAAGAATGAAGATATCAATCCAACCAAGGCGAGTCATATGGGAATGAATCCAGAACATCTGGTTTTGGCTCAAAAGGAATGCTCAAAACTGCTACAACAAGGCCTTATTGAGGTCTCACATTCTCAATAGGCTTGTGAAGCCTTTTATATCAACAAGCGTGCTGAGCAAAACCGAGGAAAAATGAGACTGGTAATTAATTACCAACCCCTTAACCTTTTTCTCCAAGATGACAAATTTCCTTTACCTTCCAGAAACTCTCTTTTTGCTGGATTATTCAAGGCCCAAATATATTTCAAATTTGATCTCAAAGCAGGATTTTGGCAACTGGACATTCATCCCGAAGACAAACCCAAGACAGGGTTCTGTATCCCAAATCAGCATTTCCAATGGAAAGTTCTTCCTTTTGGCCTAAAGGTTGCACCATCCCTCTTTCAAAAGGCAATGTGCCGAATTTTCCAACCAATCCTGTCAAGTGTAGCAGTATATATTGATGATATCTTGCTCTATAGCCCTGATGAGTAGTCGCACTGCCAACTCCTTGAGCAGTTCGCCGAGATTGTGAAAAAGCATGGAATCATGCTTTCCCAAAGAAAGATGAATATTGCCCAGACAGAAATTGAATTTCTTGGTATGCACCTTAACAAAGAGACATACTACCCAGGGCCACACATTGCTTAGGAATTGTTGAAATTTCCTGAAAAAAATTTCACAACAAAGCAAATTCAAGCAATTTCTTGGGATAATCAATTATCTCAGAGACTTTGTCTTAGATCTTGCAAAGCTACTGATTCCGTTACAGATGATGATAACGAAACATCCCCCACCTTGGGGAAAATCACAAACGAATGCAATTGCTGAACTCAAGGAGATTATGCAGATTCTTTCTCCATTACAAATTCCATCAATAGGGAAGAGAATTCTCCAAACTGACGCCAGTGACGAATACTGGGCAACCGTCCTATTTGAAGAAATTGATGGTAAGAGGCATCTGTGTGCCTATAAAAGTAGAAAGTTTTCACAAGCTGAAATGCATTGTCATTCGACTTTCAAGGAAATCTTGGCAGTCAAGAATGGAATAAAAAAGTTCGAATTCCATCTCATTGGTCATCACTTCTTGGTAGAATTGGATATGGCATCCTTTCTTCAGATGACCAAATTCAAGCAGAAGCAAGTTCCAAATTTCCAACTGCTTCGATGGGCTGAATGGTTTTCAAAATACTCTTTTGAGACTAAACACATTGCCGGGAAGAAGAATGTACTTGCTGACTTCTTATCAAGGCCAAAAGCACCAGCAGAAATCAACATGTACATCATGAGACATGCTTTTCACACTCTTCATCACAATAAAAAGTACAAGATTGAGAAGATAAAAAGTTGGCCAAGTTGGTGATATCCCCAGGAGATCATTGAACATATCCAGAATGACAGTCTCACTGAAAATATGGATAAACTCATGTGGCAATACCACACAGATCTGTTCCGATTTAATGGAGGTTCGATTCTTTATCCTTTTGGATTAAATGCAAATTATCCGTTCATACATCCGTTAAGTTGGAAGGAAGATGATTTCCCTAATCAACTCAGATGGTTATTATGGTACTTAACCAATAAGTACTTAATAGCTATTGAAGTTCCAACCAGAAGGTTCATAGCCAACCTCATTTGGCCTCAGTAGAGGAAACATAGAAAATGAGAGTGACAAAAATCTTTTAGATTTTCTTAATTGGTTTTATCCTCCAACTCACTGGAAATGGCTCTTGCAGAAAGAACTAAGAACCACATAGCCTAAACTTGAAGTCCATACTATTTTATTTTTTCGACGTCCATGGGCTTTTCTCACAAATAATGGCAACATCATCAATGCTCCTCCGAGTATAGGTAACTCATCCTATAAACCTGTTCCACACAGTGCAGAAGCTCGAATTCATAAGTCCTATCTAGGACCTGTTGGTTGCTGTGAGCACCAATACCGAGAACTCCAAAGGGTTTTGTGTCAAGAAAATAAAACCATTCCTGAAGATGCATGGAATTATAATGTACCCACTGCATGGGATCATTATGACCTAACATCAGAAGACAAGGACGCACTCGATCAGTTCAAACGAGCTGGATCATCACAAGAGCACAAAATGGCAGACATAGATAACTTTGATCAGTCCTCTCAGGATGCACAGTCCTCTCAAGACCCCTATGCTAAATGGGGAGGTCCTCTTTTCCAAGACCCCTATGATCAAGAACCTTTGTCCTTATCCCAAAGCATGGACACATCCTACTATGCTCAACCATCTAATTGGCCTCAGCCAAGCATTCCTGCCGACACTATAGATGACAATACAAATTGGGCACAAGAAGAAGCATCTTCATCCTCATCACATCAGTTGAACCAGATCCTCCCACCAAAAGACCTTGAAGCACTTGAACAAAAATACGATGAACATCTTCTAGCAATAGTGAACAGCTCAGATGACTCGGACTATGACTACAATGCTCGTGACGGACAAGACCACTGAACAAGACCACTTTCCGTACAATTTCACTCTAGCAAGTTACTATTCACTTTTACTATAGCATTAGGCTAGGGAAATCACTGTTAACTGTCACTATTCATACCGTGCGAATAATTCCCTACTGAGATTTTCGGAAGCCTCTGTTTGTTTCAGAACCCGTGAGCTTGGTCCTTGTTTGTGTGTGACCTCTTATTGCCTATATAAGGCGAGGATGATGTAATGTGTTGGAGAGAGTCCCTTAAAGTAAAGTGAGTGTTTTGTGAAAAATTCTCTCATAGCTTTCTAAACTTCTCTTTTTCTCCAGCCTGGTAGGATCCTCTGAGAAATGCAGCTCGGATAGTTAGAAATGTTACCATCCTGGCTCTATTTGGGTGTTTCTAGGCTCTGAACTAAAGGACAGAGTGGTTTGTTGCTAAAAGGTTGTCCCTGAAGGGCTTGAATGGGTTGTTCGCTCAATATGGGAAGGCATACATGCAGGAAACTAACTCCGTCCTCCCTGGTTCTAAGTCAACTTCAAACTTGGAACGTTCGATAAGTTTTTATATTTTTCTTAGTTTATGTCTTTGCTTGATCTTGTGGTGATTCATGACGTCCGATGATGAGTATATAATCTAAAACCATTAGTTTGAGTTTTATTTTATAATCAAGATTTTTACTTTATTAATATTTCATATTATTCGTTTGTTTAAATATAAATTATTATCAGCGAATTGTAACAAAAATTTGTGGATCGTTCAATTAATAATACAAATGGAGCTTAGATAGATCAGGGAATTTGTAACTGGGTAGGTTCTAGCTTCCAAAAAATGAAAATCTATTCTAATGAATAAGTTCCAAATTTCAAGTGGAACTTGCAACCGCTCACCCTTAAATAACATTGGACTTGTTTTGCTTAAAGACATTAGAAGAATGTTGAGCTCTCGTTTTGAATTTAAAGTACAACATAACTTCCGAAAAGGAAAAAATCTTGCTAATTGGATTGTCAATCTTGGAATAAACAAGCGCTTTGACACTATGTTTTATTCACAACCTCCTAAAGAGTGATTCATGCTTCGTTAGGTGATCAAGTAGGGATAATAAATTTTAGACGTTAATTTGAATTATGCTTACTTTTATCTACCAAAAGAGAAATAGTATATAGAAACACTTCCTAAAAAGATTCAATTACAAATTGTTGATGGGTTGGCCAAATTTGGAAATGCCCCCCTATCCCTTGGTTTTAAAGCTCAGCTTCTGTTTTATTTATTTATTTAAAATTTAAAATTTATTTTTTAATTTTTTTAAATATATATCCTACTCTAACTGAACCCCACACTAAAACTAAATGTCCTCATCCTACCCAATTTGTTTACTACTGGGCCGCGTGCCAGTGTATAGCGTCCGTTTCGCATCAAAGATCCAGACTTTCACCTTTTGCTTTTTCCTTGCATCCAAAACAATTCCCGATTCCAACTTGGACGTAGTGGGTCGTCGCAAGTAAAATCCACCAACAGGATAAAAGATTCAATTAGGCTCACATGCACCGAAATCATTTGGGAAATTTTCATCCCTTGCTTAGGCTGAATTTTTCAATTGGGCTCACATGCATCGTCATCATTTAAGAATATTTCATCCTGTTACTCCCTCCAAGGCCGAATTATCATGGAAAAGTGACATACACACAATTCACGGCCAGAATGCTTATATCCTCGTCTCGGCCCACTTTTGGTCGGACCCGTTCGCGAGGCACCAAGGTTTGTTTCCTTCTTTATGGATTTCTTTAAGGGGAAACAATATGCAGAATCGATATTCGCAAACACAAGGGGCCATCACCTGCGCAAGTCTCGGACAATGCCATGAAGAATTTGGTGTACAGTGGCAGAAGGCTCACTGACTTGCATCGTTCAGCTGATTCGGGATGAGTTATTATTTTTCAATAGCACATTAGAAACAAACCATTACGTGCTCCCCATGAGAAAAGAGTAAGTGGCAGCATTTATTTCTCAGGGCGAGTCCATGAGTTGTGGTAAAAGCTTAGCACAACTCGTCGTCTACATCTTCGAGTGACCAACCCGTACCTGAACGCGATGCCAGGAAGTGTTTAGTATCCCTCTCAAGTTCCATATGGTTTCCACGTTTTCTGGCTGGACATTAGCTGCAGTGTCAACCTGAAATAACGAGAAGAGATGCATCAAGACATGTGAGTCGATCAGCAAGACCATCAAAGAGGAGAATGATTGATACTCAGGCTTATATCAGACTAATGAGCCCGCTTAGTCAAATTCATGACTTAAAGGACCAAAATGAGCTATTACTACTCCTGATGAGTAGCTTTGCCTGCATTGCCTGGTAAATAATGCACTTTGCGATATCGATCAATACAAAATGTACTCCATGATACCAATCACACAAATAAAAAAGAAACAACCTAATGCTTACAAGCAAATAGGACCATGAGAAAAGCAGTGCCTGAAACAAACAGCATGTCAAAGTATCTCTGCATTTTAGCTTCTCTAAAGCAAGATTAAATAACTATCTGCCACCACAATATTGTGAGTACAGTGCAACAAGTGGTAATAGCCAGAAGATCATTCATACTTTGAGATTCACCCATCATAATAGGCTATTATGAGGCTTTGACAATGATAACGAGGGAGCTACAACAAGCTTTGTGTTAAAAAGCCCAACCCAAAAGCTTAAGCTAGTAGGTGGAGAGAGACCACATGAATATATAGAGCATTCAGGATCATTTGTCAAACTATATGGGATAATACTTCAACACCACACTCATGTGCATGCCCAATTATGAGCAGCAAGTGAAATTTGGACTACGCACATTCATGTGGGATTTTGACCACACACATTCGCAAAAGATATAGGACTAGCTCCGATAACATGTTAGAAAGTCCTAAACCCAAAAGCTTAAGTTATTAGGTGGAGAGAGAATACATGAATACATAGAGCATTTAAGACCCATTGTCAAGTGATGTGGGACAATATTTTGACACTGTCACATCAAGGAAAACATACCGCTTTTGCAACAATCTCAGTATCGTGAGGAATATCAACTGTAGCTTCAAAAAGCACCCACGCCCACTTGTCACTGCAAATATCACTAGAATCATAGGGAATGCCATCCTTTTGATATCTAGAAGCCTCCACCCAATTCTTGCCACCATCGATGGAGATGTCAACTCTCTCAATTCCGCGGCCACCTCCTGATGTTGCATATCCACTAACCTTTACCTGCATCATGATTTATCCTTCTTTCATGTGAATAATTTCTACAAATTAGGAAGTCCCTTGAATAGCATCAAAGGACATCAACATTGACTTGAGAGCATCAAGAGTTTGAGAAATGCTTATTAAACTTAGAGGTGAAACCAAAGGATTTGGGGATTAGTGGATGGCCAATGATGGTGAATATTGACTAACCCTATGCTGGGTAGGGATCAGAATCAGATTTCCCACAATTTTCACTTTTGTTTTCATTTTGGGTAAAAAGCCACTAAACTTTTCATTGTAACATAAAAAACCCCAAACTTGTACCTATGCGGCATATTTGCCCTCCACTAAGGTCTCGCTAGATGACTTTTCCAGCGAAAAAAACTGGCATTTTTATTTCACCTAAAGCCCAGTGGGTGCCATGACAACAATGTTTGCTTTCTGACATCCATAAAGATATGTTTTTAGTGGAGGATAAACGCATCACATAAGTACCAAGTTTGGGATGTTTGATGTCACGGAAAAAGGTCTAAAGAAAATGTGTACACAGTAGGCATAGTTTAGGGCTTTTGGTGGCTTTTGCTCTTTTATTTTACTTGAAGCCCCAATATTTGTTTTTCAAAAACACTCTGCAAGTTTATATGAGAAACCTTGGATTATTTTATAGGAAATCCTTTATGACTGCATGAACTCTCTAGCCGCTATTATCCCTGCGCTGTGAAACAACTTAGAAATCCAAATGCAGTGATATCAACAAACTTCCCAACTACCTAAGAGTCCCAAGACTAATAAATATAGGAAATGGAGAAAGGTTCATACTAATATCAAAATTAAATCTAGCACATGGATAGAACCGAGACGAGCGGCTTCTTTTGGAAGATTAACAAAAGTACAGGTGCACGCCAGACCACCACCATAGATTCATATAGTATGCGAACGAACAGAATTCTGTGCATGCCATAATTTACTGACTAATGAACTGTGATATCTGTGCAAGTAAAACTGTTGATAATAATCGAACCTTTCCAGGTTGTATTGCATTCACATCCTCCAAGGAGCATATTGCACACTGCCAACACAAAATCAAGCAATCAGTGCAACCATATGACACCAAAACAAAAGGTAATAATCCACCATAGTTCAATGAATGTAAAGTTCCATCATCCTGCACTAAATCTATCTCTCCGAGATTAGTCCTTATGGAACAACAGAAACAAACAGAATGCAACATTGTTTTTGAGTGTCCGACAGTAACATAAATTTTCTGGCACGATGCAAAATAAAAACTGAATGAGGTGTCCATCTTCAAAGCAAGACAAAGGTAGCTGTGCAATACTGGAGATTTGACATTTTCCCAGGTGGGAGTTAATTCATAATGACATTACCTGAACAGGGAAATCCATCTGAGGCTTCCTTGTTGACCAATCAATATTATCCCAATTTACTGTAGGTGGAAACATCTTATAATCCTTTTGCATGAAAAAGCCCTGCAAGACAACAATTGTTTACCTAAATAATATGGAAGACAAGATTGAGCTGTACAAACTTTCACAAAAAATAACTTTGTCCGACCTGGCACTCTTCAGAAATTACGTCGATGGAGTCTAGCCATTTAACAGAGCGGGCACCTATGACACCCGGGACAACCACCCGCAATGGGTAACCATGATCCCTGTTAAGAGTCTTTGGCAGAATAGGAAAAACTATCAATCCTAGACAAACTCCTACAGGGTTGATATCTTAACAATATGAGCAGAAGCAACAGAGAAAGCGATTTTAGCAAAGAAGACAATATGCAAATGAAACAGAAGCATAATCAATTATTTTGTGATATAACAGTGATGGAAATTACCATATATGTTTCCATAAAGACAAGTTCACTAACCTCACCATTCATCTCATAAGCAAGTAAAACATCAGCATCAGGGTTAGTAGCCTGGCTTAATGGGATTGATGCTTTGTAGGGACCTCCATTCTCCTCCTAAAGGTTTTCATTACAAAGAAATTTGGTATTTAGAAGTTCCAAATAGCGATTGCAATTTGTAAATAATTCCACACAAAACAGCAAATTAAGAAGCTGCTCCAAGACATCATTACTTCCTTCTAAATAAAGCACACCACATGCGCCGAAAAATCCTCAGGCAGAAATCCAAGAAAATCATAAGCAAACTGTGGAAACATTCTTCTGCATATAGAACACAGTCATAATTACGAAATTCTTTTTCAATCTTGCAAACTGAAAAAAGATCAGGTGAAAAAAAATAAAAACACCATTTTAGTGCTTCCAATAACATTAAAGTGAGTCAGAAAAGAACACCCTCCTAATGAACGCAATTTTTTTATCTTGACACAAAACAACTGCCAAGAATAACTTGAACCTTTACCTTACATCTGTCAACGCTTACAAATTCAACATGTTTTCCACCTGATCTAGTCACACTTGTCAACTTAGGTACTCCAACAAGCTCAAGAACATCAGCCAACTTGGCACCACCCCACACAGCTGGACAAATCAGGACAATTATTAGTTTCAAACTAATAATAAAAGAAAAGAAAAAGAAAAAACTGACCAGAATTTGGGTCAAAATAAGGATGGAGAACTGCTAAAATATTTGTGAACTCTTAAGAGAATAAGATGTCCACAATCCATACTGCCTTTTGACATACATAGGCCAAAGAGAAACTTTTCTTTCTCCATTTGTGATAGAATTAACAGAACATCTAGATGCAATGAGTTTGTATTCTGACCAAAAAAAAAAAAAAAAAGAAAAAACTTTCTAACTTGGGTCCTCAAGCAGAGTCCTATGCAAAATGGACATCACGATATCAAGACAAGGGATATTTTGTTTTGGCTAGAATCAAGAAGCAGGATAAAGCAGTATGATTAAACAGGGAAATGTTCTTATAAGGAAGCCACTCTTTGCATGGACTTACCACAAAAGGATAATCATAAAATTGAACTCACTGCTGCCGTGAATATGCGAGCAAAATTAAAGATTCGGGTGACAATGAGGAACCAGAAGAAGAAAAAGATGCTGAGAGCCCACAGTTTTCTCCAATCATATTATCATTTTTGTGACTCAATTATAAAGCCTTTAGGCAGCATATATAAGATAACTGAGCAATATGTTATCATGTCAAGTTCAATGAATTTAAGTGCCATTTTCCCTAATATGAACACTACTTATAAGATAACTGAGCAAAATGTGAGAAAGCAATCAGAACGCACCCAATTATATATTTGGACTACCCCAACCCTCATTCTTCACCAAATAAAACCAATTATATGTACTTAAAGCATCAAATGGAGCATCAATAGCCAGAACCCATCCTGAAAATTGATCCCACAATGGGCCTTGCAAACATGCATAGAATTTATCATAATTCAATTTAAAGAATGAAAAGGAGCATGCCTCAAGTTTCGTCCATCAAATTGATATCCACCGTTTCACATGCTTCCGCAAATTACGAAATCCAGATTCCACAACAAGACACTAAAGTATGCTGTTTACATGAATCATAATGCAGGTAGCTAGCATTGTCAACCAACAATTAAGTAACACACCATTTCCTAAGGCAGAGATATCCCAGCCAACACCCCTCACTTTTCTGACCTTGCTCATTGCTGTCCTCCTATTGCCTGCACACTTCACAGCTCCCACAAGCCAAAACAGACAGTCCTCAAACATTCAATCAATCAGAAAACTACTCATCCTCTTAATTAGAGGCAATACGATAGTCTAAGAGACATGTGCCCAGAAAATATGCAGCGAGCGAGGAAAAATAAACAATACCTGTAAAGTAGCAGTAACATTGTATTTCGGAAGAGCCCTGACAACAGCAGGAATGTCAGTTGTTACCCAGCATTATAAAGAAAAAGAGAAAAACCAACAGAGTATACTAAAAGCAGTCTTATGGTCTTTCGATGTTATATACCAGCCAAACTTCAAGTGAGCCTACATTTGGCACTCACCATAAATCTCTCATTGATATCTTCTTAGGACTTTCAATCAGCCCATGGATTGTGACATAATAGCTGCTCTGCCAGACAGTTGTGAGATCAGTTGTGGCAAGAAGGCTAAGAGTTTATTGTGTGAATCACCCACAAAAGTATCAACCAATAGCTTGTATTGAATTGAACTAAGGAAACTCAACCTATCTAGGTCATCAACTAGAGGAATGGGTCCGTGATTTCTCTTATAGAACAGATCCACTGGAGTCACGTAAGACGAAACTAGCGCTGAGCGGGGTGGCTCGGCATTGAAAGGCTCCTGCACAGTCCGCCATGAAGAACATTAGCACATATTCATCTAATTAGAGTATTATTTTCTTGCAATCTGCAGAAAACTCCCTCTGGCTAAATAGATCTCACTCGAACAACTTGACCGCCATAGGGGAAACGAAACAAAATAGCACTCAAGTTTCACACTTTCCAGCATTAGAAAACATCGACTTCGATTCTCTAGTCCCAACTATTGCAAAACTTAATATGATTCAAGTAGCAATGCCTACGAGCCATCGTAGCATAGCAGCTGATCACGGCTCGAGTAAAAGAAAAGCGTTTGCCGAGTCTCGAATTCACCAAACTAAACGCGGGTGAGGACTCCCGGCCGTGTGGAGACCAGCCATAGAGAGGGGATTTTCATTAGAAATTCGGAACGAACTCAGAGAATACGGTCTTCAAGGCATATGAAAAGAAGCTCACATCGATTCACAACCTCAACCAATCCGAAAACTTCCACCTCATACCGGAAGTAGACAAATCATCTAGCAGATTCCGCGCGAATCTCTCCAGCGTCAGCTCAAAACGGACGGAATCAAACTCGCTCCACATGCACATCAAAGCACGATCCAAAACGACACAACAAAAAGGCCACGGGCACAGTTCCGAAACCTCCATACGTCAGACGCCACCGGATTCTGGCGACCGCACATTAGCAAAGCAGGCCGAGAATCGGGAGAAGAGAGAGAGAGACAGACAGACAGACAGACAGATAGACAGACAGACCTTGGAGTTGATGACGAGGGAGGGGTGCCGAGGAGGCTCCTGCGAGTACTCCGACGGTGCTCTCAGCCCTGGCATTTCTCCTTCTCCTCTCTTTTTCCGGCGATTTCTGACTGCAAACCTCAAATGGAAACGGTTCGGCTCTCTCTCTCTCGCGAGAAGGAGCAACAGAGTGGCGGATTTTTGTTTATTTGTTTATTTATTTATGTATTTATATTTTTGGTGCTTGATTTTTGTTTCCTAATGGAATGCCGACTCAGATGCCCATTCATCGGGGCCTACGCACCATTTCATGGTGGAGGGTGCACCTCACCTCCGTTTGTCACGCTTGGTAAATAAATAATTTAATTTTTTTTGTAAAAATAATTATTAGCATCACTTAAAATAATTAATTAACAATAACAACTTACGCCTCGATATTTTCATAAATGGTTTAAAATGATGTGAGACGCAAGACTTATTAAGAAATTTAAGATTGCTTTCGATTCGATTGCATACATTATATTTTTTTTTATAAATTTAATGTGTTCCATGTTTTTTTTTTTGTGTTAAGGATCTATTCAAGTGTTTGATACAAGGCTTTTATATCCATGGAGTAAATAGATTCTCATTCAAATTAGTTAACGAATTTAAATTCAAATTCTGATAAACGAGTCAATTTAGATTTTCAATGGAGAGATTTGATTGCTAAGCTACCTAATGATCGAATATAATTTTTCATATTTAAATTTTCATTCGGCACAACATTCTTTGTTATGCGATATTATTTTGAGTCGATATCAATTTGGCCGTTCGACCTCCTATTTTTCTTTTAACCTCAAAAGAGAACATTGTCATTTCCTACTCATAAACTTAAAGTACTAGTAAGTAAATAAATAAATAATGAACTAAAATAACAAAGTGTTTTTACTGTTATTTTGTCCAGGTTGATTTATTGTCGCAAAGTAAGTAGAACCACAAACACATCAGGACAACTAGCTTTGGAACTTTCATTCCTTGGCCCCCTTTTCTTTCGTTTTATTTATTTATTTATTTTTTTTTTGTATGGTCGTGATAGAATTTTATGAACCTTGCTCATGCAGTCCACCCTCCGACAAAGAGATGGGCTCCAACTCCAAGCTACGGGCGCCCTCAATTTTCTGACAATAAGATAACAACTTTTGCTTTCTTTATTCTCATCTTTTTTTATTATCTCTTCGTAATTTCCAAACCATTTGGCCTAACTTGCAAATTATTCAATTTGAAGGCCGGACAGAAACGGACAACTTTTGCTTTCTTTATTCTCATCTTTTTTTATTATCTCTTCGTAATTTCCAAACCATTTGGCCTAACTTGCAAATTATTCAATTTGAAGGCCGGACAGAAACGGACAATTTTGCTGCTGTATGGACTGATGTAATTGCCATTGCCGGGAAACGCGTGTTAGCATAGAAAGGGATGTCACTAGGCAACCAGGCAAAAGACAGTTCCCGCAACGCAACTTAGAGAAAATTACTTTAGAAGGGACAACCAGTAGTCACCAAATGACCTAAAGTAGCCGGGTCTTGTTTGTTTTACGAAAATTTGATGATTTGAAAAATATTTTCATAAATAAAAAAAAACGTTTTCATTATATACTTTTAATAATGCCAATGATATGTTTCAAGAAAATATCTTCCTAAAAGCGAATGCAGCACAATGCCCTCGGCCATTCCATGTTAGTAAGAACGTGGAAGAGGAACCAACCTAATGATGTTGCAACACAACAATGACACCCATTTGATATTGGGATGCATACAAATAATCAATTAGGTCATCACTTACAAGTAATCAATATGGAATTGCAAAACGTCTTTCTCATATTTGAGTGCTAGATGCGAAACATTTGATGACATTGATATGACAACTAAAAAGCAAGAAGCGAGGCTTACAATCATACATCACCCGATTTTTTTTTAGCTGAACATGTCACTTGATTTGATAGCCTAATCTTTAAGTCGTAAAGGAGCCGAAACATAAACCGGTTAAAATGCGAAAATACCATTTGTGAGAACTTTTCAACAAATTGACTATTCCAAGTGAAAAGGGAAAAAGCTAGTATCAACTTGCGATCTTGTTGAAATTTCAAATGGTGGGGAAGGAGCACCGACGATAAATAGGTGACTATTGCCCAAACTACATTAGAAAAGAAGAAAGAGGGCTGCGCAGTGCTGCTATTTATTTTTTTTTTTTTAATAGCTTAAAGACAAGACCTGATGGAAGAGAAACCGCATGCCCCCCGCCCTTTTACTTTTCAGGCAAATTTCAGCAAGCTCAACGTGGACGGCTATTGGGTAGAAGGAAGTGTAGAAGAATCGGTAGCCGGAGTTTGTAGAGGCCGCAGGAACGGGGTTGTCGATTGCCCATTTTTGCAAGAACAGTGCGTGCATCTTCTACGAGCCAAACCGAAGCCCTAGCTCATCGATTGTGCGATTCATTTCAGGAGAAAGCCAAAACCCATGAGCCAAAGCCCATAGGCCCTGCAAAATATGATTGAAAATTGTTGGATGTAATTATAGGCTTATAGCCCGAACGAGAGAAGTGAGTATGAATTATTGTCCACGCGAGGCCCACTAGCTAGCTGATTAGGCTTGCCCCAAAGCCCATCGCAGAAAAATCCCTCCCTTCTAAGTGGTTGTGTTTTCCCCCTTCGCCTCTTTGGAATATGTTGTGTTCTGAGACTTGTCTGTCATGTTCCAAATATTACTAGAATTGTCTTATGCTATCCCTCATAGTGATGGGAGTTAATATTCTCAAATATTTGGGGTTAAGGTTATGTTTAGTGTCCATTAAACTATGGAGAACTATTGGTACCACACTAGAAAGATAGACAACATCTTATGAGAAGGGTATGTAGCTCGAGATAATTCTATGGACAGCTCCTCACTTGCATATGAAGAAAGGAGAAGATAGATTCAGCCATTTACTATGATTAGAATAGAATTAGATTGTACTACTGAGGATTACCCATGACTAAGGGGATAGCAAGAGGACTTGCCTAGCCTAGCCTAGCACTTGTCTTCATCATCCAGATTTACATCGATTGATGCAAGTTTCACACAAATAGTATTAAACTCATTGAAGTGCGCAGAATATGAATCACCTTCACTCATCCGAAAATTGTAGAATCCTCCATAGAAATAGCCTATTCACAAACAATTTGTTTTGATAAATGTTTTCCATTTTCGTCTACTCCCCTATGCAACGAAGACTTCACCAATAGATTAATGGCATAGTTCCATTTTTCCAATCAATTAATCAAGTGATCTCATTCAATAAATGCCTAATCTGTCTCTCTGATCTCACATCACTCATGCATGGGCTATTTGCGTCAGTAAAATATTAAATTCTTAAAATGGTCTGGAATATCATCAAAATATTACGCCATCTTGATTATCTCTGCAGCTCATGGTCTGACCATAATAATCGAATTGATTACCTTCACACATAAGAGCAACGTAAAGAATAAGATGCATCGGTGAGATTGTTATATTAAACGATTCGATAGATTTCACAAGTAAAGAACTTCACTAGGATACTTTTATAAACGAAATTTAGTTTTCCATCACAATTATTCTTGGAGATACTTTCTCCCGTCTCACGGTCAAAAAGTCGCACAAGCAAAGAATTAAACAAAGCTTGTTGGAGACAGGAGAGGCCATACCAAGAAAAGCATTAAAACGATATGTTCCAACAAATAAATTTAATCCAAGCAAACAAGCCAGCATACACACGCAGCCTTGCTCGAAACAAACACATTGATCAGGCATGGCTGCTTCCGACACGATAACATACACGTGGGCTGCTGAAGCCGCCGCCGAGATCGTGTCCCAGAAATTAGAGATGTTGCTCTCTCTCCCGGTGTGCCTAAGGTGCTCATTGACGGAACCACTCGCGAAGGAGGCCAGGGAGAAGCTGGCCATGATCCAAGAGTTCTTTTCCACGCGAGACAGCTTGTCCCCGAGCACCGTGCGGTGGTTGGGGCGGCTCCTCCAAGCCATGTACGACGCCGAGGAATTCATCGACAAATTCCACCTCAGAGGGGCCCGCGGAAGGCACAAGGCCCTGCACATGGCCACGAGGCCGCCCACCGCGCTCATCTCAAAGTGCAAGCTGCGGAGGGACCTGTCCAATCTGGTGAATAAGATGCGGGAGTTGTGTCAAGATCAGTGCTTCACAGGCAAGGAGGCCAAGGGCAAGACGAGGAAGGCCTCCCCTGCTAGTGTTCCTGGGCAAGACGAGAAACGGGA
This sequence comes from Eucalyptus tenuipes, assembly GCA_014182365.1. Classification (NCBI taxonomy): domain Eukaryota; kingdom Viridiplantae; phylum Streptophyta; class Magnoliopsida; order Myrtales; family Myrtaceae; genus Eucalyptus; species Eucalyptus tenuipes. Next base: position 24,882,311 of record CM024546.1, read on the forward strand.
GAGGCTGACTAGTTTATGGGATTGGCAAGCGTCGATTAACTCCTTATGGCGGGAGAAAAAGGAGGAAATAAAGGCGAGGATTGGGGAGGGACCGAAATCGGGGAATCTCGGTTGGACTTTAATTAGGGGTGAGCCAGGTGCCGGCAAGACGTCCGTCGCGAGATGGGTCTACAGGGAAGCGATGTGCCTGGGCTTCAAGTGGCGCGCTTGGGTCCACCTCTCGCCCAGCATGGACATGCAGGAGTTCTTGTTCGAGGTACTGAAGCAAATTAGGAAGCTGGCGAGGGAGCTGAAGGACATGAACTTGCAGGAGATGACGGAAATCCACCCCCATGAATTGGCCAAGTGGAAGAAGTTCCTCATCGTGTTGGATGGCGTGCACACGTCCAACGTGCAACTCTTGGGAGGGTTAGCGAGAATCCTGCGTCATGGGCAGGGCCACATAATCATCACGACTCAAGACGACCTCATAGCCAATACCATGGGCAGTTTCGAAAAGCCGATCGAGCCGAAAAAATTGAACCAACAAGAAAGCCGGGAAATGCTCTCCCTTAAGTTGCGTGGAGTGCCCGACGGTCAGAAGCTCTCGAATGAGGAGGAGGCTATCCTAGAAACGTGTCAGGGCTCGCTGCTCCGTATATCCTTAATTCTCGGATTGCTGCCACATGCTGGAAAGCAGGAACGCGCGGCGTTGGCGAAAGATGGTTCTAAGATGTCATTATTAGATCTCCTGAAGTTGAGTTACCAGAAATTGCCGGCCCCTCTGAAACCGTGTTTCATCTACATGGTTTTGTTCCCCCGAGCAACCCCGATTCGAACGAGAAAGCTAGTGCGGCTGTGGTTGGCTGAGGGCTTATTGGATATGCATTGTTGTGGTGGAGAATGGAAAACGACAAGGGCGCCCGAGGATGTGGGAGAGACTTTCATTCTGGAGCTCGCGGAAAGGAACGTGATCGATGTGGCGAGCTGGAGGCCGGATGGATCCCCCAAAACTTGCCACATGCTCAACTCTCTGTATGACGTGATCCGCCCGATCGCGATGGACACAGGGTTCCTCCACGTGCATGACGCTAGGAAGTCGAAAGACGAGAACGACCGCTACCCAACTGGCCAGCAACAAGAGCTGCTGGCACAACCACGAGAAACCAAGGTCCGGTGGCTTGCGGAGCACACAAACATAGTCAAAGACAGCCGCAGCAGCAGCTACCCTGATTTGAACCTCCGCTACGTCCGCTCGTTTCTGTCGTTCTTCATGAGGAGAGGCATGCTCACCAAGGATATCAGCACGTTCCTTAGGAAGATGACCTCCAAGACTGCCTATAGATTGCTGAGGGTACTTGACTTGGAAGGTGTGTATAAGCCATCCTTGCATAGTGTGCTCCATAAGCTGGTGCTCTTAAAGTACCTAGGTTTGAGATCCACAGCGTTGCCCTCAATCCCAAGAGCAGTTGCAGATCTGCAATACCTTGAGACTCTTGACATAAAGGACACCTACATCACTTCCCTGCCGAATTCCTTCTGGATGGCAAGGAACTTGAGGCACCTGCATCTAAACTGGTTCTACATCAACTTGAAGACCATCCTCAAGGCTCGCAGCAACAATGTCATGGCCTTGAGTAGACTCCAAACCTTAAGCGGGCTGGTTATGGGTGAAGTCAAGGAGAACTCCGTCCAGATGGACAGCTTGACCAAGCTGAAGCTTTTCTTGCACCAATTGGATAGGGACACCTTAGGCTCTGCAGGAAAAGCAGTAGCCGATTGGATTAGCTCTAGGCTCCCCAATCTCCGGACCTTGACCTTTGGGGTGACCAAAAAAGCCCAGCCTGCCAAAGAAGCCAAGAAGAAAACATCGCAGATAGGCCTGTTACCGGAATTGTCGTTGGCGGGACATCGCGAACTGTTTGCGCTCTACTTGCTAGGCCAACTCAAAGAACCCAACTGGAAACAGCTCTTGCCAGTCTCGCTCCAGGTTTTGACTCTGTCGGGCTCGAAATTGGAGGCAGACATGATGGCCGAGTTGGGTGGTCTCCTGAAACACCTGAGGACGTTCAGGCTGTTGGGCAATTCTTTCCTGGGCACTAGTCTGAAGTTCGCCAGAGATGGGTTTCCGAGCCTCTTGATCTTGAAGATTTGGAAGCTGCCTTGCCTTCGGGAGGTGATTGTTGAACAAGGAGCAATGCCACATCTCAGAATTCTCGAGCTTAGGCACCTGAAGAGATTGACAACTGTTGAAGATATCAAGGAGTTAAAGGAATTGGAGAATGTAGATGTCACATCCGAAAGCGACACTCTTGTTAAAGAACTTAGGGGCAAAATAGGAGTGAAGACGAATCTGAATTTTGAAGAAGACATCGAGAGGTCGGAAGACGGTGACGACAGGTATGGGAAAATATTAAATTTCAAACATGTTCTTTATGCATTACGATGAAAATGTTTTTATAGATTGATAATTTCAATAATTACTTATTAGTTATTAAAAAGAACGATAAAAATTAGGAACAAAAAAGGAGATGATGTATTCGCACGTTGAAAAGGACACTAAGGGTGCGCATGGTAAAATTCTTGGTTTGGGGAAGAGTTTTTTTTTTCAGAAATAGTTCTTTTCTATTTCTATTCCGAGGAACAATTTCGAGTAAAAGAACCCGTTTGGTAACTACACAAAATTTTTACTCTTGGAATAGAAAAAGAATAGAAATGCGTTTGGTAACGCAACAATTTCTCTTTTGTATTTATTTGTTTTTATTCTTGCCCACGGATCGCCGCAGCCACCGGCCGCCGCCGGCCGTCGCCGCCGCACGGGCGGCGGGTCGGCAGTGGAGGCGGCGGCGAGCGAGCGTGGCAATGGCGGCGGTTGGCGGCGGACGGCGATCGGCGGCGGGGTGGGCGGCGGGCGGTGATCGACCGGCGACAGCCCGGTGGAGGCGCGGCGGCGGTGGACGTGCGGCGGACCGGTTGGCGGCGGACGGCGATTGGCGGCGGCGGCAGCGATCGGCCGGCGACCGGCGGCGCGGCCGGGCGGTGAAGGCGGCGGCCGACGGACGTGCGGGGGAGACGGTGGCGGCGGACGGCGATCTGCGGTGGGCGCGGCGGGCGGCGCGGCGGCGCGGCGGCGACTGCGCGGCGCGGCCGGTGGGCGGTTGGAGGTGGCGCGGCAAGAGAAAGAAATAAAACAAAAATAAAAAAGAAAATTTGCTTATTTCTAGAAATTGTTCTTGGAACAAGAAGCAACTTTTTTGTTTTCATTTCTATTAAAATTTAACTTTTTATTTCGGGAAATAAAAATCAACTCAAGATTACCAAACGGGTTTAGGTTTTTTTTGTTTCGGGGAACAAAAGAATAGAAATTTTGGGCTGGGGAAGGTTACCATGCGCAGCCTAAGAGGCCCAAATCTGCGGAACATGCTCTTTACACAAAGTGATGAAGATCTTTTATGGATTTGATAATTTCTCATTAGTGATTAAAAGCCACAATTATGATTTTTATCGGATAAGAATTGCGTTGTCTCATTTCACCAAACCAAGTCAATACATATTAAGAAACTATGAAGGCTATAGTGAATCCTACTAAATAACACAAAATCACAAGGCCAATATCATTTAACCTTCGTGAAATCTAACGTTGGATTCAAAGGTAAACTTTGGAATCAACCTTAATCCTCATAGCCTACGCATGTTGAGTGTGCCTTTCACCTAGCTCACATACAAGACGATGAAGAAGATATAAAAGAGATTTTTTTACACTGGTTAAGACCTTTCGTTCAAGAAAAGAAGCTTGTCATATAGGAACAAGGTCGCTTTATTTTCACCATCATGAGTACTATTACTGCATCTGTATGCACGTGTGTGTGTAGCTAACTTATTTAGTGGTTTCTCGTTTCCTACAGTGATGATGATAACAAGGCAACGGCTCCTTCTTGAATACAAGCTACTACAACGATTTTCGGAGCTAAATTTATGTATATGTCCTACCTCCCACCCCTTAACCCCTCCCTTTCTCTCTCTTTGAGTGTGCCAAGAAACAATTTCATATACCAGTCATATTATATGATGAATTGACACGATTCCATTCACTTTATTCATGTTGATACCTGAATTTTGCTATTGAATGACGTGTGAGAATAAAAATAAGAATAACAACAATAATAAAAAAAAATTTCATAGGCCCTAGGTAGTAAGATACACGCTTTCTTTCTCAAAAAAATGAAAAGAGTTCTAGATTCTTCTTCTTGCTGGTGGCCTCTCACGGCCTACTCTAGCTTCCCCACCGGTCGCCAGCTCTGCCAGTAGCCACCACTGCTGGCCTTTCATCTCCGATCATGGAAAACGCACGAAGCTCAAACCTGGAATCCCCTGGATTTCTCTCTCGCCTGACGTGACATCTTTGTCGATTCGAGTGTTCAGACGTCTCCGCCTGCTCGCATCAGCTTCTCCAGCGGCCTACCCGTAGCCCGAACTGAATCATCTCCTATAGCTATGGTAAACAACATCAAGAGTTGCGCGAATAGGCCGGTGGATTCATCGGCGCAAATGCCTCTTTGAGATCGGAGACAGAAGCTCGAGGCCTACAACTAAGTGTCCCATCGTCCCTAGGCGTCAGAATTGGGAAGAGGCTCATGTCGCTGATTTTGACAATCAACTCCGGCTCTATTTCAATAGCTGTGATATGCACTACATGTTAAACGTGGAGAGAGAAGAATAGAGAAATCTTCATAGAGGGCCAGTTCCTTAGGACGCTAAGGCGACAATGGAATTCGTCAATCAATGGTCACACTTATCAGGTCGTTTCTTTCCCAATTACGCTCATGTATCAGATTTCGAATTCATTTTCAAATTTGTCTCTTGCCCTACGCTCTGTTTTGGTGTCTTTCCATTTTTTTAATGCTGAATCACCCCTGAGGCTATTGCCTCAAACAAGTATTTCTTCGGTCCATGAGGTTGTTGGTGCTAATTGGTTCGAGAGTAGTGGTTTGAGTTCAATCCAGTGGCGTCGGAGTATGGGAGGTGCTGTTGTGAAAAGCGAACAATCAAATAATAAATAGACAGAACAAAAAAATAAATCGAACACCAGATTTATGTGATTCAATCATAAAGACCTATATTCACGGAAAAAGTAGCGACGAATTCCATTATGGATAAGCGATACACGGAAATTACAACCACTTGAGTCACTCAAATGCTTATAGTATTTCCTAAGCCTCTAATTACACCAAATAACTCACGTAGTATTTAGTTTTGAAATTTCTTATGAAATAATATCTCAATCTCGCGGAAAAATTATATATAAATTATTGTTACAAGAATTTAATTGACTTAAACACTAATTGAATATAATTGCACGAACGAAAGCGATGGCAAGCGCTCCGTGTGAAAACTGACCTTCAAGAAACCTTCACCACGTCAACCAGCGCTCATAGAACAAACGTTGAGAATTGACATATAAGCCACCGCTATTCTCGAGATGAGACGAGAAGTCCAAAATTAGACCAGTCAAAAAAGAAGTCCACGCGTGAAGGACTAAGAAGCATCGACACTTTCTGGAAGCGTTCGTGTTGTGTCCAACACTCCGACATTTCCGACACATTCCGACACGTTCTGACACGCGGTCAACGAGTGTCGAAAAATTCGACACGTGGTCAACTCTTCCCGACACACAAGTCCAAAATTTTGACACGCGATTGTCACACGTACGGGGTCAATTTTAAAAATTTTCAATATTTGAGGGGTCAAAATGTAAATATATGAAAAAATAATGAAAATAACAAAAATAAAGGGGAAAGAAGAAAATTCTTACTCTTAGGGTCCGTTCGTTTCGTGGAAAATCAACCATTTCCGGAAAATATTTTTCCATAAGTTATTTTCCAGGGTAATGACAATATTTTTTGGTGTTCGGCTAAAACCTGAAAATGTTTTGGAAAATATTTTTCGGTGTTCGGTAAGGAAAATATTTTCTAAGACTTCACCACTTAGGTATGTCTCACTTACCGACCTATAAATCTATCAAATATGAACTTGCCTTTAAATCCGGGCAAACTTACTTCATGTCTTTGTTTCCTCATTGTCGTCAAATGCTCATCTACTCTAAAAAATGTTCGTATGGATTTTAAAAAGAAGCAAAAGAAAAAAGAAGCAAAGCATGTATAGCCCTCATGAGAATCTTCCAGTTGAGTGGCATGTTCCCTACGTTTTTTGTGTTCTAATAAACAAAAGAAAAAGAAGTAAAGCATGTTGAGCTATTTGCTTAAGCAATGTGCAACTACATGGTAGAGTAAATAAAGAAAAAAAATAAGCAAGAGTGCAGAGCGCGGGCTTGAGATCAACGAGCTCAAGGTTCACCTAGCAATAGCCAATGACTAACTAAGAAAGAAGAAGATGGGAAACAAAGAAAAGAAAAAGAAAAAAAAGAAAAATAATGAGAAAAGAAATAGAAAAGAAAAAGGAAATTAAAAATAATTCAAATAAAAAAAGAAAAGAATAAAAAGAAATAGGAAGAAGAAGTTAGGATTTGTAGAGGTGTGAGATAAAATAGATCAAGTGAGGAAAATGTTTTCCACTTTTCAAAAGTGGAAAATGTTTTCCCTAATTTAGAAGACTTTTTTCTTTTCATGGAAAACATTTTCCCCAAGGAATTCATTTTCCGTAAACGAATGTCGGAAAATCTGTAAAACATTTTCTCGAAAATTATTTTCCGCGAAACGAACGGAGCCTCCTAAGTTTCTCACTTATAAGTTTTGATATTCCCGTGAGTGACGTGGAACGCCTCTCTTCTCGTTGGGATCGCTGGTTGCCCCCACATACTTAAAGTTATAAATTTTTTTGCTTCTTTCCGCCTCTCGCAAGCATTGCTTGCGAGTTATCTCTTTTGGTCTATGTTATTGGTTTGTGAGTTATCTCTCACATTTTTCGTGGCGAATTTAGTAATTTCATTTTCTTTTGGTCATACTTCGAGAGTTCTTGTCCTGGATTTTCATTTTTCTCGAACCTTATTTAGTCTATATCATGAACTCCAAACTCTGTTTAGGACTATAAGAAATCTCACTAATCTTCGACAAGTATAAGAAAACAGGACACGTTCCTTCAAGTTTACTTTTTCATGTTTTCAAATTTTGAATTTCTTGTTCAATCTTTGTCAAATTAAAACAATGAATGATATCAACAAATGTTGGATTAATATTTTTAGTATAAATTAATTCTATGCTCTTTTTATTATTATTTATTTATCTTTGCATTTATATATAAAAAATTATTTATATATAACGTGTCGGAACGTGTCGAAATTCTCTATTTTTTGAGAAATGACGTGTCGGCGTGTCGTTTCGTGTCGTATCGTGTCACGTGTCACGTGTCCGTGTCGGTGCTACATAGGTGAAGGAAATCGAATCAAGCTAGGTTCGGTCCACAAAGTCAACATTTGGACTTTCCCCTTTTTTTTTTCGTCTTTTTTTTTTCTCTGAAATATGGTGGTCATATATCTCACGGCCTAAGTCCAATATTGGACTTTAATTTTCTGTCCTCTTCTATGGTCAAAGTCCAACGCTTCTTTGGACTTCATCACTGAAGTAAATTTCATATTCTGAGATTTGGTTTTCCCTAACCTTATCAACAATTCAATTTGGATCAAGTTCGTTTAGTGGCTCAAACTCAAGATATATATTAATAGGTGCAATGCGTTAGATGATGTGCAATAGTTGTTCAGTAAAATTATCCAAGAGAATGATCAGTAACGGTGCCTTGCAGAATTCGATTATGCTCAGCCAAACACTGTAGGAATGCACTTATCTCGGTTACAGGAATTACGATTCCAACAAATAAGCTAAGTCAAACATCTCCTTTTATATATGATCATGCGCCATTTCGCTTCGTGTTCAGTTTTTGTACTCATATTCCCACTTGTCAATGTTTCCTGTTCAGAGTACCTCGCTCCCACCTTTTGCTTCTCTACCACAGAGACATTCCTTGTTTCAATCAGTAGGCCGGAGTTGTTTGTTAAGTTGAGTGAGACAGAGTTGCTCTCCTTAGTTATTCAAAGTCGCCACTCGTCATCCAAATGAAGTTCATAAATAATCCACGCATTTTTAAGAGATTGTGACATTCTGGTTGTGTATCCTGAAGCGGGACTTTAAGTCTGAGTTAGATTTCTTGACAAAGTTTATTTTTGAGGAGCAAGGCCCATGCAAGTGGGGTAACACTCTTGGCTGGCTTCTCTTTAGTGGGTATCAATGAATTTCACCTAGAGGCCTGGAACAAGGGCACATGCCTACGATGTCATCTCCATTGCCGGCTCAACATGCTGGATTAAGGGCTATACCTGCAATTCATATTCACTACATGCTGATTTCTAAGTCTTTATGATTTTTTTCCTTTTCCCCAAGAAATTACTAGTCTCGATCTTGCATACATATTTACTTCCTCAAAATTTAAAACTTACAAATCAGAGCGAAAATTAATCACGTTAAGGAGTCAGCGACCAAGTCATCGAACGAAAAGTTATGAACCACTTTGAGGAGTGGCTAATTGCAGGCGGGTAGAAAATTACTAGCCATTTTGAGGAACTCAAAATTTCTCCGTCCCAATTTGCCTTAGCTTCAGTGGAATGCCTCTGGTGAACAACTGATACACCCGATTTCATTATTTCTGACTTTACTCCAAGTGCAACACATACTGAAATAACTCAACCTCACCATCTCAACATGACGACTTTTATTTATTTATCTTACTCAAATAACATTACGTTTAACCAAAAGACACATTCCACCTAAAACTTCTACCCCATGGTCAGTTTGGTAACGTGTGGTGCACCAGAATTTGGTAGCGGCTCTGCTATGCCGAGATGCGCCATGAGAAGCCAAATGTGGCTGAGAAGCTCTCCCCCTCTGCTCAGGCTCTCAGAGTGTTCGTAGCCTGTGCATTGGCAAGCCGCGTACATCAGCATCCTCGCCCAGACCTTGCTGATCACGTTCCACGTTTCGACTGATTTCAGTTGTCCAGCAAGATGGCACGCATCAAACAGCACAGACATGCTTTCAGCTCCACTCATCTTCCACACAGGGATGTCAGCTCTCACTTGGAGCAGAAGATAGCAGACTTCGCACAGATCGCGAGACTCTCTCGACTCGTTCTCCTCGAAGCAGTTGCATAAACGGGAGTGAGCATGTGCCTCTTTCTTGAATAATTTCTGCGGCCGCTTGAAGACGGATAAGATGTTGACTTTCTTCTTAGGCAGCATCACTAGCTCGTCCTCGAAGAATTTCCGAACTTCAACCAATGTGTCTTGGTATCGGAGCACCCCCATCCCTGTCGCGAACATGGAAGGATGAAATTTTAAAAGATAGAGCATGTACCGCGAGACCAACATACTCATCGTGTAGTCTGTGACCTCTTCCGAGTCCACGCTGTGGCAGTCTTCATAGTGACACAGCTCAGTGGCGATGTGCCATATGATGATGCTCTGGTCAAATTCCTTCTCATCCAAACTCCATTTCAGATGATCACAGTTCGACTTCTTCAGTAGTTCGCTCGCCTCCAGCTTAAGACTCGCCAATGCGCTCTTCAATCCTACTTGCTTTTCCATATAAGTGACCGCATCCGTCATGTGTTTGAAGATCAGTTCTTTGATTTCCTCCTTCAACTCTTTGTAATCGATACAGAAGTTCTTTTCCACAACGTCGCCCAACATGGCTAGCCTTGGATAGCGGAAGATGCCCTTTCTCTTCCTCATAGATGATCCCAAGAGGCTGAACTGGGCCACGGAATTTGACCATCTTGACCATCTCAGGCTCCGGCTGAAAGAGAAAAAGGTGATGGCTGATGAAATGGCGGATGAAATGGCGGATCCCTTGGGTCTCTGAATGCGCCAGTGGTGGACCCAATCGGATGAAATTGCTAGAATTAGCGAGAAAATCTCTAAAAGTATAGCCCCACTTATCAGCGAGAAAGTTATACAGATGTCAACTCTGGAGTAATCCTTCTTATCATGGAAGGAGAAGAATACCAACATGGCACACGGCAGGAAGAGACTGATGACCCAACGAATGATGCCCCAAAGACGGTTCAGCAACGGGGCCTTGGTGTAGAGCAGATCGTACATGAACCCGAGCTCGATCTCCACGATTTCGAAAGCCTTCACTGCTTTCATATCTGGGCCCTTGAACATGGGCCGACTGACACCCAGGTCGACAAAGCTGACGTTCAGGCCCACAAAGAGAAGCTTGAAGATCTTGAACAACTCATAGGCTTTGTCCAGAGCCCCTTGAAAGTCCTCCACTGAGTGATCCTCCAGAGCCGGAATCCGCGTGAGCTCGTCGATTCCAACCCGGTAACCCTCCTCTTTCTTCAGAGTGTACCGCGCCACATTCCTGGGGTATACGGAACCGAAATCGGGCCGCGGAAGCATCGAACCTTGAAGTCGACCTTCGCTAGCCAAGTACAGGCACAATGTCCTCTCTGCATATTTGACGAATCCCACCAGGATCATCCCCGCCGCTAATATCCACAGTGTAGACCCCCACAACGCCAAGAAGTAAATGTAAAACGCTAGTCCTACCTGGACGCAAAGCCGCGCCAAGTGCCTCAGCCATAGCTCGTTGTCCTCCAGGGCATACGAGGTGATCGTGTCAGGCCCACCCAAGTGGAGGAGGAGGAACGGCGCCCAGAACGCCATGATCTGGCTCTTCGTATCGATCGTCCCCTTTGTTTCCTTCATGTTGGCCAGGCGGCTCGACATGATGCCGAGCGCGAGAGTCGCGATGGAGTCCGCCGAAAGGTACGTCGTCCAGAGCACGACTTGGATCCAGTTCCTGAAAATGGATTTCCTCCAACTGGCCAGAGTGGCAAGGGTCAATTGGAGGAACAAGCTGAAGAGGACGAGTAACTGCAGCCCCCACTCTTTCCATAGACCATGAGCGTTTGTCAGCGAAAATCCCATGGTTGAACTCGAACAGATGGCACCGACAGACTCAACGATCGGGGCACCCACTTAAAGAGCGGTCAAACTTAAGATTATATATGGAGACTGGAGCGGAAGTAAGGCAAAACAGCATTAGCTTTGAATTTACCTTAGCATTGTCCTTGGAACTGCCATCATTTTATAAGCATTACTTGGGATAGTAATCAAGTTCAGAAGCAATTATTTACACTGCAAAACATTAGAAGGAACAAAAAGGCAGCAACACAATACTCACGGCACTACTTTTTGATGCACAATTAAGAAGCAATCCTCTACATTTGCCCCAGGTGGAAGTAAAGTGACAAAATTAGGTTTTGACATTTGCCCTGGCACAAGTATTATTTACCATGATTGAGAAGATTGGAACTAGACGGAGAGTTAAAGTTTGGTTTCTCAATCATTGCTCCAAATTGAAATCTAATAAACTTCCCTATAATTACTGTGATTTTCACACTTCGTCTGAAATCCCTACTTTAACATGATTCATGGAAAATTTAAAAATCACCTATTAAGCTTGCTATGACAAGTAAAGTCACAAAAAGACCAAAAGAGGGTCATAATGCTCCCTCCAATTTCAAGCGATTCCAAAACATCAAGTTGATTGCTTTGATTCCGGCAGATAAGCATATTACTTTCATTTAAAATTACAAAGATCTATTTGTTTTCCTAAAAAAAATTGGAAGCCAGTATAATTTTCATTAAGAACGCAATGGCAAGACTTGCAGATCATCAATTTGTGTCGTCACCATATAACATCTCAAGAAATGTGGACAAGATGAAAGGGAGACGAAATACCAATCACTTCATATTAAAGGAGAACGAGAGATATGGGTCAAAACTTTTAAAAGCGATAGAGAGATACATAGAGCCCGGAGGAAATAAAGGCCTCATGGTCAAAGCTGAAAAAATCAAAGAAAAAATATGTACAAATGCAGATTTTCGATCGATTCAATCGTACGTAACTTTTTTAAACCGCCGGGACTTTGCCAATCTATACTTTTATGTAAAGCAAAAAGGATCTCTTTAAGAGATCACAATGCTTTTTTCCTCAAAAAATCCTTAATTAGGTTTTTTTACAGATATTTTATGAATGGGCAAATGCATCAATTAACGGTTCTACTTTATCTCTTATATATATATGATCAGTCTCGAAAGGTTTGTCATTTTCCACAGTATATGCAATTCCTGCATATTGTGTCAATAACTTTTTTGTCATTTTGGATGTCAATTTTTGTATACAGGCAACGCATTTGTTTTTTGGCTATTACACAATAGGATAACACAATAAAAGAAGCCACTTGCACACTACGAAGAAAAGCCAACTTGAGCGGTTCCCAAGCTCACGATTAATTAAACACCTAGATTGGTATTATCAGAATAATATCTTAATTAATTTATTTGTAAGAATTAAATCTGTACTTTCTATGGTTGTGCTTTCTCCTGCCTTTTCTTATTTTTGGTTCTCTAATTTCATGTGTTTTTAAAAGTATGCAAAGTTAATTAATCAAAAAGCTAAAAGTAATTTCCTGCAATAACAACCATAGAATCTCAGATATCTTGTTAAGCCATAGAAATTGAAGGTGATTTCCCCTCTTTTTATCTTTAGTTAAGCATCCCTTAATTAAATTACCGATGGATGATGTGGTCATTACACTCAGAAAATTAATGTCTCCATGTGAACATTCCTATAAATAGACAAAATGTACAATTTATCTTCTCTTTTGACACTGGATATATGGATACCCTAAAAACTCATATTTATTATAAGATTAATATCACAAAAAACCTCTATTTACCGTCTCAACATGGTGCACCCGTGCCACGTTTATTTCAAAATAATTTTTATATAACTAAAAATTTCAAATTGATATACTCGTGCCACATTTACTCTAAAAAATCATAGATTTATCACAATTTGAGATAAAATATGGCATATCGGCTTGGGACAAATGTGGCACGGGTCTACCAGTTTATGATTTTTTTATACAAAAATTAGCTTAGGGTAAATGTAGTACAATTTTTTTTTTGAGTTTTTGTAACGCAAAAACTAGTTTGAGGGTTAATGCGACACATTACTCGCGACATTACTTTTGGATGCATAATTGTTAAATGATTCTCTGAATTTATCAGAAGGGGAAATAAAGCAACAAAATCAGGTTGAGTATGAACTACTTTAATTGAGAAGGTTTAAATATAGGCTGAAAGTTGAAGTTTGATTTCTCAATCATTACTCCAAATTGAAATCCAGTGATCTTCACTCTAACCAGATTATCACACATTGTCCATCAAGCATCACTAACATGATTCATGTGGAATATAAAAATCAACTATTTTAACTTGCTATCACAAGTAAAGTCACAAAAAGGTTAAAAGAGGATGATAAATGCTCACTTCAAATTGAGGCAATTTCAAAGCATCGATTTGATTACTTTAATTCTAGCAAACAAGTATATTATTTCCTTGAACACCGATCTTCGTGTCAAATCCATGAATGAAGTCATCACCACAATAAAACATTGCACCGGAGTGCATATACTTTACACCATGTCGCCGTCAGCTAATGCGATTTGTGACCATTGTGATCGTAACTTGTCACCCATGTTTGAGCAATTACGCTGCGGTGTGCAACACCGACCGAACATTTTTCTCCATTTATACATGATACTTCACAAGGATGCATGTGGTGCATGATGATCACTGAACATTTTGATCTTCCACACGCTGTTTCGTGAAGGACACGTAGCTGGCAGCCCACCTCTAGGTTAACTCAATTAAGCCCTAAACGGGGCAAATCAAGGCTTGAAATGTGCGACTAAAAACCTCCGAAAGTCACGTCTAGGAATTCGTAATTTGAGAGGAAAAGAAAAGCATCAGCGCCACAACGTAGAATTCATCTGATTATGGATGGGAAGTCTTTCGCTCCCACCTGTTGTCTCCATTGTTCTTTCTCTCTCTCTCTCTTTTTCTATTAGAAGTCGCCGATGTTGCCAGCAAATAACAAAATACCATACATAATAACCTATATTTACATTTAGAAAAAAGGGGGAGTGAAGACTAGCTGCCCGGTCTCATGCTCGCGACGTAATATTCGGTTTCAACCGTTAATGCTCCACCCGATCAATTAGAGAATTCCCGAAATACAAACTAGCAAGAGATTTATTCACAAAATATTTCAAATTTGTGATTCCATAAAAGAAAATACAGCTCTTTTGTGACCGTGCTATTATGTCCATGATACCACTTTTAAGTTAAAAGTTGGATTTGGTCTAAAACTACAATTCAAGACAAAGAACACCTTAGGATAAAATAACCGTACGCTCTAAATTTATCAATTTTAAGCAAACGAAAGCCCCCTGTTGAATTTTACAGTCAAAGAATATATCTGAGACTTGAGAATTATGACCAAATTCAGGATGATTTCAAATTATATTGCATACAATATTTTTATTTAAATTTAAGGTATTCTATAATCTTTTATGTTCACGTTCTACCTAAATGTTTGATGAGAGGCTTTCTCGTGTCTATAGAGAAACGAATTATTGTGTGAATTAGTTAGCAAATTTTGCTTTCAATCCGATGTATAAGTCTACATAGATTTTAATTTGAAAAATTTGATTATTACACTACGTGATGATCGAGTAGAGTTTTTATATTTAGATTTTCATTCAATGGAATCTGATTTCTAACTAGTGGATATCTAGGCACTTTGTTTGGTAACCATCTAAACAGTGCACGATTCGATTTTTTGTTCCCAAAATCTGTTCCCGAGAATTAGTTTGGGACGAGAATCGTGTTTGGTAAAATTTTGTTCCCGAACAGATTTGGAGTGGAATTAAGAACAAAAAAAAAAAAAAAGTTGATTCTTGTTTCGGGAACAAATTTGAGAATCAAAACTAACTCTTCTTCTTCTTCCCTTCCGTCATCCCGCGACCACCGTCCACCATCCCGCGACCGCCATCCACCACCGCCCCGCGTTGTCCGCCGCCGCCCCCGCCGGTCGCCGCCCGCCGGTTCGAGCTCGCCGGAGGCAAGCCCAACCACCGACGAGGCTCGGCTGGCTAGATCCGGCGAGGCGAGCCTTGCCGGTGGCTCGAGGCCCACGGCCACCGGCGAGGCTCGGCCTCACCAGATCTAGCGAAGCCGAGTCTCGCCGGGGTTGGGCAAGTCTCGCAATGCCGAGCCTCGCCGGTGGCCGGGCGGGTCTCGCTTAGCCCGGCGAGGCTTGCCGGCCACCGGTGAGGCTCGCTCGAGCCCCCGCGCCGAGCCCCGGTGGCCGGGCGGGCCTCGGCCGGCCGGTCGAGGCGGCTTGCCAGCCTTGGCGAGGCTCGGCCTCGCCAAATCCGGCTAGGCCGAGCCTCGATGGGGCTAGACGAGCCTCGCCTAGCTGCGACAAGGGCCGGCGACGCTCCGATGAGGTCGCCGGCCCTCGTCTGGGAGAAAAAGGAAAAAAAGAAAAGAAAAAAAGGAAAAAAGGAAAAAGAAAGGAAAAAAAGGAAAAAAAGTAAAAAAATTATTCAAAAATTAAAAGAAATTGATTTGGAACAGAATCAATGAGCACGGCACCAAACGCAATTCTATTCCGAATAAAAAATTTTGGACGATTACCCAACGGCTTAAAATGCTTAAAATTTGTTCTTGGGAACAGAATAAAAAAGAATCATTTCTGATCAGAATCTACTCCCGGAAACAAAATCATTACCAAACGCGCTCCTAGAGTGCCTAAACTTGACATGCGATGATACTTAAGTGCCAAAAATTACGAGAGTAACACTTAAATGTCAAAATCGGAGTAAAATGAATCAATTAAGTGCCAACGGTGAGAAAATCCAACCAAAATACTAACGTTGCGATTTTCCGGCAAGGCAAGTGCAAAACGACGTTGTTTTGCACGCTGACGTGGTTAGACAAGCGCAAAAACGACGTCATTTTGTTGACGTGATTAAATAATTAATATAAATATTTATTATATTATATATTAATTTAAAATTGAGAGAGAGAGAGAGAGAGAGAGAGAGAGAGAGAGAGAGGAGGCAAGGGGTTGAGGGCTAGACCCTCAAATTATGGTCGAGATCAATGATCCAAAAACAAGCATGCGGTAAGTACAACAAGGGGTTGAGGGCTAGACCCTCAAATTATGGTCGAGATCAATGATCCAAAAACAAGCATGCGGTAAGTACAACAATCAAATATACAAGGGGAAAAAGATTGCCGTCCATGCAGTCCCCTGGTATTTGCTTGCTGAGGACAGCTTCTGCGTCTCCATCCTTCAGGAACCTCTCAGATTCTCAAAGAGTTCTGGAAGATGAACGTTGGTGAGCTTCGTTCTTTTGCTGATCTCGTGCTTCTTCTTCTTGAGCTTGGGCTTCTGCGAAATCCCATGGATTTGGGCCGCAAGCCTTCTCTGCATGGTGTTTGTTGATGCTTTCATCCTATTCTTCTGGAGATCATTCTCGATGTCAATCATGTCCCGCGGTAGTTCGATACTCCGAAAGAGTTGCTTCAGATCGTCATCTACTTTTATTGGCACTTTGGGATCATTTGGGTAGGCAATATCCTCCTGAGAGTCGAAGTTCGATCGGAGCCATACTTGACCAGCAGCTTTCAGGCCTGTGAACTTTTGTATATATGCCTTAGAAATCAAGAAGCATAAAAAAGAACTCCATTTGTCATTCCCGGACCAACACAAAAACGATAATCATATACTTTTTAAGCCTCACTGTCTACTAAACGCTTAATTAGTGGAGGTCCCATCTACGAGTGTAGAAACTAAAAATAAAAGACAATAGAGACCTAACACATTAATTCAGATTCTGATAAGAAACTCCTCATGATACCAATATTGCTGACAACCAAAAAAATTAACCATTCCAATAGCAATAGGAAATTTAGGCAAAGCATGAAACACTTATATCACTGATTCACTGGTTGTGTTCTGATGTAGTAAGTGTGCGTGTGTTATTGGGTCCAATAATCAACTAGAAGTCTAGAAAAACTACCCAGTCAATCTCAGAAGGTAAAAACGACATGGCAGGAACTCCAACATTAATTTAGCAGTCATTTCAATTTAATTACAGGAAATGCAAAAAATGAATCATAAACCCCAGCAGTCATTTGAGACCGGTTGTCGATCGCCGGTTTTCGCAAGAACAGTGTGCGCGTCTCCTGCGGGCCAAACTGAAGCCCAAGCTCATCAATTGTGCAGTTCATTTCAGAAGCAAGACAAAGCCCATGGGCCCCGCAAAATGTGATTGAAGACTGCCGGATGTACTTACAGCCCAAACGAGAGAAGTGAGCGTGAATTACTGCCCACGTGAGGACGACCGGCTAAGCTGATTGGGCTTGCCCCGAAGCCCATAGCTGAAAAATCCCTCCCTTCTACTCGGTTGTGTTATCCCCCTTCTATATGTTGTGTTTTGAGCTTCGTCTCTCATGTTCCGATGTTTTGTGACAACGAATGGAATAGTCTTTTCAACCCCCCGGAAAAAGGAATGGATTAGTTTTTCATAAAATTCAAATATAATATTCTCAAATGTTATTGAAACTATCTTATGCTATACCGCAGGATGCATGGGGGTCATTATTCTTGAATATTTGGGCCGAAGGTTATGCTTAGTGTCCGTTAAACTATGAAGAATTATTGGTACTGGGCTAGAAAGATAGACAGCATCTTATGAGAAGGTTATGTAGCTTGAGACAATCTAAGGATGGCTCCTTACTTGCATACGAAGAAAGAAGCAGATGGATTCGGCCATTTGCTACCACTAGAATAGAATTGGACGGTACTACTGAAGGTTACCCATGATAAATAGGATAGCAAGAGCACTTGCCTAGCCTAGCCTTCTAGAAAGGGGATAGATTCGAGTGACGGTTCGTATTAGATTAGGACTTTTGATTGCCAACCCATTGTCTTTTTTGTATGTAAAAAATGATCTTATAATTGGCAATATATAAATCAGATTTGACTAATACTTAGATTCCAGTAGAATAGTAACTGTAATATATATAGATGGAGAACACAAAGCAAGGCAAAGCAGCTTTAGCCTTGAATTTTCCTCAACATTATAATCGCCACTGTTATAGAAGCATTAACTTAGGATAGAAACCATATTTAGAAACACCCATTTACCCTATATAACATTACAAGGAACAAAAAAAGCAATATTCTTTTTGAAACACTGACGGCACATTACTCGCAATCCCTTTTTTGGATGCATGATCATCAAGCGAGTATCTGAATTTGCTTGAGGCGAAGTGAAGTGACAAAGTCGGGTTCCAGTATTCGTACTAGAATGTGTATGATCTACTTTAATTGAGAAGATTAGAATACAGGCAGAGAGTTAAAGTTTGGTTTCTCAATCACTACTCCAAATTTAAATTTAGTAAACTTCACTCTAACTGCTATGATTTTCACACTTTGCCCGACAAGCATCACCAACCTCACACGGCTCATATGGAATATAGAAATCACCTATTTAGCTTGCTATAAAAAGTAAAGTCACAAAAAAGCCAAAACAAGGTGATAGATTGCTTTGATTCTAGTAGACAATAATATTATTACCTTGAATACTAATCTCCATCTCAAATTCGTAAATGGAGTCATCATCATGATAAAACATCGCATGAGCGCATGTACATCTCACACCACGTCATTGTCAATTGACTTATGATCATGGTGATCACAACATGTCATTCATGTCTGAATAATGGCCATACGGTGTGCGACACTAGCTGAACATTTTTCTCCATTTATACACGATGTTTACAAGGATGGATGGATGGATGTGATGCATGATGTGGCTGAACATTTTGACCTTCCACTCGCTGCCTCGTGAAAGACGTGTGGCTAGTGGCCCACCTCTTGCTTAACTTAATTACAACCTAAAAGTTGCAAATTAAAGCTTGAAACATGCAACTGAGAACCTACAAAAGCGTCAGAGTCCAAGAATCATAACCTGAAACTAAGTTTTCTTTTCTCTATTAAGGAAAATAAAAACATCAGTGCCACAACTTTTGTATGACATTGACTTTGATGCTAAAATCTTTCAAAAATCATTACATTGTGAAATCGATCACTCAAGTTACTCCATTGACTTAAATTCAAAAAAACAAAAAAAATAGTTGACCTAAATCATTGAATTTACTTAAATGGACACTTTTTAAAAAAAAATTGGTGTTGAAGTGATGGTTCATAAAATTTTGACAGTATATTGATCTTCTATTAGATTGTGGAATTCGAAACTTGACAAAACGATGGCGATAATAACAAGCAAAAAATCACAAATTATTCTAACTTTGCCTCTACTTTCCTTAGTTCTGTTAGACTCAAAAAAGTAAAATCAATGATCAAACATTCTCTCAAAATACTTTTATTTAAAAGTTACAAAGATCTATTTGTTTTCCTTAAAAGAAAGGGAGGGAAGAGGGGGGTGTGGGAAGTCGGTAAAATTTTCATAAAGAACATGATGGCAAGAATTGCAGATCATCCATTTGTCTTGTCACCATATAACGTCTTAAGGAATATGGACAACATGAAAGTGAGACGAAATATCAATTTTTTTACTTTATGTTAGTGGAGAACTAGAGATATGGGACAAAACTTTAAAAATCAATAGAGAGAAACGTAAAGTTCGAAGGAATTAAAGACCTCATGGTCAAAGCTATAAAAATCAAAGAAAAATAGGTAACCATTTTAAACCGCTGGAATTTTGCCATTTTATATGTAAAGCGAAAGGATCTCTTAAAGAGATCACAATCCTTTTTTTTCCTCAAAAATAAAATCAATTAGTTAATTGACAAATATTCTATGGATGGGCAAGTGCATCGATGAACAATTCTATTTTATCTCTCCTTTTTTATATTTAACATCTTCTATCTTATAAACCGGGCTACTATTAAAAAAATCAATCTCAAAAAATTCCTACATATTGTTTTTGTAACTTCTTTTCATTAATTAATGATTCACATGTTGTATGATAAATTGATTTCACAAGCCTTTTGGATGTCAATTTTTGTATACAAGTGATGCGTGTGTATTTTTGCCATTATATAATAGAATAGCACACAATAAAAGAAGCCCACTTACACACTAGAAAGAAAACCCAACTTCTGTTTAGGGCTCTCGATTAATTAAACACCTTGAATGATATTATCAGAAAAATATCTGTTTAATTTCTTTGGAAGAATTAAATATGTACTTTCTATAGTTGTGTTTTCTCCTGCCTTTTTTTTTTTTTTGGTTCTCTAATTTTATGTGTTTTTAAAAGTATGCAAAATTAATGAATCAAAAAGCTAAAAGTTTTCTGCTGCAATAACAACCTGGAATCAATATCTTCTTGTGCCATAGAAAGTGAAGGTAATTCCCCCGTTTTTATCTTTAGTTAAACAGCCCTTAACCGCCCTTAACTAAATTTCCGATGGATGATGTGATTGTTGCACTCAAAAAATTAATCTCTTCATGTGAACATTCCTATAAATAGACATAATTTACAATTTATCTTCTCTTTTGAAACTGGATATATAGATTCCTAGAAACTTGTATTTATTATACGGTTAATATCACTGTAAAACCTTAAACTTGTACATTCCTACTATATTTACCTAAACTAATTTTTGTATCACAAAAACTCACGAATTAGTACCTTTTTGCCATATTTATCCCAAATTAACTTTTATGTAACAAAAAATTCCAAATTAGTATACTCGTGCCGCATTTATTGCTAAAAAAAATCTCATATTTATTACAATTTCATGTAATTGTGACACGGGTATATTAGTTTAGGATAAATATAACACGAGTCTATCAGTTTAAGGTTTTTTTTTTAACACAAAAATTAGTTTGACGGTAAATGTAGCATGAGTGTATTGCTTTGGGAGTTTTTATAACACAAAACTAGTTTTGGGTAAATGTGACATATTACTTACGGCATCACTATTGGATTCATAATCATCAACAATTCTTTGAATTTGCCTGAGGGGAGAGTAAAGCAACATAATCAAGTTTTGGCATTTGTACTAATCTCAGTATGATCTATTTAAATGAGAAGATTGGAATATAGGTTGAGAGTTAAAGTTTGATTTCTTAGTCACTACTCCAAATTGAACTCTAGCGATCTTCATTCTAACCATTGTGATTTTCACACGTTGTCCAACAAGCATCACTAGCCTAACGTGATCCATGGGGAATATAGAAATTGCCAATTTTAACTGGCTATCACAAGTAAAGTCACGAAAAGGCCAAAAGAAGGTGATTAATGCTCACTCTAAATTGAAGCAAGTTCAAAGCATTGAGTCGATTGCTTTGAATCTAGTGGACAAGCACAGTCTTTCCTTGAATATTGATCTTCATGTCAAATCCATGAATGAAGTTGTCACGGCGATATAACATTGCACCATAGTGCATGTATCTCACACCACATCGCCATTAGCTGATGTGATTTGTGACTGTTGTGATCACAACTTGTTATCCATATCTAAACAAATGCCATGCGATGTGTGACATCGGTTAACATTTTTGTCCATTATACATGATATTTCACTCGGATACATGTGGTGCATGATAGTCGGTGAATATTTTGATTTTCCACACGATGCCCCATGAAGGATATGTAGCTGGCAGCCCATCTCTAGCGTAACTTAATCAAGCCCTAAACATTGCAAATTAAGGCTTGAAACATGCAACTAAGAACCTACAAAAGTCAAGTCCAAGAATTCGTAACCTCAAACTAAGTTTCTTTTCCTTCAAGAAAAGAAAAGGATCAATGCAGCAATTTATAATTTATTAGTTTGGAGTAAATGTGACACATTACTCGTGACACCACTTTTGAAGTATAATTGCCAAGCAATTTTTTGAATTTACCTGAGGGGGAAGTAAAGTGATAGAATCAACTTCTACCATTTGTACTAACCCGAGTATGATATACTTTAATTGAGAAGGCTAGAATATCTAAGAGTTAAAGTTTGATTTCTCAATCACAACTCTGAATTAATTATTAGTGATCTTCACTCTAACTCTATGATTCTCACACATTGTCCAACAAGCACTACTAGCCTAACATGATCCATGGGGAATATAGAAATCACTACTTTTAACTGGCTATCACAAGTAAAGTCACAAAAAGGCCAAAAGGGGGTGATAAATGCTCACTCCAAATTGAAGCAATTCCAATGCATCGAGTCGATTACTTTGATTCCGATAGACAAGCATATTCTTTCCTTGAATACTGATCTTTGTGTCAAATTCACGAATGAAGTCATCAACACAGTAAAACATTGCACGAGAGTGCATGTGTCTCAAACTACGTCGCTGTCAACTGATGTGGTTTATGACTATTGTGATCACAACTTGTCATCCACTTTTGAACAATTGTCATGCGGTGTGCAACACTGGCTGAACATTTTTCTCTATTTATACATGATGTTTCGTAAGGATGGATGTGGTGTATGATGGTTGTTGAACATTTTGATCTTCCACACACTGGCTTGTGAAGGACATGCAGCTCACGGCCCGCCTCTAGTGTAACTTAATTAAGCCCTAAAAATTACAAATCAAGGCTTGAAACATCCAACTAAGAATATCAAAAAGTCAAGTCCAAGAATTCATAACCAAAAAATTAAGTTTTCTTTTCCTTCAAGAAAAGAAAAGGGTCGGTGCCACAACTTAGAATTTATCAGTTTGAGGTAAATGCGACACCTTACTTGTGACACTATTTTTGGATGCACAATCATCAATCGATTTTTGAATTTGCTCAATAAGGAAGTAAAGCTGCAGAATCAAGTTCTGGCATTTGTACTAATCCGACCATGATCTACTTTAATTGAGAAGGCTGAGATATAGGCCAAGAATTAAAGTTTGATTTCTCAATCACTACTTCAAATTGAATCCAGTGATCTTCACTCCAACCACTGTGATTCTCACACATTGTCCAACAAGCATCACTAGCTTAACGTGATCCTTGGGGAATATAGAAATCACCAATTTTAACTGGCTATCACAAGTAAAGTCACAAAAAGGACAAAAGATGGTGATATATGCTCACTCCAAATTGAAGCATTGCAAAGCATCGAGTTAATTGCTTTGATTCCAGTAGACAAGCACATTCTTTCCTTGAATACTAATCTTCATGTGAAATTCGTGAATGAAGTCGTCATCACAATAAGACATTGCACTAGAGCGCATTTATCTCACACCACATTGCCATTAACTGATGTTGTTTATGACTATTGTGATCACAACTTGTCATCCATATTCAAACAATTGCCACGCAATGTGCGGTGCCGACTAAACATTTTTCTCCATTTATACATGATGTTTTGCAAGGATGCATGTGGTGTATGATGGTCGCTAAACATTTTGATCTTCCACACGCTGACTCGTGAAGGACATGTAGCTTGCGGCCCACCTCTAGCGTAACTTAATTAAGCACTAAATGTTGTAAATCAAGGCTTGAATTATGCAACTAAGAACCTACAAAAGTCAAGTCCAAGAATTCGTAATCTCAAATTTTCTTTTTCTTCAAGAAAAGAAAAGGATCAGCGCCGCAATAATTCATCAGATGATGGATGGGAAATCTTTCGGTCCCACCTCATGTCTCCATTTTTCTTTTATTTTTCTGGGTTCAGAAGTCTCCGTTGTTCACCAGCAAATAACAAAATACCATACACAATTACCTATATTTACATTTATTAAAAAAGGGCGAGTGAAATTGGCTGCCCGGTCTCATGCTCGTGACATGATATTCAGTTTCAACCGTTAATACTCCGCTCGGTTAATTAGAGAATTCCTGATATACAAACTAGTAAGAGATTTATTCACAAAATATTTCGAATTTGTGATTCCCAAAAAGAAAATTCAACTCCTTTGTGACCGAGCTATTATGTCTATAATACCGATATTAAGTTAAAAGTTGTTTTCAATCCAAAACTACAATTCAAGACAAAGGACACCTTAGGATAAAATAATTGTATGCTCTAAATTAATCAATTTTAAGCAAACAAAAGTCCCTGATGAATTTCACAGTAAAAAAACATATGATTTTAGACTTGAGAATTATGACCAACTTCGGAATGATTTCAAACTATATTGCATACAATCTTTCTATTATTATTTAAATTTAAGGTATTTTATGATCTTCTATGTTCAAGATCTACTTAACTGTTTGATATGAGGCTTTCTCATGTCTAGAGTGAAACAAATTCTTATGCGAATTAGTTAACAAATTTGCTTTGAACACGGATGTATAAGTCTACATAGACTTTTATTCGAAGAAATTTGATTATTTAGATTTTCATTCAATGGAATTTGATTTTTAATCTACTTGGTGAGGGAAAATTATCAAAAGAAGTCCTAAACTTCTTGCAATAATGTCAATTCAGTTCTAATTTTTTTTTGCTAAATGAGTCATAAACTTTTTATATCTATACTAATTTAGCCCATCCTACCAATTTTGGCTAGCTAGTACTGATATAAATGCTAGCCATCCTACGTGGTATCACTGACGCTGACGTGAGTAATTTTTAATAATATTTTACTATATTTGCGGTTTTTTTCTTATAAAAATGTTGATAACTACAATAAAAGCTCTTATTTATTAGAAAAGCGTGTAATTGAGAATCGATCGAATAATGAAAACTAAAGATAGATTGCGAGCTTCTTCGAGTAATTTGGAGACCTAATCGAAGATGAGTATAGAGAAGAGGTGTTTTGTAGAGACGAGCTCTAGTGACCATCCCTAAAGGGGTTTGTCGCCCATCACATTTTGTTCATGTGCCAGTCAAACATTTCCAGGACTACTCGCATCCTTGGTTGTGTTATTAATTTCCCGTGCATCAAAAGTAATTATCTTGCTTTGTTCATGCACTAGCCTAGTGATTTTGGGGATAAGTACCAAAAAAATCCTAAGTCTATTGCATTAGTATCAATTTAGTCCTGAACTTTTCAATTGGACTAATTTAATCCCAAACTTTTTCACATTGGTACAAATTTAATTCATCCGGCTAATTTTAACCGGTCGGCGCCGACGTGGATGCCGGTTGGTGGCCAGGCCACGATGTGGACGCCGACCGGTGGCTAGAGCCGACGTGGCAATTTTTTTAATTTTTTTAATTTTTTTCTTCTTTTTCCTTTTCTTTTCTCCCTTCTTCCTCCTTGGACTTTCAGTGGCCATTGGACAAGGGCTGCGAAGCCCTCGCCATCCACCGACGAGGGTTGTGGCCCTTGCTCTAGGTGACCTCACCTAGAGCCGTGGGCCAAGCGGCTTTGCCTAGATTTGGGTGAGGCGTCTCGCCCCGGCCTTGCCGTGGGCGAGGCTGCCTTCGCCCTTGTTCCTTCTTCTTCCTTTTCTCCCTTCTTCCTCCTTGGACTTTCAATGGCCAGCCATTGGGTGATGGCCGCGAAGCCCTCATCGTCGTCGGCGAGGGTCGCAGCCATCGCCCACGGCTAGGGAGGCCACGGTGGCCTTCGCCTAGATCTAGGTGAAGCCGCCTCACCTGCAGCCTCGGGCGAGGGCCGTGACCCTCGCCAAAGGCTCGCTGGCCACTAAAAGTCCAGAGAGGAAGAAGAAAGAAAAGAAAAGAAAAAAAAGAAGAAACAATTAATAAAAAATTTGAAAAAAATTATTAAAAAATTGCCACGCCAACGTTCGGCCACTAGTTGGCATTCATGTCAGTGTGAGCGAGGCTAAAATTGGCCAGATGGACTGAATTGGTACTAATGTAAAAATGTTTAGAACTAAATTGATCAAATTGAAAAGTTTAGGAATAAATTGGTACCAATGCAATAGGCTTAAGACATTTTTGGTACTTTTCCCAGTGAATTGGAATACTAGCTCTTTGGTTCCTATAAATTTGAACTATTTCTTTGATGTGGACATTGAGCCATATCGAGGAGGTGGTGCTGGGGACCAATTGTCTATTCCTACTTATTCGATTACTCGAGCGCTTGCCAAGCAATTCAGGCAAGCTGTTGTCGTCATGGTTCGTGTTATTCGGTGTGGAGATGACCTTGGATCAAATATTGAAGAATCTTGGAAATCTTGACGTAATTTAATTATCTGGTCACCAAATATTTGACCAAGTCAATATATATATATATATATATATATATAAATATAAATATAAATATATATCTTCTTGTTTAGGTATATTCTAGAATATGACGCATTAGATTTCTAGGGTTGGTTTTAGGGTTTGTGTGGCGGCTAGAAGGCTTATATTAAAGACTGACTGAATTTCTTTGGGGGATATATATATATATATATATATATATATTGGAGGAAAAAAGTTGAGAGATTCTCTTCAACTGTTCTTTGAGGACTTGACCTTATCAAGGTTCCCTTGTGACGGTCGATTCGACTTATCGAGCGAGATAGCGAATTCTTTCGCTTGTGGCGTCTACAACGTTGGTTGGTTGACACGCGTTTGTCAACAGGTCACATTCATACCGAGGTTGCCAATCACAGGTTTGATTGGAGGTCGAAGTTTGCAATTCGCACCATCCAGGCCTTCATAGAATGATCTTTCCGCAATGATTCACATCATTTGGTATCAGAGCTTGCTTCTACAAGGTCTATTTATCTTTAATTTTCTGTTTATATTCAGCAATTTGAGATTTATTGAGCTAGGGTTTCGGTTCTAGCCAATTTAGGGATCCGATTGCTTTTGTGCTTCCATATGTAGTTGTTTGCTGTTAGTTTTATTTTTTTTCCTAGCATCTTCAATTGTATCCGAGTTCGTCAAAAAAAAAAAAAGAAAAAAAAGAGAAGTTTCGTCAAAAAAAAAAAAAAAGAGAAAGAAAACGCACACAAAGAAAAAGTGTGCAAGAGAAAAAAACATATTTGGCAAAAAAAATAGCCGAACAAAAAAAAAATCAAGAAGGCGACTCGTTTGTTAGTGGACCGAATTGAAACAAAATCAGTAGTGATTTACGTTTCAATTGGAATTTCGAAAGTTGTACTTGTTGGTTTGAAATCGTTACTTGCTGAAACAAAATCAATAATGATCTAATCTTGTTTGATTAGTTTGATTGATTGTCGTGAGGGGGTTGAGAGACGGGTTTTGAGTCCAATAAAGAGCTTGTGAAAAGAGAATATGAGAGGGAAAAGGCAAAAGTCTGTAAGCTTAATTGAGGGTGGAAAAAGCCTAGACTTGAGTTAAACACGAGGGGAGTGACAAACACCTTGAGAGAAACACGTGAGGGAGCGATTGGTGAGGATTTTTGTGACTAACGTTTACTTGCAGGTCTAAAATATGTCGTGCGAAGAAATTGTGAATCAAAGGGAGGTTGACTCCATACGAAGGGATAAAGCGCTCATGGAAAGCATCTAGCAATTGAGGGCCGTAGTGGAGGAGCTTAGTGGCCGAATGATGGGGAATGGCATGAGGGTTGATGGTGACCGAGAGCTACCCAGGGGAAGGCCGCAACATCAGCGAGACGCCTCTAGAAGATGACATAAAAGGCAGCGGCATCATGATGATGATGAGGCCAACATTGAGGATGATCGAGATACTCGATTTGAAAGGTGGAATGGAGCCCGAGGGTTTAGACACCGAGAACATAATGAACTTGGCAATATCAAGATGAAGATTCCTTCTTTCCAAGGGAAGAATGATCTCGATATATATCTAGAATGGGAGAAACGCATGGAGATGGTACTTGATTGCCAATGATACTCCGAGCTCAAAAAGGTAAAAATTGTAGTTGTTGAATTTACTGATTATGCTATAATTTGATGGGATCAACTTGTGACTAGTAGGAGGAGCAATGGTGAAAGACCAATAGAGACGTGGGATGAGATGAAAGCGGTGACGAGGAGGCATTTTGTACCAAGTCATTACCATCGAGATTTGTTTCAAAAGTTACAAAATCTCACACAAGACAATAAGAGCGTGGAAGAGTATCACAAGGAGATGGAGATTTCCATGATTCGTGCTAATGTGGTGGAGGATCGTGAGGCCACAATGTCAAGATTTTTTAGTGGTTTGAGCCGAGACATAGTGAGGGTGGTGGAGCTGCAACACTATGTTGAATTGGAGGAATTGGTGGACAAAGCCATCAAAGTTGAGCGGCAATTGAAGTTGGACCGAAATCACAAGAGTGGAGGAGGTTCAAATCAGAATTGGAGATCCAATTGGAAGACAGATGAGAAGCCAAATTGGAGAGGAAACAACACCAAAACCGAAACCTCAAAGGAGAAGGAGAGGGACGGTAAAGTTGGAATGAATCCGGCTTCAGGTAAAACCGAAAACCCTAACACTAGAACTCGTGAGATTAAATGTTTTAAGTGTTTGGGCAGGGGCCATATGGCAAATCAATGCGCTAATAGGAGGGTGATGATCATGACTAGACATGGTGTTATTGAGTCCGAAAGTGAAAGGGAAGAAGAGGATGATGAGATGCCACCGTTGGAGGATTGTAGTGATGGAGAAATAGCTATAAAAGGAGACTTATTGGTGGTTAGGCGTTCTC
Organism: Eucalyptus tenuipes; assembly: GCA_014182365.1. NCBI lineage: Eukaryota > Viridiplantae > Streptophyta > Magnoliopsida > Myrtales > Myrtaceae > Eucalyptus > Eucalyptus tenuipes. The sequence goes on from CM024546.1 coordinate 24,910,714, forward strand.
TTAGTGTGCAAGTAAAGGAGGAGGAGCATCATCAACAAAGAGATAACTTGTTTCATACAAGATATGTGGTGAATGGTAAGATTTGTAGTTTGATAATTGATGGAGGTAGTTGTGCAAATGTGGCAAGTTGTACTATGGTGGATAAGTTGGGTTTGAAGACGACAAAGCACCTTAGGCCTTATAGACTTCAATGGTTAAATGATAGTGGAGAGGTGAAAGTGTCGAAGCAAGTTCGAATCCCATTTGAGATAGGGAGATGCAAGGACGAGGTAGAGTGTGATGTTGTACCTATGCAAGCAGGTCATGTCTCACTTGGAAGACCATGACAATATGATTGAAAGGTATATCATGATGGGTATACTAATCGTTATTCATTGGTGATGAATCAAAAGACTTACAGCTTGGTACCAATGACACCTAGTGAGGTGTATTAAGATCAGTTAAAGTTACAACGAGAAGCCGAGAGAGAGAAAATGTGAGAAATCCGAGGGCTTGCGTGGTGTGTCTGAGACGCAAGGAAAATGAGAGGCCGAGAGAAGGATTGTGGTAAAAACCGAGGGAAAAGAAGAGAGGAAAGAAAATAGGCAAAACAATTTTTTTGCAAAATCAAGTGAGGTGAGGAGAGCTTTAGTTCTAGACCGACCGATGCTTGTACTTTCGTACAAGGAGGTTTTGTTTACTACTAACGATCTTGACCCAAGTTTTCCTAGTCCTATTGCGTCTTTATTGCAGGAATTTGAGGATGTCTTTCCTGATGAACTTCCTAGAGGGATACCACCGATTCGAGGCATATAACATCAAATTGACTTGATTCCTGGTTCGCCATTACCTAACCGACCCGCATATCGAAGCAATCCCGAGGAGACAAAGGAACTTCAGCGGCAAGTTAGCGAACTAATGGAACGAGGGTATGTGAGAGAGAGTCTTAGCCCGTGCGCCGTCCCCGTTTTTTTGGTGCCAAAGAAGGATGGAACTTGGCGAATGTGTGTCGATTGCCGAGCAATCAATAACATTACGATCAAGTATCGACATCCTATTCCTAGGTTAGATGATATGTTGGATGAGTTGCATGGTTCTTGCATTTTCACTAAGATCGATTTGAAAAGTGGCTATCGTCAAATTAGGATGAAAGAAGGTGATGAATGAAAAATTGCATTTAAGACTAAGTATGGATTATATGAGTGGTTAGTCATACCATTTGGATTAACTAATGCACTGAGCACGTTTATGCGACTTATGAATAATGTTTTGAGTACTTTTATTGGTTGATTAGTGGTTGTCTATTTCGATGACATCTTGATATATAGCCGAAGCCTTGTTTGAGCATGTGCGAGCTATCTTGCAGGTTTTAAGGGCCGAGCAATTATACGCTAATATAAAGAAGTGCTCTTTTGTTACCAACAAATTAGTATTTCTAGGATTTGTTGCTTGTGCTGATGGTATACAAGTTGATGAAGAAAAGGTCAAAGCAATTCGTGAATGGCCAACGCCTAAGACCAGAGGAGACGTGTGTAGTTTTCATGAATTGGCGAGTTTTTATCGGCGATTTGTGAGAAATTTCAGCACCATTGCCGCACCTTTAACTGAGGTTATCAAGAAGCACATGGGTTTCACGTGGGGAGAAGAGCAAGAAAAAGCATTTAATTTGCTAAAAGATAAGTTGACTAATGCTCCTTTTTTTTATCTTTGCCGAATTTCAGTGTTACTTTTGAGATAGAGTGTGATGCTTCTGGTACAGGAATTGGAGCTATGTTGATGCAAGGAGGGTGTCCCATAGCTTATTTTAGCGAGAAATTGAATGGAGCAACATTGAGTTATCCTACCTATGATAAGGAGATGTATGCTTTAGTGCGAGCTTTGGAGACTTGGCAACATTATTTATGGCCGAAGGAGTTTGTGATCCACACCGACCACGAGACCTTAAAGTACTTGAAAGGGCAGTAAAAGTTGAATAAAAGACATGCCAAATGGATGGAGTTCATCGAGACTTTTCCATATGTGATCAAGTGCAAGAAAGGTAAGGAGAATGTGGTAGCCGATGCACTTTCTCGAAGGTATGCGATTCTAACTACTTTAGAAGCAAAGTGTCTAGGTTTTGAGCATATCAAGGGCTTATATACTGATGATGATGACTTTGGGAGAGTGTTTCAAGCATGTGAGTATGCTGCATTTGATAAATTCTATAGGCGTGAAGGCTATCTTTTTCGTGAAAACAAACTATGTTTGCCTAAGTGTTCTTTGCGTTAATTGTTGGTGCAAGAAGTGCATAGTGGTGGTTTAATGGGGCATTTTGGCATTAATAAGACTTATGAAGTGCTGCATGAATATTTTTATTGGCCACATATGAAGAGAGATGTCACACGTGTCTGTGAGAGATGCATTGCTTAGTTTACAACTAAACCACATGGCTTGTATACACCATTACCTATTCCAATGCATCCTTGGACTGATATTTCTATGGATTTTGTGTTAGGATTGCCTAAGTCTAAGTATGGTAGAGACTCTATTTATGTGGTTGTTGATCAGTTTTCAAAGATATCATTTTATACATTGTCATAAAATTGATGATGCATCTCATGTTGCTGATTTGTTCTTTAGGGAGGTTGTACGTTTGTATGGCATGCCTAGATCGATTGTTTCAGATCGAGATTCTAAATTTCTTAGCTACTTTTGGAAAACATTGTGGAAAAAATTAGGAACACAGTTGTTATTTTCTACTACTTGTCATCCATAGACCGATGGTCAAACCAAGTGGTTAATAGAACTTTAGGGGTATTGTTGCGTGCTATTATTAAAAAGAGCAAAAAATCTTGGGAAGATTGTCTGCCACATGTTGAATTTGCATATAATAGGAGCATGCACTCTGCTACTAAATTTACACCATTTGAGGTTGTCTATGGTTTTAACCCGTTAACTCCGTTAGATTTAACCCCTTTACCTGTTGATGAGTGTGTGGATTTAGATAGAGCAAAGAAAGCTGAATTTGTCAAGGCGTTGCATGAGAAGACGCGCGCAAATATTGAGTGCAAGACTGAGCAATATGCAAGGCAAGCCAACAAAGGGCGCAAGGAAGTGGTGTTTGAACCCGGCGATTGGGTTTGGGTTCATATGTGCAAGAAGCGATTTTCTAAGCAGCGACATTCTAAGTTATTACCGCGAGGGGATGGACCATTCATGGTGTTGGAAAGAGTTAACAATAATGCCTATAAGCTTGATCTTCCAGGTAAGTATGACGTTAGTGCTACATTTAATGTTTCTGACTTGACTCTTTTTGATGCAAGTGATGATTTGAGGACAAATCCTTTGCACAACGGAGGGAATGATGTGGACATCGAGCCATATCGAGGAGGTGGTGCTAGGAACCCATTGTCTATTCCTATTGGTTTGATTACTCGAGCGCTGGCCAAGCAATTCAAGCAAGCTGTTGGCGTCATGGTTCGTGATCTTCTGCATGGAGATGACCTTGGATCAAATCTTGAAGAATCTTGGAAATCTTGGCGTAATTTAATTATCTGGTCACCAAATATTTGACCAAGTCAATATATATATCTTCTTGTTTAGGTATATTATAGAATATGACGCATTAGATTTCTAGGGTTGGTTTTAGAGTTTCTATGGTGGCTAGGAGGCCTATATTAAAGACTGACTGAATTTCTTTGGGAGATATATATTTGTTTTGGAGGAAAAAAGTTAAGAGATTCTCTTCTACTGTTCTTTTGAGGACTTGACCTTATCGAGGTTCCCTTGTGACGGTCGATTCGACTTATCAAGCGAGATAGCGAATTCTTTCGCTCGTTGCGTCTATAACGTTGATTGGTTGACACGCATTCGTCAACATGTCACATTCATACCGAGGTTGCCAATCACAGGTTTGATTGGAGGTCGAGGTTCGCAATTCGCACCATCCGGGCCTTCGTAGAACGATCTTTCCGCAACGATTCACATCATTATTTCATTTACATATTAAAGTTTTTCCTTAACAACAATCGGCTATGATAGCATTGCACAGAAATTCAATAGATTAGGTGAGTCTCAATCCATATTGATTCTTGTTGTTAAATTAATGTATCAAGTTTGAATTTGGATAACAATTTGTTATATCAAATTTATTGATAAAGATTTCCGAAGGGGATTTTAAAGCCCTTTTTTTCTTGGACTCCTTAAAGCTACAGAAAGGAGGAAATAAAATAAAGATAGAATAAAAAAAAAGTGAGGGTTTTTCTATCTTTTTTTATTGTACGTGCAGAAGAAGGCTGAAGAAGAATCATATTGGAGTAAAAGAATCAAGGGTGGGGCCCAGAGTCAAAGTTTTGACTTTGGGCAAACACACTATACAAAAGGTGTGCTCTTTAGCAGAAAAGAAAAGTGCAACCCTACGAGAGAAAAAGGAGCTGCACGTAGGAGTTGCACGTAGAAGCCGCAAGATTTGAGAGCCATGCGAGAAAGACATCTAGAAAGAAGTCGCGCGAAGCCTTGAATAGGAATGCGAAGCCATACGTACGCGGACCAAAGACGAATGCTGGAGTTCCTGATTTTGGCGTACGTAGAGTGTTTTTGTTTCGAGCTTGAACGCGCGGTAATTTTGTGCAGTGAGTTTATGTCCAAGTGAGTTGTTTATTTATAAACACTTTGGGTTTTGGATTAAATGTAGGTGTGGGAAATACTCGAGCGTGTGAGAGATTGTAAACTCTGATTCTCCGATTATAGTGGATTATTTGCTGCTGGTTCTTCCCGTGAACATAGGTACCGATACTCGGACCGAATCACGTAAATTTTTGATGTCCTTATTATTTTTTCTTTATTTATTTGGTGGTTTTACGTTGACGTAAATTGCAAGATCCCGTCATTTTTGCGTATTATATTCCAACACCTATCTCCAAGGTAGACCGCTTCCTCTAGCTATTGCACATAATTTTTTGAACCAAAACTGAAAATGCAGCAAAGCTAGCTAAACAAATAAATTAAGCAGCAGCTAAACAAGCTTTCTATAACAAATGAAGCCCACGGAGCAGAAAAATAAAGCACGAAACCATTGCCTGGACTATTATGGCAAATATTGAAGAGTTTAGAAAAACAAATTTTCTCGCTTTTTGGCTAATAAAGCCACGTTATCAGAAGTTAAAAGAGACTCCCAAATCTCAGCTGCTTAATATCGGCATGCTTCCTCTCAAGCGAAGCAGGGCGGCTCCAACCTGTCTTTGCCTGAACAATAACTTGGTTGTTTGAATTTAATTTTGGCCGTCGCCCGCTTTGCTCATGCTGAACATTTAACTGGATTTTGCACTCCCTGATCTATTGTCGTGAAGCCTCATCCAAAGGTGTTTTTATTGTGATTTCTGCTATACATATGGGTACCTGCTTCATCAAGTAAGGGAGATCAGGTGTTCACACTAGAAGTTATGATGAATTCCAATTTTTAACTACAATTACTACAGAGGATGATTTTTGGATGGGGTATGAATCTGCTCCTCTGGCTATTGGCATCAAAGATTAGAGTCCAGTAAACAGGTTCAACAGCCTAGTTATCATGTAGCGTAACACAAAAAGGAAAAATGACGCTCGGGCACAAAACTTCGTTTTCTTGGTGCGAGGCATTTCACTGCAGTCAATAGTCACAGCTCTCATAGAGAATTCAGAAAACTCAGAGAATCTTAAAATTACTCTTGTGTGCTCTAGTGTCCTAAAACCAACACCCACATTTCTGTGTCCAAAATATTAAACCTCCGATAGTTGATATAAACTAGCAAATTTGTTGTTGCTTCATATAAACGATTGACAAAAAGTCCAACCGAGACTTTTATAATTTGAATCGCTAGTCCTAATGAGATTCGGAATTTCTACATGGATCGGGAATCGCAGGATCAAATTTGAGACATTTTTTCAAGCTACAATTGTTTATGTAATTTTTTGTTGTGCTTTGAAGTGTCTAACACGCGAAGAAAAAGACAAAGTAAGCCCAATAATAACACATGAGAAAGAGTCATGGCCAATGAAGAACGTAGCAGGCAGCGCAAGATTATCCAATTCTCGCTTGAAGTGAGATTCTTAACGAGGGTTCCCCTCTGCTCACCCCCAAAACTCCCTCATGCAACGAGGACTTCACCAATAAAATATTGACATGGTTCCAGTTTTCCAGTCAATTAATCAAATTATCTCGTTCAATAAGTGCCTGATATGTCTCTCTGATCTCACATCACTCATATACGGGCTATTTGCGTTGGTAAAATATTAAATTCTTAAGGTGATCGGGAATTTCGTCAAAATATTAAATTTTGATGGGCCATTTTGGTTATCTCTGCAGCTCGTAGTCCCAACGTAATAATCGAATTGATTACCTTCACGCAAAAGAGCAAAGCAAAGAATACTAAGACACATCAGTAAGATTTTTCTATTAAGCAATTCGATAGATTTCACAAGTAAAAAACTTTACCTGCGTAGTTTTATAAACGAAATTTAGTCTTCTATCACAATTAATCTAGGCAATACTTTCTCCTGTCTCATGGTCAAAAAACCGCAAAAGCAAAGAATTAAACAAAGCTTGCTGGAGACACAAGAGGCCATACCAAGAAAAGCATAAAAATGATATGTTCCAACAAATAAATTTAATCCAAGCGAACAAGCCAGCATACACACGCGGCCTTGCTCGAAACAAACACATTGATCAGGCATGGCTGCTTGCAACACGATAACATACACGTGGGCTGCTGAAGCCGCCGCCGAGATCGTGTCCCAGAAATTAGAGATGTTGCTCTCTCACCCGGTGTGCGTAAGGTGCTCATCAATGGAATCACTCGCGAAGGAGGCCAGAAAGAACCTGGCCACCATCCAAGAGTTCTTTTCCACGCAAGACAGCCTGTCCATAAGCAAGGTGTGGTGGGTGGGGCGGCTTGTCCAAGCCATGTACGACGCTGAGGAATTCATCGACAAGTTCCACCTCAGAGAGGCCCGCAGGAGGCACGAGTCCCTGCACATGGCCACTAGGCCGCCCGCCGCACTCATCTCCAAATTCAAGCTGTGGAGGGACCTCTCCAATCTGGTGAATAAGATGCGGGAGTTATGCCAGGATCGTTGCTTCACGGACAAGAAGGAGGCCGACATCGAGGCGAGGAAGGCCTCCCCTCCTAGTGTTCCAGGGCAAGACGAGAAATTGTCAAGGCTGACTTATTTGTGGGATTCGCAAGAGTCGATGAAATTATTATGGCGGGAGAAAAGGGAGGAAATACAGAAGAGGATTGAGAAGGAAATTAGGATTTGGGAGGGAGCAAGTTCGGGGAATCTCGGTTCGGGGGAGATATCGGGGAATAAGACATCGGAGGGGAATAAGGAGGGAGAGAGATCGGCGAATCAGACATCGGGGGGGAATAAGGAGGGAGAGATATCGGGGAAGAAGACATCGGAGGGAGAAAGATCGGGGAATAAGACCTCGGAGGGAGAGAGATATCTCGGTTGGACTTTGATTAAGGGTGAGCCAGGTGCCGGCAAGACGTCCCTCGCGAGATGGGTCTACAGGGAAGCGAGGTACCTGGGCTTCAAGTGGCGCGCTTGGGTCCACCTCTCAGCCAGCATGGACATGCAGGAGTTCTTGTTCGAGGTACTGAAGCAAATTAGGAAGCTGGCGAGGGAGCTGAAGGACATGAACTTGCAGGAGATGACGGAAATGGACACCCATGAATTGGCCAAGTGGAAGAGGTTCCTCATAGTGTTGGATGGCGTGCACGCGTCCAATGTGCAACTCTTGGGATGGTTGGAGAGAATCCTGCGTCATGGGCAGGGCCACATAATCATCACGACTCGAGACGACCTCATAGCCAAGATCACGGGCTTTTCCCAACAGCAGATCGAGCTGGAAAAATTGGACCTAAAAGAAAGCAAGGACATGCTCGCCCCTAAGTTGCGTAGAGTGCCTGATAGTCAGAACCTCTTGGAAGACAAGGGTATCCTAGAAGCGTGTCAGGGCTCGCAGCTCCGTATATCCTTACTCGGCGGGTTGCTGCCACATGCTGGAGAGCAGGAACGCGCGGTGTTGGCGAAAGATGGTTCTAAGATGCCATCATTAGATCTACTAAAGTTGAGTTACCAGAAATTGCCGGCCCCTCTGAAACCGTGTTTCATCTACATGGTTTTGTTCCCCCGAGCAACCCCGATTCTGACGAGAAAGCTAGTGCGGCTGTGGTTGGCTGAGGGCTTATTGGATTCGCATTGTTACGATGAACAAGTGAAACCGACAAGGCCGCCCGAGGATGTGGGAGAGACTTTCATCCTGGAGCTCGCGGAAAGGAACGTGATCCATGTAATGAGCTGGAGGGCAGATGGATCCCCCAAAACTTGCTCCATGCTCAACTCTCTGTATGACATGATCCGCCCGATTGCGATGGACACGGGGTTCCTCCATGTGCATGACGCTAGGAAGTCGAGAGACGAGAGCGACCACAACCCAACCGGCCAGCGACAACAGCTGCCGGCCCAACCGCGAGAAACGAAGGTCCGGTGGCTCGCGGAGCACACAAACATACTCAAAGATGGCTGCCGCGACAGCTACCCTGTTATGAACCTCAGCTACCTCCGCTCGTTTCTGTCATTCTACATGAGGAGAGGCATGCTCACCAAGGATATCAGCACGTTCCTTAGGAACATGACCTCCAAGACTGCCTATAACTTGCTGAGGGTACTTGACTTGGAAGGTGTGTATAAGCCATCATTGCATGGTGTGCTCCATAAGCTGGTTCTCCTTAGGTACCTAGGTTTGAGATCCACGGCGTTGCACTCGATCCCAAGAGCAGTTGCAGATCTGCAACACCTTGAGACTCTTGACATAAAGGACACCTACATCACTTCCCTGCCGAACTCCTTCTGGATGGCCAGGAACTTGAGGCACCTGCATCTAAACTCTTTCTACATCAACTTGAAGACCATCCTCGAGGCTCGCGGCAAAAATGTCATGGCCTTGACTCAACTCCAAACCTTAAGCGGGCTGGTTATCGGTGAAGTCACGGAGAACACAGTCCGCATAGACAGCTTGACCACGCTGAAGCTTTTCTTGCACCAATTGGATAGGGACATCTCAGGCTCTAAAGGAAAAGCAGTAGCCGAGGGGATTAGCTCGCTCCCCAATCTCCGGTCCTTGACCTTTGGGGTGACCAAAAAAGCCAAGCCTGCGAAAGAAGCCAGGTCCGCAACATCGCAGGTAGGCCTGTTACCGAAATTGTCGTTGGCAGGACATCGGGAACTGTTTGCGCTCTACTTGCTGGGCCAACTCAAAGAACCCAAGTGGACCCAGCTCTTGCCAGTCTCGCTCCAGGTTTTGACTCTGTCGGGTTCCAGGGTGGAAGCAGACATGATGCCCCAGTTGGGTGGTCTCCTGAAACACCTGATGACGTTCAGGCTGTTGGCCAATTCTTTCCTGGGCACTAGCCTGAGGTTCGCCGAAGATGGATTTCCGAGCCTCAGGGTATTGAAGATTTGGAAGCTGCCTCGCCTTGAGAAGGTGATTTTTGAACAAGGAGCAATGCCAAATCTCAAACAACTCGAGCTTAGGCACATCGACCGCTTGGAAACTGCTCAAGGGATCGAGAAGTGCGAGAAATTGGAGTATATATTTGTCAAATCCCAAAAAGACGCTCTTGTTAAAAAGCTCAGGGAACAACTCAGGGAAAAAAGAGGAGTAAATACGAATCTGCATTATGAAAAAGACACCGAGAGGTGCGGATCTCCAAACGATGACGAGGACGACAGGTATGGGATACTATTAAATCTCAAATATGATCTTTACGGATGGCAATGAAATTATTTTTATAGATTGATAATTTCAATAATTACTTATTGAAAATGATAAAATCCGCAATAAAAAAGGAGATGATGTATCATCTGCACGTTGAAAAGGACACTAATAGACCCGAATCCACGGAACATTTTCTTTATTCATGGTGATGAAAATGTTTTGATAGATTTGATAATTTCTCATCAGTGATTAAAAGCCATGATTATGATTTTTATCGGATAAGAATTGCATTGGCTCATTTCACCAAACCAAGTCAATACATATTAAGAAACTATGAAGGCTACAGTGAGTCCTACTAAATAACAGAAAATCACAATGGCAGAATCATTTAACCTTTGTGGAACTTAATGTTGGATTCAAAAGTAACATTTGGAACCGACCATATTCCTCGTAGCCTACGCATGTTGAGCATGTCTTTCACCAGGCTCACATACAGGACGATGAAGAAGAAATAATTATACACTAGTTAAGACATTCGTTTAGGTACCGTATCATGGTTCAAGAAAAGAAGCTTGTCATATAGGAAGAAGGTCGCTTTATTTTCACCGTCACGAGTACTGTTACCCCATCTGTATGCACACGAGTGTGTGTGTGTGTGAAGTTACTTATTTAGTGGTTCCTCGTTTCCTACAGCGATGGCGATGACAAGGCAACGGCTTCTCCTTGAATACAAGCCACTACAACCGTATTCGGAGCTGAACATATGTATATGTCCTACCATCCCAACCCTTAACCCCCCTCTCTCTAAGTGTGCCAAGAAACAGCTTCATTTACCAGTCATATTATATAATAAATTGACGCAATGCCATTCAGCTTATGTTGATACCTGAATTTCGCTAGCAACTCGCGAGAATAAAAATAAGTGTTGTACTTAATCAGTACGTCCATGATGGGGTGCGATGAGAATGCACCGTTTCCTCTTGATACGCTACGATGAAAAGACACCATTTGAAAAGGCATGAGGGACTTATATAAAATTCTTCTGAAGATAACCGTTGACGTGGTTGGCAGAACGTACGCTTGGAAATTCCTCTCCTTTGCTTTTCCCCTTTCCATCAAAATAGAAAGAAGGCATTCTATTTCTCTTTTACAAGAACAATTGGCATTTTCGCTGTAAAAATCGGATGTTTCCCTCGTGACTACATTCAGACTAATGTGAAGTAAAAATGTTCGTGATTCATCCGCATTTCAACGTTCGTTCCGGGGAAAATTGTTGTTTGCACATCGAAAGAGGTAAGTCGTCTTTCGCCGACTTTCTTCCAACATTGGTATCGAGCCCGGTTGTGATTTCTGCCTTATTTTTTCATCGAATTTTCTCATTTTTTATTTGATATCGAGATCAAGAGAATGAAATCTCCATTGTTTGGATGTTTATTGCTCAGAATTGCAATATGAATCGTCGAAAATGAACCAAAGCGAAGAACTGGTTTGGGGCCGCGTACAACCGTACGGTTTTGACCATTTTTCGAAAAAAAAAATATCGGCAAAAATACATTTTCAAATATATAGGGTGAAAGTAGTCGTCGAGACGAGTATAACAATGGGTCGAGTGTTGCTGGAGGACGTTGGATGCGCCCACACGCGCGGCCATAAGCCACTGTGCGTGGGCGCTAAGCGCTAGACGTGCTGGGCATGCCCAGCGTGTGAGCCTTATTGAGAAACAAGTGGATGTACAAGTAAAATAATTACTTTTATTATAAAACAATATTACAACTCTCTATTCTATCACACTCTCACAACTACTCATTGTACTTGCTTACCCACTCACTCACAAACCTCACACGAACACAACTCTCGCACACACCCACTCCCTCTCTATCACTCTACACTTACACTACACAAGACCCCTCACACACTCACTCACCTCACGTACACACTCCACTCACACACACACACACACACACACACACACAAGACTCTCTTCCCCTATTTATAGGCTGCAAGGTCGGTGAGAAAAATCTGGTGCAATAGAGAGAGAAATCTGGAAAAATCCAGAGAGAGAGAGAGAGAGGCGGTGCCCCCCTTTTTTTTTTCTGACACTCCCCCTCACCGACTACTCTCTCTTAGCATGGACATTGTGATCATACCAAGTTGCCTTCAAAACTCTCCGAATTTTACAGCTCCAAGACCTTTGGTGAAGATGTCTGCAACTTGATCATCTGTTTTGGCATACTCCATCTTTATCTCACCTTGTAAGACTTTTTCCCGCAGGAAATGATAGTGCACTTCTACATGCTTGGTCCTCGCATGGAAAACTGGATTTTCTGCTAAGCTTATGGCTGACAGATTATCACAATATATCAGTGTAGGTTGATTTATTGGTTGATGAAGATCTTCCATCAGTTGTACCAGCCATGTACTCTCTTGTGCTGCCATTGCTACTGCTCTATACTCAGCTTCTGTCGTAGATAGTAACACAGTTGCCTGTCTTTTACTGCACCATGACACTACTGCTGATCCGAGGTTAAACATATATCCAGTAGTTGATCGTCGTGTGTCACGATCTCCAGCAAAGTCAGTATCGCAATGACCTATAACTTCACATGATGCTTCTTTCTTATACAAAAGCCCAAAATCAAATGTACCCTTGACATACCTTAGTATGCGCTTGACTGCATCTAAGTGAGGCTTTCGTGGCTTCTCCATGAATCGGCTTGCTACTCTTACTACGAACGCAATATCAGGTCGTGTCATGGTTAGGTAAATAAGGCTACCCACCAATTGCCTGTACATAGTTGAGTCTTCCAATTCTTGTCCTTCAGTTGCACATAATTTTATATTTCCATCAATTGGAGTAGATATAGGTTTGCAATCAAGCATCCCGAACTTGTCTAGGAGGTTTCGTGCATACTTCTGCTGATATAGGAATAATCCTTCATGGTCTTCTCAATCTCGAGTCCTAGGAAATGTTTTAATTCTCCAAGATTTTTCATTTGAAACCGTACTGAGAGGTTGGTTCTGATTTGGCATATCTCCTCTTCATTATCTCCAGTGACAATTATATCATCCACGTAGATTAGTACTATTGCAAGCTTGCCATCTTTTGCCTTCATAAACAAGCTCGAGTCTGCTGGGGCTACAGAGTAACCACTTTGTACCTAAAATTCAGCAATCTTCCCGTACCATGCTCTTGGAGCTTGTTTTAAGCCATAGAGGGCTTTCTTTAACTTACAAACATAATCTGGATGAATCTTACTTTTGAAACCATCCGGTTGCTCCATGTATATATCTCGATCTAGTTCTCCATGTAAGAAGGCATTCTTCACATCCATTTGCCATAATTTCCACGATTTGCTTGCTGCAAGTGCTAGTAAGATCGAACTGTAGTGATCTTTGCTACTGGACTAAAGGTCTCATCATAATCTAGGCCATACTTTTGAGAGAATCCTCGAGCAACTAGTCGTGCCTTATATCTTTCTATCGATCCATCTGGTCGAGTTTTAAGTTTATAAACCCATTTGCAAGATATAGGATGTACCTCTTTAGGTCTCGGCATTAAGTCCCATGTTTCGTTCTTTCTTAGTGCTTGTATCTCTTCCTCCATAGCTTGCCTCCATTCCACGCCTCGCGAGGCTTCCTCATATGTGGACGACTCGACTGCTCCAACATCTTCGGTCAGCACCGCATTTGCATATTTGGGATTTGGTCTTCTTTGTCTTGTTGATCTCCTAACTTGAGGTTCCCGTTCTTCAAGTTCTTCCATCTGACTTGGTTGAAGCTCTTCTGTAGTTCTTGGATGTACACCAGTTCGCCATGGGCTCTTTGATTTTTCTAGTGACTGTGCTCTGACTTCTTTTCTTCCAATTACATTATCATTTCCTTCTTCAATTGGCTGGCCCTTATCAATCTCGTCATTTTCTTCCACCCCTTCATGAATCTCTTCTTCTACTTGTTTTGAATTAGGTTGTGATGGCCACCAAGATGATAGTTCGTCGAACACCACATTTCTGGAAGTGTAACACCTCCCTGTTGTAGGGTCACAACACTTCCATCCTTTTCTTTGATCATCGTAGCCCACGAATATGCAGCGAACTGCCTTTTTATCGAACTTGTTGCGAAGATGGTCTGGCACGAATGCATAACATACACACCCAAATATTCTAAAGTGACTTACCGTGGGCTTACGATTCCACAACTTCTCATAAGGTGATATAAAGCCAAGCCTTGCTTGAGGTAGTCTGTTAATCACGTGAGCTGCCATCTTCATACACTCAGCCCAAAACTTGGGTGGAACATTCTTCACATGCAACATACTCCTGCATGTCTTCGCCAAATGCCGATTCTTTCTTTTGGCAACTCCATTTTGTTGTGGCGTATTTGGGCAGGTAAATTGTTGACGTATCTTCCACTCTTGAAGAAATTTTGTAAAGTCATTTGATGTATATTCTTCCCCATTATCTGTGCGAAGGCATAGTATTTTCTTGCCTACTTCATATTCTACTTTTGCTTTAAACTCCTTAAATTTGTTTAATGCCTCGGATTTTCTTTCATGAAATCGACCCGCACGTACCTAGAGAAATCATCGATGAATGTTATCATGTACTTTGATCCTCTGACCGACGGTTGCTTCACTGGTCCAAATACATCTGAGTGGATAAGCTCAAGAGGCATCTTAGCTTTGAATGCGGACTCCTCATATGGAAGCTAATGTGCCTTCCCATACTGGCATCCGGTGCAGATGACATCTTCTTGGACTTCCAAGTGGGAGAGACCTTTTAGCATACCTTTCTTCATCATCACCTTTAATTTATGGTAGCTCACGTGCCCAAGCCGTGCATGCCACAAATCGGGCATTTCACTTCTTCGAGTTTTGTCCACGTATGCCGTCTGAGTTGACATTATGTAGACAGACTCTAATCGACGCCCTTCCATGATTGGTGTACCAGTAGGTTTCAAATTACGATACACCCTAACATCTCTTGGACCGAACACCACATAATTACTTAAGTCTGTAAGTTGTGCCACGGACAATAGATTCTTCTTCATCCCTGGCACATGGTACACATTCTTTAGTTCGACTTGATGCGAACTGAATTGGGGTGTTATCATCGTTTGGCCGACATGGATAATCGGCAACCTTGAGTTGTCCGTGGTGACAACTACTCGTCCACCTTTGTACTCACACATGTTTGATAGCTTCCCTTGATTTCCGGTCATGTGATTTGAGCACCCCGAGTCAACTATCCAATCTTCATCATAATCAATCAATTTATCACTTACCGTGATGAGGGCCATCACATCTTCTAACTCTATGGAGGAGTTTGCAAGCTCTTCTTGTTCCTCCATTGCAAAGGATGCTTGGAAATCTCACTCTTCTTCGCTATCATTTTCCTTAGAAGCCGCAATGTTTCCTTCAACTCTTTTGAATCGACAATCCCTGGCAAAGTGACCTACTTTGCCACACGTGTAACACCATCCATTACGCCTTCTATTCTTCTTATCTTCATTGTCGTCCTTGTCGCGGTCTCGACGAGCTCCCCCTAGCCGAGGTCCACTTCCTTCTATTCGCTTTGGCCATTCTCCATGACTTTTCCATGATTTGCCATCTCTTGCACCTGCTCTATTTCTATTCTGGCCCTTGAACCCTCTTTTATTACTAAAGAGGGCACTTTCATCCTCCTTAATTGAGACCTTAGAAATTTGTTTATCTAAGGCTTCTTGGTTGGCCAAAATATTCTCCAACTCTGTTAGAGTTGGCTCATTTGCCCATCCATGGGTGGCCGTAACAATACCATTATATTCCAGCCTTAACCCGTGAATTATTCTTCTTCTCATTCTTGTCTCAGAGATGGCATTCTTAGGATCTAATTTTGAAATTTCTTCGCAAATAGATTTAACTTTAGAAAAGTATCGACTTACCGTCATACTTTGTTGCGAGGCGAGAGGAGCTCTTTCTCTAGGCGTTGTAACTTGGCATCGTTTGTCCTTACAAATAGTGTCGCCAAGTTATCTCATGCCTCCTTCGGGGTCTTCGCACTCTTTATTTGTTGCAATAATTCATCTTCAACAGTCACGGCAAGAACATAAAGAGCCTTTCCTGATTTTATGTTCCATTTTCTTAATTCGCTATCATTCGTGGGTGGTGTGGTGTTGCTCCCGCTAACGATATCCCACAAATCTTGACCTAGCAAGTAATATTGCATGCGGGTACTCCAATTATTAGAATTTGAGTTGTTGAACTTCTCAACGCCACTTACCGAACTTGAGAAATCTGCCATTGTGACTTGAGTATAATGCCCAGCACTATACCAAGTAATTCTGGTCCCGGACCAACCGTCTTCACAATCCCAGATTGTGCACTGGCAGAACTCCGACGTCCTTCACTTCTTTGCTTCTTGGCTCGATGATCTTTGACCGCCTACTCACTTATAATGGTCCCCGACCACTGTCTTTGCACGGCTTCCGACAACCTGCTCTAATACCACTTATTGAGAAACAAGTGGATGTACAAGTAAAATAATTACTTTTATTATAAAACAATATTACAACTCTCTATTCTATCGCACTCTCACAACTACTCATTGTACTTGCTTACCCACTCACTCACAAACCTCTCACGAACACAACTCTCGCACACACCCACTCACTCTCTATCACTCTACACTTACACTACACAAGACCCCTCACACACACTCACCTCACGTACACACTCCACTCACACACACACACAAGACTCTCTTCCCCTATTTATAGGCTGCAAGGTCAGTGAGAAAAATCTAGAGAGAGGGGGAGAGAAAAGTCTGGAGAGAGGGAGAAAAATCTGGTGCAATAGAGAGAGAAATCTGGAAAAATCCAGAGAGAGAGAGAGAGAGAGGGGCGGTGCCCCCCCCTTTTTTTTTTTCTGACAAGCCTCACGTGCGCGTCGGCGAACCGATGCATGCTGACGTCATCATGACATCATCCAACGGTCGGTCGCTGGATGACGTCATTGATGGCAGTAGTTGGCTGGCTAGCGACCCGACCCAACCGGGCCCAGATCCGACTCCACACTAACTCAACCCAACCGTTGACCAGTCAACCGGTTTGTTGGTCAAACTGGTCGAACCGGTCTCTGGTTGGACCGGTTGGACTGGCTAGGATCCTTTGAGGATCGCTGGCACATGCACCACATGCGCCGCACACTCAAGTGGTGCGTGTGGGTTTGTGGGAGCTCGGATTGGAGCGTGGTTGGCGGCGTTTGGTTCGTATGAATGTGCTCTACACTGTGATATAATTATTTTATAATTTTGAGTTTTATAAATGTATAAAAATGTGTAGGGAACCCTAAGTACG
The DNA here is from genome assembly GCA_014182365.1 of Eucalyptus tenuipes. NCBI lineage: Eukaryota > Viridiplantae > Streptophyta > Magnoliopsida > Myrtales > Myrtaceae > Eucalyptus > Eucalyptus tenuipes. The sequence continues at coordinate 24,927,764 of CM024546.1, forward strand.
CATATTTTTGGGGTTTAATGCATAGTTTATTCATTTTTAGCTGGTATTTTCTTATGTTTTAGGAAATACAGTAGCTAGCCTATATGAAAATGATGTCATATATGCTGTGTAGAGCTTGGTTCGATGATAGCATATATATAGTTTAATATACTTGTAATTTTCTAGTTCCAAGAAAATTTGAACAATGGTAAGAAATCCTTGTTTTTCCGTTACATGTTGAATTGCGGTTTTGATTGAAGTTGCAATAGGATTGTTTTTTGTACGTTGGTTCATATCATGCTATACTTTTGTGTTAATAGAAAAATGTAGAAATTACATGAAGTCATGTAATTATTTTTTTCTAGTGGGAGTTCGTAAGTTGGTAGAATTCGAAGGAGTTCTCACCTATAACTTAAAATTTGCGCAAATTAAACTAATTGATGATAATAGAACAATCGTACATAGGAGTTGATTGGGAACATAATGAACTTTCGTTTATGTCATTTGTTGAATTATCATTAATTTAGTTTGTCTTTGCTGCAAATTAAATATGTGTGTTACTCTGAAAAGTGTGCTAATATTGATTATGCGTTTATTATGTTAATGTGTTATAGCAATTGATTATGGCTTCGGCATCCAAGACCACTGTGGCTGACCTCAATAAGGGTGAGAAGCTGAACGGTGATAATTATGATATTTGGCACCGAAAGGTTCAGTACATCCTTGAGGAGTAAGAGGTTTTGGAAACCCTCAATCACACCATGGATGAACTTGAGCATGGAACTTCAGCTCAATACAGGAGAGATCTAGAAGCTTATCAAGCTTGGAAGAAGAAAAATAGCATTGCTCACATCACGTTGCTAAGCTGTATGCAAAATAATCTCATGTTTGAGTTTGAAAGTTATGATAAAGCTCAAGCAATGTGGGTTGCCTTGAAAGATAAGTTTGCGGGTACATCTGCTACTAAGTTGAGGAGACTCACCATCAAGTTTGATACATATCGAAAGTGCCCAAATGTGACAATGAGGCAGCATTTTCGGGAGATGTCAAACATGATTCGTGAGCTGAAGTCGGCAAATCACTCCCTTACTGATGAAAAGCAAGTTTAGGCTGTTATAGGGTCTTTTCCTGATAATTGGGAGCATATGAAAATCAATATGACGCATAATGAGAATATTGTCACTTTTGATGATATTGCGTGTCATTTGGAATCAGAGGATGAGCGCCTAGAGGCTGCAAGATCCTCTACCCATGCTCATGTTGTTGAATCGAGTTTGCGCAAAGTTTCGGGCTTCAAGCGCAAAAGGAATCATAAATTCAACAACAAAGGGAAGAAGACTGATCAGACACCTAAAATGGCTAAGACCTTCCGACGCAAGAAGCGTGATGGAAAGAATGATAAGGCCAAGATGAAGTGCTACAATTGTGGCAAGATGGGTCACTTTGCTAGTGAATGTACTGAGTCGAAAGAGGTACCCTATTATTCAATTACTTTAAGTAATGTTTTTGTTTCCAACACTATAATGTTTGCTGTATCTCATCCAATGTGGATTGTAGACTCAGGAGCAATAGACCATGTAGTTAGAGACCGAGAAGCATTTGCGGAGTATCGTCAAATACAGCTTGGAAAAAGATGGATATATATTGGGAATAACTCAAGAATTGAAGTGAAGGGTAACGACACATGTAAATTAATTTTATGAGGTGTTCAAAGCCTATTTCTATATGATGTCCACTATGCTCTGGATATTTGACAAAACTTGGTCTCTGTAGTTGTTCTTCTTAACCTAGGTTATGTATTGAATTTTCATGGTGATTGTGTTAACATTTTGTTTGGAACAGTTTATTATGGTTCATGTCATGTATTGAATGGTTTTATGATGTTAGACATTGACTATGATCAGTACAATGTTAATGTCAATGGTTGTTTTTCTTTAATTGCATCTTCTAGCAATATTAAGATTGATGCACATACTTGCATGCTAGATTAGGTCACATCGGGTTACAAAGAATGCAAAGATTAGCTAGAGAAGGCCTTCTCGGGTCACTTACTAATGTTAATTTACCCGTATGTGAACATTGTTTAGCAGGAAAAACAACTATAAAACCATTTGGTAAAGGGACTAGAGTTGAATTTCCATTGCAACCCATACATTTTGACATTTGTGATCCTTTGAATGTGAGGGCGAGGCATGGAGCCTCATATTTCATCACTTTCATAGATGACTTCACGCGTTTCAATTATGTCTTTCTGATCTCCCATAAGTCAGAAGCATTAGACTGCTTTAAATGATATATAACAATGGTAGAGAATTAGTTGAACAAAACAATAAAGGCATTGAGAACCAATCGCGGACGTGAGTATCTATCAGAGCAATTCAAGTCTCTTTATGATGAAAATGAAATTGTACGACAATTGACTATTACTGGTACTCCACAACAAAATGGGGTAGTTAAGAGAAGGAATAGAACCCTATTAGAAATTGTTAGGTCTATGATGGCGCAAGCAAATTTACCTATCTCCTATTGGGGAGATGCGTTATTAACTACTGCCTATGTACTTAACCGAGTGCCCTCAAAATCAGTCACTTCCACCCCTCATAAATTATGGACCGGTAGGAAACCAGACTTAAGTAATCTACGTCCATGGGGATGTGCAGCTTATGTTCATGATTCTTCCCATAAACATGGCAAATTAGGTCATAGAGGGAAAAAATGTATCTTTATAAGATATTCTGAACACTCTAAAGGATACGTGTTCATAAGTGAACAAGCTGATCGAAATATGATTGAAATGGAGTCACGAGATGTCACATTCTTGGAAAACGATTTTCCTATAAGAGGTGAGATTAATAAGGACTTCCAGTTATATGAGATGAAAGATCCTAATAACACACCCACTAATGTTGTAGAGGAAAATAAAGATTTATCTCAACATACAAAACCTAATGGGAGTGTTGCATCGCCTAGTGAACTGAATTCAAGAGAAATTCAGTTACATAAAAGTAATCGTAAAAGTATTCCTTGTCGTCATTTTGAGATTGATAGGGAAGCATTTATGATTGCTGAGAAAAACGATGCTAAGCCTAAGACTGTTCAAGAGGCTCTATCATCCTCTGATAAGGAAGAATGGATAAAAGTTTTGAAAGATGAAATGGAGTCAATGATGGCAAATCACGTATGGGACTTGGTTGATCTACCACCCAATTGCAAGGCCATTGGAAACAAATGGGTCTTCAAGATTAAGCGAAGGGCGGATGGATCCATTGAAAAATATAAGGCTTGTCTTGTGGCGAAATGTTATACTCAACAAGAGGGTATAAACTATGAGGAAGCCTTTTCACCAGTTGTAAGGTTTGCCTCAATTCGTCTTATCCTAACCATCATTGCACATTTGGACCTTGAATTACATCAAATGGATGTAAAGACAACATTTCTCAATGGAGAACTAGATGAGGAAATCTATATGAAGTAGCCAATAGGTTTCATAGCTAAAAGTTAAGAGCATAAAGTTTGTAAACTTCATCGCTCAATATATGGCCTTAAGCAATCATCTAGACAGTGGTATCTTCGTTTTCATCGAGCCATAACAACTTTTGGTTTCATGATGATCGAAGAAGATCACTGTGTATATGTCAAGCGGTTTGAAGATGAATTTGTGATTTTATCATTTTATGTGGACGATATTCTATTGGCTGGAAATGATAAGGTTTTGGTTATCACCATAAAAGAATGGTTGTCCTCCAATTTTGAAATGAAGGACATGTGAGAAGCTACTTATATATTAGGAGTTAAGATCAAAATAGATCGATCAATGAAACTCCTTGCTTTATCACAAGAGTCCTATTTAATGAAGATTCTTGAACGTTTTCAATATGCAGCATTGTAATCCCATTGATACCCCTGTCATGCAAGGTGAAGGCATAAGTACTAAGATGTGTCCTAAGACTCTAGAATAAATTAAAGTAATGGAAATTGTTCCTTACGCTAGTGCGGTCGGAAGTTTGATGTATATTATGATGTGTACTCGACCTGACATGTTATGATGTGGGATTGGTGAGCCGATATCAATCGAATCCCGGTCAAGCACACTTTGGAAAGCAGTGAAAAGGATCATGAGATATTTAAAAGGCACCATGGACTATCGACTTTGTTACCAAGGGGATGATTTACGCCTATTAGGCTGTTCAGATGCTGATTGGGGTGAAAACCTAGATGAGCGTAAATTGACTTTTGGATATGCGTTCTTGCTCAATGGAGGTACAATTTCTTGGAATAGTAAGAAATAGACATGCACGGCCTTGTCTACGATAGAGGCAGAATTTATTGCATGCTCTACCGCAGTGCAAGAAGCAGTATGGCTAAAACGTTTATTGGAAAATTTAGCCACTATCACTGAGGTTCCAAAACCGGTGACACTTTATTACGATAGTCAAGCAGCCATTGCCTATGTGAAAGATCATAAGTGTCATAGAAGAACGAAGCACATTGATATAAAGAACAATTTCATCAAAGATATAATAGCGCAAGAAGAAGTGATCCTACAGTACATTTCAACTAATAGAATGATTACCGATCCATTTACGAAGGCTATTCCTAAAGACATATTCTTGACCCATAGGATGTCACTAGGATTGTGTAGAATGTGATATGTGTTATTGTAGAGGATCATTGGTTTATGTATATGTGGACATATGTATTATACTTGTTTGTTTATTAGTGACTTGATGTTTTATCAGTAAGTACAAATCCATTATGAGTATTGACACCTAAATTTTGGCAACCCGTTTAGTCATTTATCACATTAAAAATTAGGGGGTAATTTTATCCCTGAAAAAATATTAATTGTATAGCATATAGTTTTAGTTGCATTTATTTTTAATTTGCATTTACAATAGGCCGGTGACAAATGGGTTCGAATTGATGGTTGAACTTTAATTTGATGAGTTGGGCTAGGCCCCACAAAGAGCAAATTGGCCCGGCTCGTATCCTCGATGAGATATTACGAGCTTATCTTTGCAAGATTTGAAATTTGAGGAAAATCCTATTGCAATTTTGAATCTTTGGCAATATGTGATAGAATCGGTAGATAATATTCGTTTTTTGCAAAGGAAATCTAGAAGAGATGTCGAAAACAAAAAGAAATATTGCATTCGGGCGTGATCTTGGTGGATGTTGATTTGAAGAAAAAACCCTAGTCCACTCTCCTATAAAAAGGTTGCTACACTACAGCTCGGAAGGGGGGCCACACAATAGAAACACATGGCCACAAAAAAAAAAAGAACCCACATTCTCCACGGTGAGAGTCAGCAACTCAGAATTTCAGAGCGCACATCGAGAATACACGAACAAAAGAGTGAACAGCAGAGACGGTCGAGGCCCTCTTGATCGAAGCCAGTCGTAGCTTCGCATTGTCTCCCAGCCCCTCGTCGTGCGGCACCAATAGCCGTGACGTGTCTTTGCTGCTGCTTCCCGTTGCTAGTTTGTCCCATTATCACAACCTGTCGGCCAAGGTCGAGAATACCAAGTCAGGAAAAACCATGGCCATGTGATCTGAATTAGAGAACTCCAGAGAAAAGAAGAACGCGAGGAGGGGGAGCACTTATTGGAGGAAGAGAAGTCAAAAGGGAGCACTTCTCTGCAGGGTTTGACTGGTGCGTTCAGGGACACTCACGAAATCCACATACGCACAAAGAGAAAAATTATTATTTTTTTCTCCAGTCACTCCCAACCAAGTAGCTATTTTGCTGACCAAGCCGCGGCAATCCCTGCATCCAAGCAAAGCCTCGACGCTCCTGGTCCTACTACGTGCATGCCAATGAAGAGTTGACCTTGATCCCGTGACGACCCGTTGCTGCTTTGATCCGCGCCACGCCCAACGACGAGTTGCTGTCCATTCGAGCCGCAAAGCCACCGTTCCCATTAGCATTAGAACCGAGTCGATCCCAAAGTTCCTATTTTTGCAGATTCGTTGACCATGAACCCACGGTCATCCTTTACCGTGAGCATCTCACTGGAGCTCCGACCGACGGCAAACCACCAACCACGGTGACCCATCACCACGGCTGCCCATCCTTGAGCTGTGCTGGCCCGGATCTCAATCGTGGTCCATCCTACCGATTGGATTTTTTGGAAAAAATTCAAATTTAGGTAGATTTTTTTTTGTTTTATTAGGTAGAGATTTATTTTATTTTATTAGGTAGATTTGTTTTATCTTATTTTAGTTTTTGATATTTTATCTCTTTGGTGGAAATATTTTCCAATGCATGATTGAAATTCTCTAATGTAGCATCCAATTTGCAACCGCACGAATTTTTATTCTATCTATAAGGCTTTAGATGTAATAATTATTCACGCGGGAGTAAATTGATATCTTGATCTTTAAGGCTTAAGATCAATTTATTGATTTTATTAGCGAGACAATCAAGTTTGAATTTCAACTCAAATGGTGGATAGCATTTTTATGACCATGGATGATACGATGTTTGTCTTTTATTTGTTCTGTTTATCCCGAAAATACAAAAAAATTGCATTTGCATAGCATGTAGATTAGGGTTGTTTTCCTAGATAAGGTTGCATGATAGAATATATATATATATTTTTAAAGTGGATGTAGTATCTAGGTTAGATAATATTTCTTGGATTGGATTGCATGACGAGATAATTTTCTAGATTAAGATAGGATTCAGATTGGTCTATTCCTAACTTAAAATAGATAATGTCTCGCTTTAGTTAGATTTTGATTTTTAGCAATTTTAATTACGAATTTTCATAAAAAAAAAGTACAAAAAATCATGCATATGTCATGTAGAATTAGGGCATTTTTGTATGTCATGGCATATTATGATAAAATTGCATGTTTCATTTTAAGTTTAGATAGATTGCATCTTAGGTTAGAGATTATTAGGTTAAGATAATATCATAGTTTAAATTAGGATTTAGTTTGAATCTGATCCTTAATATAAGCTGGATAGAATCTTAATATAGATAGGTAATTTTTGCATTTATTTTAATTTCGAAATTCATGGAAAATACAAAAAAAAAAAAAAAAATTGTCTTAGGATAAATCAATTTCATGATTTAGGATAGACTGCATTTTATTTATGTCATGTAGTTTAGGTCATATTGCCATGTTATATCACTTCATGTTAGATTAGTAGCATGCATTGCATAAAGCATGATTCTCATTGAATAAGTGAAAACAAAAATTGAGTGATGGTGTGTTAATTAGAAATCATATCTAGGATTTGTCGATATGAATTCGATTTAACATTGCGAATGCTTTCGTTGCTACGAGGTAAGTCTGTGATTTATTCACTGCTTTTCTTGGATGTTAAATTGATGGTTTGCGCATCCGCATGAGCACTTCACATGTTAGGGAAGTGAATTAAAATCAATTTATGCTGCTTGCCAAACATTTTTTCAAAATAAAAAGAAAGGTACCGAAAGGGTGTTAGAGAAATCTAACGTAATCAAGTCCCCGTACGCAAAATCTCTGGTTCGTAGAAGTGAAATAATTCTCCCATTATTTTACTTAGGTGTCTAATCGACCTATCAAAAATAGATTAGTGGCCACTCCTGATTGAAAACCAATTGCATGTTAAGAACTTGAACCTAAGTCGCGAATTGATATGGGCTTGGGAGAGCTCGAGTTAAGTCTAGGCTTAACAATCCATTAGCCAAACCCTAGGTGGTTCACCCGAAAATTTGGTTGCAACAGCTTGGCGACTACGCTGAGGACTTGAGTTGAAACTCTTAGTGGTATTAGGTCAATTTTTCTTTTATTTTGAAAAATGTTTTCACTTGGCAGCGAGGATCCCAGGTACGTCCCTAACATTTAAGGTGTTAAATGTTCTTGCGGATTGGGAGGTATAAGGGGAGTAGTGTTTGCTGACCTCTGTTTTGTAGGGAGGTGGATGAATGTATGGTTTACTTTCATGTTGAAGTGTCGCTTGATATAAACTGTTGTGCATGCCCTGCATTTGCACTACACTATTGCACACATAACCTACCGCCGGACCTGGGCCGCATAGGATTATCTAGGATGGTATCGAGATGGATACCACTTTGACTGCATGCCCGCGGTACGAGTCGCCCATCTCGATCTCGAAATTTCTTGTTTGGTGTCAAGAGTACCCACCTTGGTCTGCATGCCCGCGACCTGGGTCGGCTCTTTGACCAAGCCGGATTCATGAAGACCCGACTGAGTCTGCACACCCGCGGGTAGTCCGATCATCCTTGTGGCTTCACTTTGCTAAGCCTGTCTAGAGTAGAAATCGAGCCTCACATCTCATGTGCATGTCTATGTGATTGCCATTTATTTTCCTTGGTGAAGTAAGTCCTCTATGCCTATACTCTCCAATTTACTTACTTTGTCATACTTTTGATCCGTCCATGACAATCTAGGTTAGTAATTTGATCTAATTCATTTATCAATTAGAAATGAAATGAGGAAATTGCCATGCAATAGATCATTTGCAAAAAAAAACTTTGGAGAATTTGTTTTCAATTTATGTCTAGGAAATTTGGTCCTTGCTAGGATGTCTATTTTTATTCCCTTCTTGTACGAATTTTCCATGAATAAAAAAAAGAAGTGAAAAAAATCGATTAGATCATTGTCATGGATTGACTCTCTATTTACACCTCATGCTTACATGTTCCCGTTCATTTGAATTAGGTGATTATCGAGCGATCCCATTCACCAATCTGTACATGGTCAAGAGTTAAAAGGGCGGATCAAAACGAGTGAGAAATTGCGACTAGAAAAAAGTCAAGAGACTTTTGAACCATCTCATTTTCCTAAGGACCAAGGAGGGTGAAGAACTCAAGCACACATAATTCGTGAGCATTACTTTCTTGGCCTGATGAGAAAGCATCTGAAAAGGGGACATCGGATTGCAATGATAGATCAATTGGCCCAACTGTTACTCAACAAGTTCGAGAACACATTTCTAAAATGAAATGAGGGGCAAGTAAAAAGAGGATCATCCATCTCTGACGGAAGAGGTACATCTCGTCCATAAACATAATTAATTTTGGGAAATGACACTCCATTTCTTTTCCTTGCAGATGACAAATTAGGGGCATGACAGATTTTGGTAGTGGCCCGACTGAGACAAAATCTCCACCCAAACCAAAATGGATATTCCATGTGCATTTACTTTGATCTTGCATAATATCTTATTCATGCACGTTCTCTTGTGCAGGGGCAAGAGTGGGTTTTCAATCTTGATTGATATGGACAATCTAAGGACATCCATTGCTGAGGCAGTCCCTTTGTGGGGCAATCCCCTGAATGAATGCTTAAAACCATGTTTTGAGTATGGAAAATTGTCTGTTTTGAAATCACAAAAGCTTTTCATGCTTAAATTGTCAAACTCTTTTTGAAAAGAGAATTTTGACAGTGGTTTTGCCTATTTAACTCACTAATTTCATGTGAAGATTTGTCAAGATGGACAATTTAATGGATTAAGAATGCTGAATGAGACGTGTCATGATGATGAAAGGCAAGCCTTATCCTATACACTGTCCCCTACTTATGCACTTGTGAGATGAGTGTAGAAAGTTCCATATCTGCAAGGTAAAGAGTTCTTTTGCGAAAGGTACGATAACCAAAATGATAAGGGGCAATTCATTTCTCTATCCTAAACACTATAGGTGATTCGTTGCTTAACCCTTTTGAAGCTTCATGCACTCATGAAAATTCTTTTCAAATTACCCCTGTCAAGAACCACCCCACATCGGGGCAAATTGGAGGTAAGACAGCATCGGGAGGTGAGAAAAATGAAAATAAATTTTATTGTTCTCACTTGCATCAATCTTTAAGTCATGCTATTACATTGAATTCATGTGGTAATTTAAGTGCCTTAGGATGACGAAGAGCATTTCTTTCACTATCCTATACACTTATATCATTTGCATAGCCCACTTGAGCCTGCAATTTCATTTCTTTAAACCCAATTGGTGATCATCCCCACACTGGGGCAAGGCAGAAAGCAGATGAAGACTCTTGAAAAGTTCGAGTGTCATTCAAAGTGTAATTGCTTAACGCATGCATTGTGCGCAAGAATTGAATTCAAAATAGAACTAAGGGTCATGAAAAAGCAGTGTGCCTGGTAAAAGCAAGGCTAATGCCCATAGATAAAAAAAACAAGAGAGAGAGTCAAGATAGATGACTATCAATTGCAAAAATTGAATCCCAATGGTGCAATACTCAAAGAACTCAAATGTCGAGTTTTTACAATCAATGGGGCACTTAATGAAGACAATCACCGATGGTGAAAAAGAAGACCAGCGACAATGCCAAGATGATCATCAACTCTCACCCTTTACACACATTTTAAGCCTAATAATCCTTTCATTTCTCAACCTATGAACCCAGCCTATGTTACGTCCCTTACAAAGTCTCTTCTGATTAAGGCACTTGAATTAACATGGGAGTTCACATGTTTATAAGCATCGCTCGAAGAAGTGCGAGCAAGATTATTTCTTTCTCATTTTGTAGGGTTCTTGACTTGTAAACCCGGAGATTATTATAGAATTGTTCTTTCAATAGCCTTGACTCAAAGAGTCCAATTGTTAAGCCATTGATCAAGCCCAATTACGGTCCTATTAAAGACCTCTCAGATTGGTAAGGTGGTACCGCTTGCAAGAATACTCGGACCCTTGTTGGTATGATGATAGTGAGATGGAGTGATTCTCATAAAATAGTCTCTCAATGAGAGTGAGTAAAAGTCCTTTCTAATAGAAAATCTTTCATTTAGTATTCTTAAGAAATCTATGCCATTGTCTTGAACGACAATTCTCTCTTGTGGAAATTTGGGTGATGCAAATATGCAAAAGTCATTATGCATGAACCTTGATTGAATTAATAAAAGCTTCAGTGGATTTTGAAGTGTGCATTCCAGAATAACTTTAATTGTTTATTTCTTTGGTGAATGCACTTTTGCTCTAATCATGTCTGACATGTAATGCTTTCTCAAAGAGCCAATAGGTCCTGACATTCAAGTTTCTTTGAGAATGCCTCTTCATAGTAGGAGATGAAAAGCCTTCACGAACATTTAAGGTGCATCCTTGATGTTCCAAAATTTATTTCTACCAGAAGGTGAGAGACCTCCACAGATATCTAAATTCCAGAAGATATATCCCCAAGAATAGGAGATATCACCAGGTAAGTATATCTCTGCCCATATACTTGTCATTGTGCAGGTATTTCCTCTCAAATGCATCGACACTTGACTCGGTCAAGCTGTCCTTTATATTGACCTGGCGTGCTTTCGTAGCCTAGAGTCCCTTTCATTAACTCGGCGTGCTTCCATAGCCCGATGTCCCTTTTAATAGACCCGGCGTGCTTTTGTAGCCCGGAGTTCATGAACTGGTGTGCTTTCGTAGCCCAGTGTCTCTTTTCATTGACTCGGTGTGCTTCCGTAACCCGATGTCCCTTTTAATAGACCTGGCGTGCTTTCATAGCTCGGAGTTCTTGACCTAGCGTGCTTTTGTAGCCTAGAGTCCCTTTTATCGAACCGGCGTACTTCCGTAGCCGGGTTTTCTTTTATCGACCTGATGTGCTTTCGTAGCCCAGAGTCCTTTACACCAACACTCGATTGATTTGTCTCCTAAAGATTTTTCTCCAAATTCAATCTGGTTAAGGCAACCGAAGAAAGGTTCGGTCCTGGTTAGATGATCTATGTTGCAACGCTAGGTGACCGAAGAAAGGTTCGGGTCCTAACCAAGCAATGCCTCAGTTTAGGCGAACGTAGAATGGTACGGGTCATAGACAACATTTATTGCTCTAATAGGTGACCGTATAAAGGTACGGGTCCTGGAAAAGCAATTTCCCATTCAGGTGACCATAGAAAGGTACGGGTCCTGGAAAATCAATCATTCGTCAAGGCGACCGTAGAAAGATACAGGTCCTAAACACAACTAAACACTGCCATACTAGGCGACCGTAGAAAGGTACGGGTCCCAGGAAAGCAATCTCCTTACAAAGCCTCATTACTATTCTAGGCGACTGTAGAAAGGTACGGGCCCTGGATATGTAACACCAACTATCTTGAGTTACTCTACCCTCCTTGAAGGTAAGTTGTTCCACATAGGTTCCTTAGACATCTCAGTTTGGATCCAGATGTCTCAATTCTTTTCGTTGAACATTTCACTCTAGATGTGAACGTTCTTCGATTTTCCTCGTTATACCTTAGTCTGGATCTATGTATTTCGAGTACAAAAATCTTGGCATCTCAGTCTGGACCCGGATGTCTTGATTATTTTCATTGAACATTTTAGTCTGGATGTGAATGTTCTTCGATCTTTCTCGTTATACCTTAGTCTGGATCTAGGTATTTTGAGCTTCATAAATCATGATATCTCAGTCTGGACCCGGATGTCTTGATTATTTTCGTTGAATATTTCACTCTGGATGTGAATGTTCTTCGATCTTTCTCGATATACCCTAGTCTGGATCTAGGTATTTCGAGCTTCAAAAATCATGACATCTCAGTCTGGACCCAGATGTCTTGATTATTTTGATTTAAACATTTCACTTTGGATGTGAATATTTTTCAATCTTTCTCGTTATACCTTAGTCTGGATCTAGGTATTTCGAGCTTCAAAAAAAAATCATGACATCTCATTCTGGACCCGGATGTCTTGATTGTTTTTGTTGAACATTTCACTCTAGATGTGAATGTTGTTCGATCTTCCTTGTTATACCTTAGTCGGATCTAGGTATTTCGAGCTTCAAAAATCATGACATCTCGGTCCGGACCGGATGTCTTGATTATTTTGATTTAAACATTTCACTTTGGATGTGAATGTTTTTAATCTTCCTCGTTATACCTTAGTTTGGATCTAGGTATTTCGAGCTTCAAAAATCATGACATCTCGTCCGGACCCGGATATCTTGATTATTTTGATTTTAACATTTCACTTTGGATGTGAATGTTTTTCAATCTTTCTTGTTATACCTTAGTTTGGATCTAGGTATTTCGAGCTTCAAAAATCATGACATCTCGATCGGACCCAGATGTCTTGATTATTTTGATTTAAACATTTCACTTTGGATGTGAATGTTTTTCAATCTTTTTCGTTATACCTTAATCTGGATCTAGGTATTTCGAGTTTCAAAAAAAAAATCATGACATCTCATTTTGGACCCGAATATCTTGATTATTTTGATTTTAACATTTCACTTTGGATGTGAATGTTTTTCAATCTTTCTTGTTATACCTTAGTTTGGATCTAGGTATTTCGAGCTTCAAAAATCATGACATCTCAGTCTGGACCCGGATGTCTTGATTATTTTGATTTAAACATTTCACTTTGGATGTGAATGTTTTTCAATCTTTCTCGTTATACCTTAGTCTGGATCTAGGTATTTCGAGCTTCAAAAAAAAATCATGACATCTCATTCTAGACCCGGATATCTTGATTATTTTGATTTTAACATTTCACTTTGGATGTGAATGTTTTTCAATCTTTCTTGTTATACCTTAGTTTGGATCTAGGTATTTCGAGCTTCAAAAATCATGACATCTTAGTCTGGACCCAGATGTCTTGATTATTTTGATTTAAACATTTCACTTTGGATGTGAATGTTTTTCAATCTTTCTCGTTATACCTTAGTCTGGATCTAGGTATTTCGAGCTTCAAAAAAAAAAATCATGATATCTCATTCTCAACCCGGATATCTTGATTATTTTGATTTTAACATTTCACTTTGGATGTGAATGTTTTTCAATCTTTCTCGTTATACCTTAGTCTGGATCTAGGTATTTCGAGTTTAAAAAAAAAATCATGACATCTCATTCTAGACTCGGATATCTTGATTATTTTGATTTTAACATTTCACTTTGGATGTGAATGTTTTTCAATCTTTCTTGTTATACCTTAGTTTGGATCTAGGTATTTCGAGCTTCAAAAATCATGACATCTCGTCCGGGACCCGGATGTCTTGATTATTTTGATTTAAACATTTCACTTTGGATGTGAATGTTTTTCAATCTTTCTCGTTATACCTTAGTCCGGATCTAGGTATTTCGAGCTTCAAAAAAATCATGACATCTCATTACGGACAGGATGTCTTGATTGTTTTGTTGAACATTTCACTCTAGATGTGAATGTTGTTCGATCTTCCTTGTTATACCTTAGTCTGGATCTAGGTATTTCGAGCTTCAAAAATCATGACATCTCAGTCTGGACCCGGATGTTTTGATTATTTTGATTTAAACATTTCACTTTGGATGTGAATGTTTTTTAATCTTCCTCGTTATACCTTAGTTTGGATCTAGGTATTTCGAGCTTCAAAAATCATGACATCTCAGTCTGGACCCGGATATCTTGATTATTTTGATTTTAACATTTCACTTTGGATGTGAATGTTTTTCAATCTTTCTTGTTATACCTTAGTTTGGATCTAGGTATTTCGAGCTTCAAAAATCATGACATCTCGCCCGGGACCCGGATGTCTTGATTATTTTGATTTAAACATTTCACTTTGGATGTGAATGTTTTTCAATCTTTCTTGTTATACCTTAGTTTGGATCTAGGTATTTCGAGCTTCAAAAATCATGACATCTCGATCCGGGACCCGGATGTCTTGATTATTTTGATTTAAACATTTCACTTTGGATGTGAATGTTTTCAATCTTTCTCGTTATACCTTAGTCTGGATCTAGGTATTTCGAGCTTCAAAAAAAAATCATGACATCTCATTCTGGACCCGGATGTCTTGATTGTTTTTGTTGAACATTTCACTCTAGATGTGAATGTTGTTCGATCTTCCTTGTTATACCTTAGTCGGATCTAGGTATTTCGAGCTTCAAAAATCATGACATCTCTCGGACCGGATGTCTTGATTATTTTGATTTAAACATTTCACTTTGGATGTGAATGTTTTTAATCTTCCTCGTTATACCTTAGTTTGGATCTAGGTATTTCGAGCTTCAAAAATCATGACATCTCGATCGGACCCGGATATCTTGATTATTTTGATTTTAACATTTCACTTTGGATGTGAATGTTTTTCAATCTTTCTTGTTATACCTTAGTCTGGATCTAGGTATTTCGAGCTTCAAAAATCATGCCATCTTAGTCTGGGCCCGGATGTCTTGATTATTTTCATTTAAACATTTCACTCTGAATGTGAATGTTTTTTCATCCTTCTCGTTATACCTTAATCTGGATCTAGGTATTTCGAGTTCAAAAAAAAAATCATGACATCTCATTTTGGACCCGAATATCTTGATTATTTTGATTTTAACATTTCACTTTGGATGTGAATGTTTTTCAATCTTTCTTGTTATACCTTAGTTTGGATCTAGGTATTTCGAGCTTCAAAAATCATGACATCTCGTCCGGACCCCGGATGTCTTGATTATTTTGATTTAAACATTTCACTTTGGATGTGAATGTTTTTCAATCTTTCTCGTTATACCTTAGTCGGATCTAGGTATTTCGAGCTTCAAAAAAAAAAATCATGACATCTCATTACGGACCCGGATATCTTGATTATTTTGATTTTAACATTTCACTTTGGATGTGAATGTTTTTCAATCTTTCTTGTTATACCTTAGTTTGGATCTAGGTATTTCGAGCTTCAAAAATCATGACATCTTAGTCGGACCCGGATGTCTTGATTATTTTGATTTAAACATTTCACTTTGGATGTGAATGTTTTCAATCTTTCTCGTTATACCTTAGTCTGGATCTAGGTATTTCGAGCTTCAAAAAAAAAAATCATGATATCTCATTCTCAACCCGGATATCTTGATTATTTTGATTTTAACATTTCACTTTGGATGTGAATGTTTTTCAATCTTTCTCGTTATACCTTAGTCGGATCTAGGTATTTCGAGTTTAAAAAAAAATCATGACATCTCATTCTAGACTCGGATATCTTGATTATTTTGATTTTAACATTTCACTTTGGATGTGAATGTTTTTCAATCTTTCTTGTTATACCTTAGTTTGGATCTAGGTATTTCGAGCTTCAAAAATCATGACATCTCGTCCGGACCCGGATGTCTTGATTATTTTGATTTAAACATTTCACTTTGGATGTGAATGTTTTCAATCTTTCTCGTTATACCTTAGTCTGGATCTAGGTATTTCGAGCTTCAAAAAAAAATCATGACATCTCATTCTGGACCCGGATGTCTTGATTGTTTTTGTTGAACATTTCACTCTAGATGTGAATGTTGTTCGATCTTCCTTGTTATACCTTAGTCTGGATCTAGGTATTTCGAGCTTCAAAAATCATGACATCTCGATGCCTGGACCCGGATGTCTTGATTATTTTGATTTAAACATTTCACTTTGGATGTGAATGTTTTTTAATCTTCCTCGTTATACCTTAGTTTGGATCTAGGTATTTCGAGCTTCAAAAATCATGACATCTCGGTCTGGACCAGGATATCTTGATTATTTTGATTTTAACATTTCACTTTGGATGTGAATGTTTTTCAATCTTTCTTGTTATACCTTAGTTTGGATCTAGGTATTTCGAGCTTCAAAAAAAAATCATGATATCTCATTCTCAACCCGGATATCTTGATTATTTTGATTTAAACATTTCACTTTGGATGTGAATGTTTTTCAATCTTTCTCGTTATAGCTTAATCTGGATCTAGGTATTTCAAGCTTCAAAAAAAAATCATGACATCTCATTTTGGACCCGGATATCTTGATTATTTTAATTTTAACATTTCACTTTGGATGTAAATGTTTTTCAATCTTTCTTGTTATACCTTAGTTTGGATCTAGGTATTTCGAGCTTCAAAAATCATGACATCTCGATCGGACCCGGATGTCTTAATTATTTTGATTTAAACATTTCACTTTGGATGTGAATGTTTTTCAATCTTTCTCGTTATACCTTAGTCTGGATCTAGGTATTTCGAGCTTAAAAAAAAAATCATGACATCTCATTCTGGACCCGGATATCTTGATTATTTTTTATTTTCGAGCTTTCTCGTTATACCTTAGTCTGGATCTAGGTATTTCGAATTTTTAAAAAAAATCTTGACATCTCAGTCTGGATCTTGATGTCTCAATTCTTTTCGTTGACCATTTCACTTTGGATGTGAATGTTCTTCTCAATCTCAATGTCTCAATCTATTACCTGTTACACTCTTCCATGAACCTGAGTGAGAGTTGGGTACTTATAGAGTAAATATGAATTTATCATGTACCTGAAAATGCTCTACCACACTAATTGGTAAGTAACTGTAGGTACGTTCTTTCCTTTTGTATCATGCATTTGCATTAGCATCTCCATGCATCATATAAATTGCATTTTAAAATGAAATTCATTTTCCAACAAAAAATCATTCATTACATGTGCATGGTCAAAATTTAGGTCTCAATTTATTTTTAAAGGTAACCTCTATGAGCTCACCTTCAAAGAGGGGTAGTTGTTGACACCTAAAATTTGACAACCCGTTTAGTCATTTATCGCATTATAAATTATGGGGTAATTTTATCCCTGAAAAAATATTAATTGCATAGCATATAGTTTTAGGTGCATTTATTTTTAATTTGCATTTACAATAGGCCGGTGACAAATGGGTTCGAATTGATGGGTCAGAACTTTAATTTGATGAGTTGGGCTAGGCCCATGAAGAGAGCAAATTGGCCCAAGCTGTATCCTTGATGAGATATTACGAGCTTATCTTTGCAAGATTTGAAATTTGAGGAAAATCCTATTGCAATTTTGAATCTTTGGCAATATGTGATAGAATCGGTGGATAATATTCGTTTTTTTGCAAAGGAAATCTAGAAGAGATGTCGAAAACAAAAAGAAATATTGCATTCGGGCGTGATCTTGGTGGATGTCGATTTGAAGAAAAAACCCTAGTCCACTCTCCTATAAAAAGGTTGCTACACTACAGTTCGAAAGGGGGGCCACACAATAGAAACACACGGCCACAAAAAAAAAAAAAAGAACCCACATTCGCCACGGTGAGAGCCAGCAACTCAGAATTTCGGAGCGCACATCGAGAATACACGAACGAAAGAGTGAACAGCAGAGACGGTCGAGGCCCTCTTGATCGAAGCCAGTCGTAGCTTCACATTGTCTCCCAGCCCCTCGCCGTGCGCCACCAACAGCCGTGACGTGTCTTTGCTGCTGCTTCCCGTTGCTAGTTTGTCCCATTATCACAACCTGTCGGCCAAGTCGAGAATACCAAGTCAGGAAAACCCATGGCCATGTGATCTGAATTAGAGAACTCCAAAGAAAAGAAGAACGCGAGGAGGGGGAGCACTTATTGGAGGAAGAGAAGTCAAAAGGGAGCACTTCTCTGCAGGGTTTGACTGGTGCGTTCAGGGACACTCACGAAATCCACATACGCACAAAGAGAAAAATTATTTTTTTTTCTCCAGTCACTCCCAACCAAGTAGCTGTTTTGCTGGCCAAATCGCGGCAATCCCCGCATCCACGCAAAGCCTCGACGCTCCTGGTCCTACTACGTGCATGCCAATGAAGAGTTGACCTTGATCCCATGACGACCCGTTGCTGCTTTGATCCGTGCCACGCCCAACCACGAGTTGCTATCCATTCGAGCCGCAAAGCCACCGTTCCCATTCGCATCAGAACCGAGTCGATCCCGAAGTTCCTATTTTTGCAGGTTCGTTGACCATGAACCCACGGTCATCCTTTACCATGAGCATCTCACCGGAGCTCCGATCGACGGCGAACCACCAACCACGGTGACCCATCACCATGGCTGCCCATCCTTGAGTTGTGCCGCCCCGAATCTCAATCGTGGTTCATCCTACTGATTGGATTTTTTTGGAAAAAATTCAAATTTAGGTAGATTTTTTTTTTTGTTTTATTAGGTGGAGATTTATTTTATTTTATTAGGTAGATTTGTTTTATCTTATTTTAGTTTTTGATATTTTATCTCTTTGGTGGAAATATTTTCCAATGCATGATTGAAATTCTCTGATGTAGCATCCAATTTGCAACCGCACGAATTTTTATTCTATCTATAAGGCTTTAGATGGAATAATTATTCACGTGGGAGTAAAATTGATATCTTGATCTTTAAGGCTTAAGATCAATTTATTGATTTTATTAGCGAGATAATCAAGTTTGAATTTCAACTCGAATGGTGGATAGCATTTTTATGACCATGGATGATCTGATGTTTATCTTTTATTTGTTCTGTTTATCCCGAAAATACAAAAATAATTGCATTTGCATAGCATGTAGATTAGGGTTGTTTTCCTAGATAAGGTTGCATGATAAAATAGTTTTTTTTTTAAACTGTATGTAGTATCTAGGTTAGATAATATTTCTTGGATTGGATTGCATGACAAGATAATTTTCTAGATTAAGATAGGATTCAGATTGGTCTATTCCTAACTTAAAATAGATAATGTCTCGCTTTAGTTAGATTTTGATTTTTTAGCAATTTTGATTACGAATTTTCATAAAAAAATACAAAAAATCATGCATATGTCATGTAGAATTAGGGCATTTTTTGTATGGCATGGCATATTAGGATAAAATTGCATGTTTCATTTTAAGTTTAGATAGATTGCATCTTAGGTTAGAGATTGCTAGGTTAAGATAATATCATAGTTTAAATTAGGATTTAGCCTGACCTGATCCTTAATATAAGCTAGATAGAATCTTAATATAGATAGGTAATTTTGCGTTTATTTTAATTTCGAAATTCATGGAAAATACAAAAAAATTGTCTTAGGATAAATCAATTTCATGCTTTAGGATAGACTGCATTTTATTTATGTCATGTAGTTTAGGTCATATTGCCATTTTATATCACTTCATGTTAGATTAGTAGCATGCATTGCATAAAGCATGATTCTCATTGAATAAGTGAAAACAAAAATTGAGTGATGGTATGTTAATTAGAAATCATATCTAGGACTGTCGATATGAATTCTGATTTAACATTGCAGATGCTTTCGTTGCTACGAGGTAAGTCCCGTGATTTATTCACTGCTTTTCTTGGATGTTAAATTGATGGTTTGCACATCCGCATGAGCACCTCACATGTTAGGGAAGTGAATTAAAATCAATTTATGCTGCTTGCCAAACATTTTTTCAAAATAAAAGAGAAAGGTACCGAAAGAGCGTTAGAGAAATCTAACGTAATCAAGTCCCCGTACCCAAAATCTCTTGTTCGTAGAAGTGAAATAATTCTCCCATTATTTTACTTAGGTGTCTAATCGACCTACCAAAAATAGATTAGTGGCGACTCCTGATTGAAAATCAATTGCATGTTAAGAACTTAAACTTAAGTCACGAATTGGTATGGGCTTGGGAGAGCCCAAATTAAGTCTAGGCTTAACAATCCATTAGCCAAACCCTAGGTGGTTCACCCGAAAATTTGGTCGCGACAATGAGACTAGCACATACACACATATTATTGAAAAGTATGTCAGCAGGCAATGATTGGCTCACTCACACGAGCAATCACCTCAAGTGCTATAGTTAGCACGTTGAGATGAGACTTTATATACAAATAAATGCTGAAGAGCAAGTTTAATACATAAAATAATGTGTCGCCTTGATTGGAGTCAATATGAGGTCTGTGTTTTATATATAATAAGACTAAACATGATAGTCCCACAATTATATATACCAGAAAGATGCTGGATGCAAGTACTTAATTAAGTGCTATAGAAAGCGAGCTGATATAGCACTCGAGCTAAACATGAGTATATGAGAAGCACGTGCTAAGATCCATACAGTGGATATATTTCATAAATGACATATGCTCTTAGAGAAAGAGAAATCTACTATAGCATGTAATTCATACTACATGTGCATTGTACGACCGACAAAAGAATGTGAGTAAAATTATCCCTATTTACTCATCATGTTACTTCTTACTATGTTCTTGAAGTGAAAGATCAATGCTGCTACTTTAGCATGTTACCGGCGGTCATGAATAGATATGGCTTTATGGGGACGTGTCTAAGAAAGCAGTTGTTCTAAAATGGAGAGAGACATGAGTGCGAAGGAAGGTTATTGTTATTTTACATCTATCGCATGTCTTTACTGCTCAACCAATTATATCGCCTTATGTGGTTGCGGATATAATTGTAAATACATGGTGTTTTTTAGAATAGTCAAATATAGCCTTTAAGGGATATGTATACTTGGATTGATGTAACAAAATATGTTTGGGGCACTGTGAGACATCAATTGTTTATTTCTTTTTAGGGTTGTAGCCATTATGTCATTTCTAACAAGTGCATAATTTGAGCTCCCAAGTGCAGGTGTACTCACTGATCGCACGGCTTATTTGCCAGTATGAATTGTTTTGTAAAGTTGATGAATGTTGAATGCCTTATATTCTTGATAGAGCGCTATTAAGCTCATCATGTCCGAGTGGGAGAAGTTGTACTTAATCAGTACGTCCATGATGGGGTGCGATGAGAACGCATTGTTTCGTCTTGATACGCTACGATGGAAAGATACCCTTTGAAATGGCATGAGGGACTTATATAAAATTCTTCTGAAGATAACCGTTGACGTGGTGGGTAGAACGTATGCTTGGAAATTCCTCTCATTTTCTTCTCCCCTTTCCATCAAAAGAAAAAGAAGGCGTTCCATTTCTCTTTTACAAGAACAATTGGCATTTACGCTGTGAAAATTAGATGTTTCCTCGTGACTACATTCAGACCAACGTGAAGTAAAATTGTTCGTAATTCATCCGCATTTCAATGTTTGTTCCAGGAAAAATTGTTGTTTGCGCATCGAAAGAGGTAAGTCGTCTTCCGCCGACTTTCTTTCAACAATAAGAATGACAAGAATAATAAATAAATAAAATTTGTCATGAGCCCCAGCTAGTATGATACGTGCTCTCTTTCTGAAAAAAGAATAAAATGAAAACAGTTCTGGATTCTTCTTCGCGCTCGTGACCTCTGAAGGCCTCTCTAGCTTCGTCACTAGCTGGCTGTCGCCAGTAGCCAGCTCCGCGGGTCTTCCACCTCCAACCAAGGAAGACGCGCGAAGCTCAAACCTGGAATTCTTTGGATTTCTCTCTCGCCTGAGGTAACATCTAAGCTGATTTGAGTGTTCAGATGTCTCCGCCTGCTCACGTCAACTTCTCCGACAGCCTGGCCGTAGCCCAAACTGAATCACCTCTGATCGCTGTGGAAAACAACATCAAGAGTTGCGTGAATAGGCCGGTGGATTCATCGGCACAAATGCTTCTTTGAGATCAGAGATAGAAGCTTGAGGCCTACGACCGAGTGTCCCGTCGTCCCTAGACGTCAAATTGCGGGGAGGCTCACGTCGCTGATTTTGACAATCGACTTCGGCTCCATTTCAATCGTTGTGATACACATTGCATGTTAAACATGGAGAGAATAAAATAGAGAAATCTTCATAGAGGGCCAATTCCATAGGACGTTCAGGTGACAATGGAATTTGTCAATCAATTGTCACACTTATCAGGTCGTTTCTTTCTCGATTACGCTCATGTATCAATCGAATTCATTTTCAAAATTGTCTCTTGCCCTACGCTATATTTTGGTGTCTTTTCATTGTAAATGCTGAATCACCCATAAGGCTATTGCCGCAACCGACTATTTCTTCGGTTCATAGGGTTGTTGGTGCTAATTGGTTTAAGAATAATGGTTTGAGTTCAATCCAGTGGCATCGGAGTGTAGGAGGTGCCATTGTGGAAAATGAGTGATCAGACAATAAATAGACAGAATAAGAAAAGAAATCGAATCCCAGATTCACGTGGTTTGGTCATAAAAACCTACGTCCATTGGAAGAGCAACAACGAATTCCACTTTTAAGATAGAGCTTACAACTACTCCTGTCACTCAAAAGCTCACACTGTTTTCCAAATCCCAACTGCATCCACTAACTCACGCAATGTTTAATCTCAAAATTCATCATGAAATAATCTCTCAATTTCATGCATTAATTATAAACAAATTCTTACCACAAAAATTTAATTAGCTTGAATACTAATTCTTCATGGATGTAATTGGACGAACAAAATCAATGACAAACACTTGTGTGAAAACGGCCCTTCAAGAAACCTTCATGTCAACCCCCGCTCATAGAACAAACGTTGAGAATTGCTACAAGCCACCGCCAGAGAAGTCCAAAATTAGACCGATCAGAAAAGAAGTCCCACGTGAAGGAAACCAAATCAGGTTAGGATTCGGTCAACAAAGTCAACACTTGGACTTTCCCCTTTTTTTCTCTGAAATACGGTGGCCATATATCTCACGGCCAAAGTCCAAAATCGGACTTTACTTTTCTGTCCTTTTCTATGGTCAAAGTCCAACGCTTCTTTGGACTTCATCGGAGAGCCGACTTCACCACATGACTTCACCACGGATGTAAATTTCATATTCTAAGGTTCGGTTTCTTTGAACTTTATTTGCAATTCAATTCAGATTGAATTCATTCAACATCTCAAACTCAAGAACAATTTTCATCTCGGCTCAGCGTTTGAGCCAAGTCACAATTGATTCGCTAAAAATTCGAACTTTGCTGCTACTCTCCCACTGGCCCCAATGGGCTCAACCGCCACGTACATCATTCAAGTCCAAGCCTCACTTAAACTTCGCCATAATTGTGGACTTGATTAGACTGAACATGCACCTTTAACTACTTTACGAGGATTTTCTAACGCAACTTCCCCAATTGTAGGTAAAGCAAAACCATTGATGCATCTATATTTGTCAAAAGATCAAATACATACCATTGTTGCATCTTTCAAGTCCAAGCCTCGCTTGAACTTCGCCATAACTGTGGACCTCATTAGAACACCAATTGAACATGCACCTTTACTTGCTTCATCAGGATTTTTTGACATAACCTCCTCAACCGTAGATAAAGCAAAACTATTGTTGCATCTAAATCTGTCAAGAGATTGAATACATACCTTGTCAATCTCAACAGTTACGACAACTATTGGCTCAATAAGCTCCACCTCGCTATAAGCACCATTTGTATTGATTGCTTCACTAGTACTCACTACTTCAAGAGCTTCTGGTTGCAACTCCACCTCAAGTTGATCACTTTTCAAATCCGTATAAATACCGCCATAATCACTCTTAGCCAGAAGTACTAGAGACTTGACAAACGTAACTTCTCTGCCAATAACTGGTGAATTTAATTCTAGACACCACAACTTATAGCCTCGTTCACCTTGTGTAGAACCTAAGAACAGGCACTTTCATATCCTTCCATCGAGTTTACCATCACTCTCTCGAATGTAACACGGGCAACCAAATATTTTAAGAATATAATAATCAACAATATTACTTGACCACATTTCTTTGGGAGTCCAACATTCATTCGTAGTTAATGAGAATCTATTCATTAGGTAACTTGTTGTACTAAGCGCATCTACTAGTAATCTCCTAGTCATACTAGTACTAAAGATTATTTAAGGGCCATCTGTAGTAACGTTTTGCTCATCAATTCTGCAACATGTTGTGGTCAGTGTTTTATTATGTCTTCTTCCATGCAAAATTCATTTAACAGTTTTAAGCACAACTCCATACTAGTGTCAGTCCGCACCTGCTTAATAATCTTACTAGTCTCCTTTTCGATCAAAACTCTCGATTATTAAATTCTAACAATGGCATTAAACTTGTGCTTAAGTACAAACACTCACGTCTTCCTCAAGTAGTTATTAATAACTGTTAGCATATATCTGACACTCTTCTTCAAAGGAAACCGCGATAATCTGCGAACATTCAAGTGAATTAACTTTGCAATTTTTGTGGTTTTTTTAATAGTCATGCTGAACTGCACTATCCGTTGTTGATCTAAATCACACCGCCTCTATACATTCAGTTCGTTAGCAACATAATCATAAAACAAATTTCTTTCACTTAAAACCTTTAGGCTTTTCTCATTGATGTGCCCCAAACACATATACCATAACTTAGACTCTTGAACAAATGTATCTGACGTCTTTACGGTGAAATCTATCACTGTCTATATAGACCATTGTACTTGATTCCTCTCATTATCAGCAAAGTATGTTGAACAACTTCTAGAATTCCACATTTTGAAAAATATCGACACCCAGCTGAATCCAAGGCACTCGAGGAAATCAAGTTCTTCTTCAACTCTAGAACGTGCCTCACTCTAGTCAATGTCCTTATGATACTATCATGCATTTTGATTTTAACATTGCCAACACCTATAACATTGCATTCGGCGTTGTTCTCCAATTGCACTTTACTATTATTTATTCATTGATAAGTAGTAAACTAGTTTCTATTGGACGTAGCATTAAAAAAAAAATCAGAATCTATAATCCATCCATCAAATGATGAATAATTAGGGACAAACAAGACAAAATCAGCACTATCCAAATTACCAATAGATATAGCTACAACATCATCTGTAGAATTAATCATAATTCCTTTAACATTTTCGTTTTTCAGCTTAAGACAATTTGTTATAAGATGCCCCCTCTTGCCACAACTCCAACAGATAGTACCACTAGTCCTAGATTGACTACATCTGTTCATGCTCCTGCTAACACATGTGCTAGCTCTTCTTCTGTTTTCACCTACTAAAATAGCAGATACAAGTTCGTTAGATTCTCTTTTACGGATGTCCTCACTTAGAATTAACCCTCGAACCCCATTAAACGTATACTTTTTGACCCAGAGGAATTACTAATAGCAGTTATAGTAGTATTTCAACTATTAGACAATGAGGATAATAGAATCAAAGTACGTACCTCATATTCAAAGTCAATCTCAACTGAAATCAATTGATTAACAATCACATTGAATTCTTTGATATGATTTGCAACTGATCCACCTTTGCTCATCTTAAGTTAAATAGACGTTGCATCAAATAGATATTGTTGATCGCAGAGAACTTACCGTATATATCCGATGGGGCTTTCATCAAATTAGCAATGGTCTTCTTCTTCTTCTTCACGATGTTAAATGCAACATTACGAGCCAATGTTAGTTGAATAACACCCATAACTCGTCTATCCAGTAATTCCCAGTCAGCTTGTTTTATCGTCTTTGGCTTCGCCCCAAATAGGGACAAGTGCAATTTCATCTGATAGAAATAATTTTCAATCTATATCTTCTAAAAACCAAAATCATTCCCATCAAATTGGTGGAATCTTACTTTTCCTTCTTCCATTGCATGCAACTTAGCTAAGCCTAGCTTTGATAGCAATTGTTACGAAAAGCGAGCAAACGAACAATAAATAGACAAAACAAGAAAATAAATCGGATACCAGATTTACGTGGTTCGGTCGTATATATCCAATAGGGCTTTCATCAAATCAGCAGTGGTTTTCTTCTTCACGAAGTTAAACGCAACATTACAAGCCAACGTCAGCTGAATAACACCCATAGCTCGTCTATCCAACAATTCCCAATCAGCTTGTTTCATCATCTCTGGCTTTGCCCTAAATAGGGGCAAGTGCGTTTCATCCGATAGAGATAATTTTCAATCTGCATTTTGCAAAAACCAAAATCACTCCCATCAAATCGGTTGAATCTCACTTTTCCTTCTTCCATTGCATTCAACTAATCCAAGCCTAACTTTGATAGTAGTTGTTACGAAAAGCAAGCAATAAATAGACAAAACAAGAAAATAAATCGGATACCAGATTTACGTGGTTCGATCGTATGTATCCAATAGGGCTTTTATCAAATCAGAAGTGGTCTTCTTTTTCACGATGTTAAACACAAAATTACGAGGCAACGTCAGCCGAATAACACCCATAGCTCGTCTATCTCGCAATTCCCAGTCAGCTTATTTCATCGTCTCTAGCTTCGGTCCAAATAGAGGCAAGTGCGTTTCATTTTATAAAGATAATTTTCAATCTGCATTTTGCAAAAACCACAATCCTTCCCATCAAATCGGTGGAATCTCACTTTTCTTCTTCCGTTGCATTCAACTCAACCAAGCTTAGCTTTCATAGCAATTGTTACAAAAAGCAAGCAAACGAACAATAAATAGACAAAACAAGAAAATAAATCGAATATCATATTTACGTGGTTCAGTCATAAAGACTTATGTTTACGGGAAGAGCAGCAATGAATTCCACTATAGATCAAACAATACACGGAAATTACAATCACTCAAGTCATTCAAACGTTCATAGTATTTCCCAAGCTCAAATTACACCCAATAACTTATGCAGTATTTAGTCCTAAAATTTCTCATGAAATAATCTCTCAATTTCGCATAGAAATTATACACAAATTCTTACGATAAGAATTTAATTGGTTTGAACACTAATTTTTCATAGATATAATTGCACGGACGAAATCAATGACAAGCACTTGTGTGAAAACAGTGCTTCAAGAAACCTTCACGTCAACCACCGCTCATGGAACAAATGTTGACAATTGATATATAAGCCACCGCCGGAGAAGTCCAAAATTAGACAGGTCAAAAAAGAAGTCCACGCGTGAAGGAAACAAAATCAAGCTAGGATTCGGTCAACAAAGTCAACATTTGGACTTTCCCCTTTTTTTCGTCTTTTTTTTCTCTCTCTGAAATACGGTTGCCATATATCTCACTGCATTGGACTTTCCTTTTCTATCATATTCTATGGTCAAAGTCCAACGCTTCTTTGGACTTCACCGTATAACCGACTTCACCACGCGACTT
The DNA here is from genome assembly GCA_014182365.1 of Eucalyptus tenuipes. NCBI lineage: Eukaryota > Viridiplantae > Streptophyta > Magnoliopsida > Myrtales > Myrtaceae > Eucalyptus > Eucalyptus tenuipes. The sequence goes on from CM024546.1 coordinate 24,955,356, forward strand.
CACCAAGGAAGTAAATTTCATATTCTGAGATTCGGTTTATTTGAACTTTATTTGCAATTCAATTCAGATCAAGTTCATTCAACGGCTCAAAGTCAAAACATATTTTAACAAGTGCCATGCGTTAGACGATGCGCAAAAGTTGTTTGGTGAAATTATCCAAGAGAAGGAGATGTAACGTTGCCTCGCAAAATTCGATTATGCTTAGCGAGGAACTATAAGAATGCGCTTATCTTGGTTAGAGGAATTATGATTCCAACAAATAAGCTGAGTCAAACATCTCCTTTTACATATGATCATGCGTGATTTTGCTTCGTGTTCTGTTTTCGTACTGATATTCCCATTTGTCAATGTTTCCTGTTCAGAGTCCCTCGCTCCCATCTTTTGCTTCTCCGCCATAGAGACCTGCCTTGTTTCAATAAGTAGCCCAGAGTTGTTTGTTAAGTTGAGGGAGACAGAGTTGCTCTTCTTTGTTATTCAAAGCCGCTACTCGTCATCGATTAAGATGAGTTAGATGTGGTCGATTTTCACTAGGATTCAGATCAGAGAGTGCGGCAAGCAAATAAATGACCCTCATAGCTCCCTTATCTTCCAGGTTCTTGCTTCTCATCCAAATGAAGTTCATAAATATCCACATATTTTTAAGAGATTGTGACATTCTGGTTGTGTATCCTGGAGCGGGACTTTGAGTTAGATATCTTGACAAAGTTTATTTTTGACGAGCAAGGCCCATGCAAGTGGGGTTACCCTCCTGGCCGGCTTGTTTTTAGTGGGTATCATAGAATTTCACCTAGAGGCCTGGAACAAGGGCACATGCCTACGATATCATCTCCATTGTCGGCTGAACATGCTGGATTAAGGGCTACACCTCCAATTCATATTCACTACACGCTGATTTCTTGGTTATGAGTGTTTTACATATTTAGAGTATGCTGATTTCTTGGCTATGAGTGCTGCACATGGTTAAATATGCTGGCTTCAGGGCTATCCACGCTATTATATGTTCAAACTATGCTGAATTCAAAGCTACAGGCGTTATATTTACTTAGAACTTGCGGGATTCATGATTAGAGATGATGTCCATGCTTAAAACTTGGTGAACTTGATTATAAGTGTTGTTCATGCCTTGAATGGGCTGTATTCATGATTATATGTGCTGTCTATGGTTGAATTTGTTTGATATATGCTCATCTTTGTTATCGGCAACCATTCTGTACAAATAATGAAGGTTTGGTTTCGTTTGGATATTATCTTGGCCATATAAATAAATAGGCAGAAATACAGCACAAGCGCCAAAACTTGGGACGGGAAGATATTTAAGTGCCAAAAGTTACGAAAGGTACACATAAGTGCCACTTTCTTTGAAAAATGGGACATTGAAGTGTCAACTCTGGCGAAGGGTGCCGAAAATCCTACGTGGCATTTTTTAATAATATAATTCGGTGCGTTGCCATCCCATTTCTTTTTATCTTTCTATTAAGCACATGCGGAAGCGTTACAAACAACACCCAGACAACAACAACAAACAACCAGGAAAACAATCATTTATAAACATACAATTACATCAGCTACGTTTACAAGCCCTTCTATCACGGGTTGTCATATTTATAACTATTACATTTTTTATCCTCCAAAGGTTGAGGTAAACCTTAGCTCCTCTAGCGAGACCGCAATTCCTTTATGCTTAGAATTCTGAAAAATAACTGGGTGAGTCATGAACTAAGTAAGTAAAACTCCTAATTCTCTACTAGGAGGATATCTCATCATCAAAATCTAGTAGGTACAACACTTGTAATGCAATGTCGATGGTAGATCAATAGCAAACTTATTGCTCCATCTCGACTACATGCAAATGTCCATTACCGCATACTTCCATGCATGCTTACCTTATGCATATCAATGAACACATCAACATATCATACTTATGCATATACTAACACTCATAACATGATTCTTTTATCGTCATCCTAGCTCGACTAGGCCCTCTCGACTCGACCGAGGCTTCCAACTTCATGATGGGCATCCCGGCTCAACTAAGGCATTCTAGCTCAACCAAAGCATCCTGGCGCTAGCTCACCAAAGCATTCGAGCTCAACCTAAGCATCCTGGCTCAACCAAGGCATCTTGAGATTAGCTCACTTGAGGCATCCAGGCTCAAACCCATGCACCCTAGCGCAACTAGGGTATCCCGTTCAAGGAACGAGGCATCGCCACCAATGTTATGTGGTGACAGGCACTATTTCCCTTTTAAGTGCATCATATAAGTGCATCATACAAGCCGATTTTTCATCTTTTATCTTCATCGACATATGCAAAGCCCAAGGGTATGCTCATTCAAGTGAGTGTACCATGGCTTCTAACATCATACTATATGATATGCCAAGCATGATTCTTCGTTCGTGAGTTGAGCCATACGCCTAGGCCGATGTCTGCACCAAGCAAGACTTGGAACCGGCATACTTCAATGCTGATCTAAGGGCTCACAGCTTAGGCCATCTCGACTTGACGTTAATTCCAAGCCGAGTGAACCTCGACCTCGTCCCAAGGCGTGAACACATTCAAGCATGTGAACATGAGCAAACCATACAAAAGAACATTACAACACACACACGGCTTACACAGGTGAGCATACCACTAAATTTAATTACGTAGGCTATCACCCTAACCAAGAGTTAGAGATTCTAGTAACCTGATGTGGTGGTGGTGGTTTGGTTAAGAGAAACGAAGCTTAATGGTGGTGGCAAGGGAGTGTGGCCGAGAGAGGGATTTGGAGAGGGAGAGGTGGGCAATAGATGGTGGTTGATGGAAATGAGGATGGATGTCCTATTTATAGACCTCTCCTCACTTAATACCCCTAACAAGTGGCCCAATCATATTTCCTCATATGTCCTAGCTAATATGGGAGATGTGGCACCCTAATGTTCTAGTGAAATGATTAAGGACAAAGGGCATTCTTCTCATTGGTCCATATGTACTAATGAGTCATCTAGCATTTATGAATTGGTTAACTTACCTTCTAAGGTTCATATTATGGTCATGATGACCTAAGTTTATAAGGACACCTTAGATGTTGACTCATCTTCTTTCATTAATGACTAGCTTCCAAAGTCATTAATGGCTTGGACTTGTCATCAAGAAACTTGGACTCTAGACAAATTGTTCTCCAAGTTAACCACATGAGCGTGTGACTCATTCCTCCTTCTTAATGTGCTAAAATTCCAAAGAACATCTATGACTTCTTATTGTTGTATAGAAAAGTTCCATTAGAATTCCTATAGTTGTTCTATAGGTTTGTCACATGAGTACTTAAGACCAGGTGACCACGAGAGGAAACAATAAATCTAGCGGTGTTGACTATGTACTATTTTGAGGAATAATAATTAGAGTGCGCAGCGAAAAGGCGAAGGAAAAGCTAAGCCCAAGGTACGTAGGACCTTTTGAAATTCTTGAAAGGGCAGGGAATTTAGCATACCGACTGGCATTACTGCTAAGACTTGCTCAAGTACACGATGTATTTCACGCATCAATGTTAAGAAAGTATGAGCTCGATCCTGCACACACGTGGAACTTCGAATAGATCGAAGTAGACGACAGAGTGTCATATGTCGAGGAGCCAGTGCAGATTGTGGGTTGGAAAGAGCAAGTTTTGTGTAATAAAGCCATTCCCCCAGTAAAGGTCTTATGGCGATGCCATAGAACAAATGAAGCAACATGGGAAAGTGAGGAGACCAAGAAGTGCAAATACCCATACCTATTCTGGGAATCAAGTGCTTATTGAAATTTCATGGACGAATTTTTTTTTTGGGGGGAGAGTTGTAACATCCTCGACTTCGAGCCCTTTACACGATAACGGAGAAGCCCAAATTTGGTTTCACGGGTTATGCTTGATTGCATCCGGCTTCGTTCAATCACGGCTTAGGCATGACTTTTGAGCCTAATAAGGCAGTTGGTTGCAATTAGACTCAATTAACTCCCACCCGACGAGATGGCCTTATAACTTATATATTTTCCAAGTTGCATTTAATGCCTTCATCACATAGTAATTTAAGGAGCGTCAACTAAGCATGTACACTTGATATATTGGGCATTTGCCTTAGAAGATTAATTTGGACTTGGACCTAGACCCATTAATGAGGGTGACACCAAACAAGTGTGAAAAGCATCAAATGAGGATGATGAGTGTGGGGGATTATGTGTCCCAAGTAATTAATGAAAAGAGGGCAACTCATGACCTAAGGGAATGATGATAAGTAATCTTGTAGGGCGCCACCTCTCCTCCATAGATTTGCCACCTTTGGGCTTCCTAGGTTTTGACTATGATTTTCAGTCTTTTCTTGAAACTACTTGGACCTTCGTTGTTTCCAATTTTCTAGAGCTTCTTGCAGCTTGAATCTTGCAAAACTTCCTTCATGAAATTTTTTCAAAACATCTTAATCTATAACATAATTAAATTTCATATTTTCCTAAGGTGAAATAGTTAGAATGAAGGCCCAATATATTGCTGTCTAGAACATGCCCAGTATAATGAAAATGGTAACCAAGTTGCTTTCTCGAATTTTTAAAAAAATCTTCAATTTCGAATTTGAACATGCTTCCTTTACAAAACTTTTAAAGGACATCCATTTCCACAAACATATCAAAATTTGAAAGAGTTTTACAAAGATTTGGATTTTGAAATGGGTCTTTCTTTCGACCATTGAATATGCTAGAAAGGCAAATTTTTGGGTTGTGTTCAATGATTTGCTGCTCCTTCTATAGAGTAAATTTGGCTTGAATTTCTCATGAAAAATGTCATGTAAGATTTTTTTATAACATATTAAAATTTTATAATTTTTCAAGTCCATTTGATAAGATCATGGCATTGATTTCGAAAGTTGCTCATAATTGTTTTCATCTTAGAATAGGAGAACCATACGCCCAACTTGGAGGGGAAGAAGGTTGCACGTCCAACTTGAGAAACAAGCCAATCTAGAGTCTTCTTGTCTTGAAGATAAGAATGTATTGAATGCTTTTGGAAGCTAGCTAATTAATGAGCTTAATGACTCTTCATACCAAGTGGCAAGAAATGGACTTGCTTCTTGAAGTCATCGATGTTCTTTGGAATTTTAGCACACTGAGAAGGGGGAATGAGTCACACACTCATTGGTTAACTTGGATAACAAGTTGTCTAGAGTCCAAGGTTCTTGATGACAAGTCTAAGCCATTAATGACTTTGGAAACTAGTCATAAATGAAAGAGGGTGAGTCAACATCTTAGGTGTCTCTATAAACTTAGGCCAACACGACCCTAATATGAGCCTTATAAGGCAAGTTAGCCAATTCATAAATGCTAGATGACTCATTAGTACAAATGAACTAATGAGAAGAATGCCCTTTGTCCTTAATCATTTCACTAGAACATTATGGTGCCACATCTCCCATATTAGCTAGGACATATGAGGAAAGATGATTAGGCCACTTGTTAGAAGTGAGGAGAGGTCTATAAATAGGACATCCATCCTCATTTCTACCAACCACCATCTATTGCTACCTCTCCCTCTCCATATCCCTCTCTTGGCCTGTCACACCCCCGCCCCATCTCTGGTACAAGAGCATGACCTGGCAGGTTAGCATCGACGCCCAGGCAACGTCGAACGTCCCAAAAGTCTTTTATCTTTAGTTAAGCACATGCGGAAACGATCATAAACAATCCCCGTACAAACAAACATGGAAGTCGGGCAAGACCTATGCTAGCCAAGCAAATAAAAGCAACATACACACACACACACACACACACACACACACACACACACACACACATATATATATATATATATATATATTCACACATTAAAAGCTGTTTTGATTACATGTCCATCCTAGTCCTGGGCAACTTATTTTCGTTTTCATATATAGTCAATCAAAATGGCTAGGGTAGCCTAGCTCCTCTACCGAGTTGCTCCCAAAAGCGGCCCCCATGTTAGATTCATTCCATTCTTGAACCTTAGTTCACCCATCACACACCTAAAATGATGAGAACAACAAGAGTGAGTCGATGACTCAGTAAGTAGAAATCCCTAATTCTCCTATAGGAAGACATCTTGCCGTCGATTGTTGGATACAAGGCCACCACCCACTTGTCGATGGCAAATCAATAGCAAGGTTCATGCCTTGCCTTGCTTATGCAAATGAAAGGCTCTCAACCATCTATGTGCTTTCAAGAATCAAAGACAATGAGTTAGTGCATATGAACAAGCTTTCCAAGGATCCGTGGCTTATGATCATTTCGGTCATAAAAAGGGATGCTCGCATCTCATGAAACTCATTCAATCACTAAGTGACTCAATTCAAATATATGCTCAAATTGATGCAAGGACTTAACAATACATATCAAACAAACCCAGCTTTTGCAAGCATTACACATGTATCAGTCATGGACCACACGTGGACTTTCATTTTTCTTTTTCAGTATCATATTAGTCAAAATTAATCGACTCTTCCGATAACAACCGGGCATCGGTCCCCCACTTGGCAACCGGCATCTTCTTGATCTTGTTATCAAGATGGCATCCAGGGCGACCCTTAGGCATCAGCCTCACCCAAGCCGACATTGTCCATGATCTCAATATCGGGACGGCATCTGGGGCTTTACCCTAGGCAACGACCCAACATCCCTCAGCGTCGGTATATAAGTCCATTGTGTGTCCATACATTTCAAGCATCAACCAATTCTTGTTATGTTTAGCTTTTAGCTGAATGAAAGGCCTAAAGGCGTGCCATGCAAGGTGAACTAATGAATGACTCTTGTGTTTTATTAAATCAAACTCATGTCGGATGCGATTCGGGCTTGTGACCTTGACTTGGAATCAATCGCTTAGGCTTTAGCATTGTCCATAGTCATCGAGACCTCTCCTCGACATCCGGGAGTGCTCAACACTCATGCGGGATCATGAACTTACTTAATGCAACAACAAGCAATAGAAACACAACAAGCATAACAATACAAAGCCAATACAAGCAAACGATGACATGATCCTAAAATCGATAAGCGTAGCACATCGCCTTATTGAAGAGTTGAGAAAATCTACTTACCTTTGATGAACCTCGAGCTAAGACACAAACTACAAAGGAAGGGCAGCTTACTTTGGAGGCCGAGAGAGAGAGAGACGTGAGGTGGAGGGCATTCAAGGAGATGGAAGGTGGAGAAAATAGGAGCAAAGTGAGGAAAATGAAGAGAGTTCATTATATTTATAGTCCTTGGAGCCATCATTACCATGCCAAGCAGTCCATTCCAATGTTTCCAAGTATCCCGCCTAAATTCCTTGGGTGACAAGACTATGGGTCCGATAATTGAAGCATAAATGATGAGTTGGAAGGCTAAAAGGCCTTACTTGGCAACCTAAGCTCATAGGCGTCATCCATGATGACCCACTTTTCACTTTTCCATTATTCCACCTATACCCCGCATTAAATGAGCATTTAATGAAGTTTGACAATAATAATGCCAAAGTTACCAACTTGGCAAATTCTAGAATATTCGGTCATTAATGAGGGTCCGTGTATCGCTCTCCAATTGGTCCATGTCTATGCCACTTTTCTAGAATGTCCAAGATATCTTGGACCATAATCATGACCTTTGAAAAGTCAAGGGACACCTCACCTTCTTCATGAAGGAATTCTAGAGTTTTCTTTCTACTTTCATTTCCTTCCTAAAGAAGACAAATTTTCCTTCCTCAAGAAGGCAATCTAGAAAATTCTATCATCCAAGTTGACTAGGTATACCTCAACATGGCATTTAAGGACTTGAATCCAAGCTTGGGCGTAACTCATACCTCTTGGGTGAGAAAACAGTTTTGAACAATTTCTGAAATCAATGTCTTTATCTTATCAAACGGAATCGAACATTTATGAAATTTTAATATGTTTCATAGAAGACCTTAAGAAACACTTTTCATGAAGGAAACTTAGCCAAATTCTCGCTGTGGAAAGAGCTGAAATTTACTGAACACAACCCAAAAATTCGTCCGTCGAGCAGATTCAACGGTCAGAGAGAGAGAGACTCATTGCGAAATCCAAATCTTCACAAAAATATTTAAAATGATAATATGTTGTAGATATGGATGTCATTTAAAACTTTTGTGAATGAAGCATTTCCAAATTCATGAGGGAAGATTTTATAAAAATTCGAAAAAGTAACTTGGTTACCGTTTTCACTATACTGGGCAGGTTTTATACGGTAATTGATTAGGCCTTCGTCCCAATCATTTCACCTTAAAAAATATTGAATTTAAGCATGTTATATATCAAGATGTTTTGAACAACTTTCATGAAGGAAGCTTCTCTAAATTTGTAACATAAAAAGCTCTGAAACATTAGCAAATAACAAAGGTCTAGAAATTTCGAAAATTAAATGAGGTAAATTCTAGTTGAAAAGATGAGTGTTCTCACTTGGCCTTGAATCAAGGGTCATCCATGGCTATACAATTTATCTCCCAAGATCCTAAGTAGGCTCTATACTAGCTTGGACACTTGTCTCGGTTATTTATTGGCTAGTGTCCAAAATACATAAGGTAGACTTATCTTTGTCCAAAGTTGGACTTGTCTTTGCCTTCTCCTCTCTCTCTCTCTCTCTCTCTCTCTCTCTCTCTCTCTCTCTCTGCATGTGGCTTCTCCTTTGTAGGTTTCAAAGTCTACCTTTCACACTTAGATCCTAGGATATTAATGGCGAAGGCTATAAGGGATATCTTTCTCCTCACTTTATTTAATACGTTCACATTTATTCACACTTGTTCACAATTGTTCATATTTGTTCACTCTTATTTTCTAGGAAGGTTTGACTAACCTAAGGCCTATCTAGCTTAGCCTCTTAGTTGGGACCAAAAGAAAGGTCGAAATCAAGGATGTTACACGGCCACACTCTCTTATTGCCACTCTCAAGCTTCGTTTCTCTTGACCAAACCACCACCACCTCATCAGGTAAGTAGAATCTCTAACTCTTGGCTAAAGCAATAGCCTACATCATCGAATTTAGTGGTGTGCTTACCTGTGTAAGACGTGTATGTGTTGTAATGTTCTTTTGTGTGGTTTGCTCATGTTCGCATGCTTGAATGTGTTCATGCCCTGGGACGAAGTCGAGGTTCGGTCAGCTTAGAATCGACATCAAGTTGCCATGGCCTAAGCCGCGAGGCCTTAGATCGGCATTGAAGTGTGTTGGTTCAAAGTTTTTCTTGGTGGAGACATCAGCCTAGGTGTGCGGCTTAAGTCACGAATCAAGAATCATGCCCGGCATATCATATAGTATGATGTTAAGAGCCATGGCACACTCTCTTGAATGAGCACACCATCGAGCCTTGCATACGTTGGCTTAGATAGAAGATGAAAAGCTGTCTTGTGTGATGCACTTGTATGATGCATTTACAATAGAAAAAGTGTTCGTCACCACATAGCATTAGTGGCGATGCCTCGCTCCTTGAACAGGATGCCCTAGTTGAGCTAGGATGCCTAGGTTTGAGCTTGGATGCCTCGGGCAAGCTAGCCCTGGGATGCCGTGGTTGAGCCCGAATGCCTTAGTGAGCTAGCGCTAGGATGCCTAGGTTGAGCTGGGATGCCCTGGTTGGGCCATGATGCCTAGCATGAAGCTGGAAGCCTAGGTCAAGCCAAAAGGGCCTAATCAAGCCAGGATGACGAAGAATCATGTTATGAGTGCCGGTATATGCATAAGCATGATATGTTGATGTGTTCATTGATATGCAGAAGGTAAGCATGCATTGAAGTATGCAGTAATGGACATTTGTACCCCGTACTGATTAAGGTATAAAATTGACATGCCTCAATGTCGATTTAGGAACTTGTGGTCTTGGACGGAGCGGGATTTGGACCTGACATCCTATTTATGCCGAAACCAAGGCTCTATGGTTTAGGTGACTTTGTCTTGCGATGAACTCAATCCAATTGAACTTGGTTTCATTCCGGACATAAATGACTCAAGCATACGTCTATGTCCAATAGCAAGCAAGATCAAACAAACAACATTGCACACTACCCATGGCTTGACGAGTGAGTACTTACTAGTCTCAACGATGAGATCTACTTTCTTAGAGGAAAATGATGAATCTTACTTACCTAGATGAATCTTGAGAACTAGTTTAAATGACTTGATGAGAGGCGATGGTGCGAGGTCGAGAGAAATAGAAAAATGGCGTGTAGAGGGCAAGAGGAGAAGAGGGCTCTAGGTGAGAATGAATGGGGTGGTTCCCCTATTTGCAGGCTCAAAACTCATCATTACCTTTTCCAAGTGGCCCAATCATCTTTTTTTGAAGTGGTACGACTATAACATCGAGGTGGCACGCCTAGGGTCCAAGGAAAACACTTGCCATCTTCTTATTGGACAACCTACTCCATGCCATCATGATTTAGCCTACTTGTTTTGCAAGGAGAATCTTATGGTAATGATGACCATATCTTCAATGGACACCTAAGCCAATGAGTCACCAACTTCTTCTTCAAGGTATATCTTTTGGCCATCATTACAAAATCTTCAGGATACACCTAAGCGGGGTGACTCATCCTTGCATTTAATGAGGTATTCTAGAATATTTTATTATGTCTTCTCTCGATTGTTCCATTTGTTCAAGAGTCCCTTACTTAGTTCCCAAGGAGAATTTTTGGTAAAAATTACCAAATCTAGAAATATCTATCAAAAGTGGTGAGTCGTCATTCATCAAGAAGAACCTAAGATGTTCTTTTGTCCATTTCTAAAGAATATGGTAACGTTGGGAAATAGGCCATTGGAAGTGCAATCGGAACCGGGCAAAGCCTTTTTGTATACATCCCTAATCGACCATTTTGTCACACCCTTTTGACTATGATTTCCATTCTTTTCTCAAAACTGCTTGGACCTTCGCTGCTTTCTGATTTTCTAGAGCTTCTTGCAGCTTGAATCTTGTAAAACTTCCTCATGAAAGTTGTTTAGAACATCTTAATCTATAGCATACTTAAATTTTATATTTTTCTGAGGTAAAATGGTTAAGACGAAAGCCGAATCAATTATTGTCTAGAACCTACCTAATATAGTGAAAATGGTAACCAGGTTGCCTTTTGGAATTTTTATAAAATCTTCCATTTTGAATTTGGACATGCTTCCTTCAAAAAAGCTATAAAGGACTTCCATGTCCACAACATATCAAACTTTCAAAGAGTTTTGTGAAAATTTGGATTTCGAAATGAGTCTCTCTCTCTCGACCGTTAAATCTCGCTTGATGGCCGAATTTTTGGGTTGTTCATTTCTTTTTATCTTTTTATTAAGTACATGCGGGAGCATTACAAACAACACCCAGACGACAACAACAAACAGCCAGGAAAACAACCATTTATAAATATACAATTACATCAGCCACGTTACAAGCCCTTCTATCATGGGTGTTATATTTATAAGGAAAAGACCACCAAAAATCCCAAACTTTGCCCAAAGTAAAAATTTATCCCAAATTTTTTTCTCTTGACATGAAAAACCCCGAACTTTGCCAACCATGACACATTTACCCCAAAAAAAATTGTGATACAAAAAATCCTGAACTTATGTCTGTGTGATGCATCTACCCTAAACTATAGGGCATTTTGGTATTTTACTTTTTTTTTCTTCTTCTTCTTCTCTCTTCCCTTCGCTGGCCACGACGGAGTCGATGAAGGAAGCCGGAGTCAAGAGAGGGTCGCCCTCACCTGGGCTGGCAAGGGCCACCCTCGCCCGGGCCGGCAAGGGCGGCCTTGCTTAAGTTCGGCAAGGGTTGCCCTCGCCGGCGTTCGGCAAGGGTCGTCCCCGCCCGATGTACGCGAGGGTCACCCTCACGGCATCGTGCGAGGGCTCAATGGATTCAGGCCAGGCTGCTCTCACCCTCGTCCTCGCCTGAATCTGGTGAGGGGTGCCCTCACCCGACCTAGCCGAGGGCCACCCTCGCCGGACCCAGCTGAGGGCCACCCTCGCTCGATGCCAACGAGGGCGACCCTCACCTGACTCCGGCTTCCCTCTGTCGGCTTCGCCATAGCCGGCGAAGGGAAGAAGGAAGAATAAAAAAAAACAGAAAAAATAAGACGAAAATGCCATTGGTGGGGTAAATGTATCACGGTATGCAAAGTTTAGGATTTTTCATGCCATAAAAAAAAGTTTTGGGTAAATTTGTCATTTTAGGCAAAGTTTGGGGCTTTTGGTGGTCTTTTCTCTATTTATAACCACTACATCTTCTATGCTGAAAAGGTCGAGGTAAGCATTAACTCCTCTAGCGAGACCTCAACTCCTCCATGCTTAGAATTTTGAAAAACAGCTGGAGTCATGGACTCAGTAAGTAAAACTCCTAATTCTCTACTAGGAGAATATCTTATCATCAAAATCTAAAAGGTACAATACTCACAATGCAATATTGATGGCAGATCAATAGCAAACTTATTGTTATACCTTGACTACATGCAGATGTCAATTACCACATACTTCAATGCATGCTTACTTCTACATATCAATCAACACATCAACATATCAAGCTTATCCATATATTGGCACTCATAATATGATTCTTTTACCATCGTCCTGGCTCGATTAGGCCCTCTCAGCTCGACTGAGGCTTCCAACTTCATGCTAGGCATCATGGTTTAACCAAGGCATTCTGGCTTAACCGAGACATCCTGGCGCTAGCTTACCAAGGCATCCGAGCTCAAACTACGCATCCCGGGGCTAGCTTACCTGAGGCATCCAGGCTTAGCTAGGGCATTCCATTCAAGGAACAAGGCATCACCGCCAATGCTATGTGGTGACAGACGCTTTTTCCTTTTTAAGTGCATCATACAAGTGCATCACACAAGCCGATTTTTCATCTTTTATCTTAGCTGACGTATGCAAGGCCTAAGGGCGTGCCTATTCATGTGAGTGTGTCATGACTCTTAACATCATACTATATGATGTGTCGGGCGCGATTCTTGGTTCATGGCTTGGGCCGCATGCCTAGGCCTATGTCTGCACCAAGCAAGACTTAGAAATTGACATGCTTTAATGCCGATCTAAGACCTTGTGGTTTAGGCCATCGTGACTTGACGTCGATTCCAAGTCGAGTAAACCTTGATCTTGTCTCGGGGTGTGAACACATTCAAGCATGCGAACATGAGCAAATTATACAAAAGAACATTACAACACATACATGGCTTACAAGGATGAGAACACCACTAAATTCGATGATGTAAGCTATCGCCCTAGCCAAGAGTTAGAGATTCTACTTACCTGATGAGGTGGTGGTGGTTCGGTCAAGAGAAACGAAGTTTGAGTGTGACGGCAAGAGAGTGAGTTTTGTGGAAACTCAGTAACTTATGCTCTCTTTTGTCTTATGCCATTTTGTCATGGGCCATTATATTTACAGCCACTACATGTTTTATGCTTAAAAAGGCTACGTAAATCTTAACTCCTCTATCGAGACTGCAACTCCCGACTTGAAGATAATGATGTATTAAATGCTCTTGGACCATAGTGCATTAATGCAAGGTTGAGTCATAAAGCTTAGGTGTCCCCTAATTAATATAGTCATCATTACTATTCATCATTACAAAGATGACTCAACCCCAAATGGCCCAATAAGAGAAGGAACAAGTCTGGCGTTAGGGATTAGACTCGCCCCATCTTTCTCCTTAGCCTTGCCACCTTATCCACTTAAGTTTGCCACCCAAAGAAATCCTATTGGTCCATTTGGAAGGGTAATGATGAGAGGTTTACCTATAAATAGAGGCATTCCCCCATTACCACACCATACCACCCAATTTCTCCCTTACTTTCTCTTTTTCTCTCGCGTCCTCTTACTATCGCCCTCTCTCAGCCTTGCTCGCCCACCACCTCATCGAATGGTCTTCTCTTGGTAAAACCACTTATAGTTCATCGAGGTTCATCGAATGTAAGTATATTCTCTAACTCTTGGCTAGGGTGATAGCCTACGTCGTCAAATTTAGTGGTGTGCTCACTTGTGTAAGCCGTGTGTGTGTTATAATGTTCTTTTGTATGGTTTGCTCATGTTCGCATGCTTAAATGTGTTCACGCCTCAAGGCGAGATCAAGGTTCGCTTGGCTTAGAATCGATGTCAAGTCACGATGGCCTAAGCCGCGAGGCAATGATGTCACCATTTCACCATTTCACCTCAGAAAAAATATGAAATATAATTATGTTATAACTTAAGATGTTTTGAACAACCTTTATGAAGTAAGTTTCTCCAAATTCAAAGCATGAAGAGCTCTATAAAATTGGAAAGCAGGAAAGGTTCAGTAGTTTCGAAAAACTAGGAAGTCAAAACCTTATGAAACTCAAGGTGGCAAGTCTATGGAGGAGAGATGGCACCCTTAATGGTCTTCCAAGACCATCCTTCATTAATTCTTCTAGACCAATATAATTCACCAAGCATTTAAGGTTGGGAGAACTTATCTTCCCAGTCTCAAAGTAGTGGAATCATAGCCCGAGTTCTTTGGAGACATATGGACATGTGACACATCTCATTCATTAATGGCCTATCATGAAGACTATGCACCTAAGCTTATGAGTCATCTTCTTTCACTAGTGGCTTGTCATGATGATCATAACACCTAAACTTATGAGTATGAGTTATCCCCTTTCATTAATTACTTAAGACACGTAAGCCTCTACACTCATTATCTTCATTTAATGCATTTCACACTTGTTCACACTCATTTTCTAGGAAGATTTGAGGTTCGCGACTAATTCATGGCCGAGCTTAGAACTAGTTCAATGGCCACTTTTTCTAGGTTGATTGGGGGCCCTAATCGGGGATGTCACAACTCTTCCCCCCCTAAAAAATTTCATCCTCGAAATTTAAATGCGTACCTAGTCATCCAAAATAATGTTGGTACTACTGCTTCATACTTTCCTCACTTTCCTGTATTACATCTTTCATTTTATGGTGTCACCATAGGACCTTCACTAAAGGAATGACTTTATTTTACAAGACTTGCTCTTTCTTGTCCACGATCCGCATCGGCTTCTCAACATATGACACTCTGTCATTTACTTCGATCTTTTCGAAGTTCAGCACGTGTGTCGGATCAGACTCATATTTTCTCAACATTGATACATGGAATACATCATGTATTGAAGCAAGTCTCGATGATAAAGCCAATTGGTAGGCTAAATTCCCCACTCTTTGAAGAATTTCAAAAGGTCATACGTATCTCGGGTTTAAATTTCCTTCGCCCTTCCGTTACGCACTTTGATCATTATACTTCTTTTGGTTTTGACTGGTAGGCTAAGGACTAGCCACATGACTGGTCAGAGGAACTGGCTCGTGGACCGGCCAAAGGACTACTCGACTAGTCCAAGGCTCGACCATTAAGCCCTAGCCCTGGATCATTTACTTCCCCAAAAGGGTGATTTTGACCTATGACAAGTATTTCAAGGTGGTTTTGCCACGAAATTCAGGTGCTTCAGAATGGTCATTTGATGATGTGTATAAAAAGCCCTTGCTCGATCCCGGTTGCACTTCCAATGGCCTATTCCCCTTGTTCGCCATATTCTTTGGAATGGACAAAATAGAATATTCTAGAACCCCTTAGTCATTTAATGAAAGGGGGTGATTCATTACCTTAGGTGGCCTTGAGAACATTTGGTAATGATTACCAAAAATTTTTCTTGGGGATTAAGTTGATGAGTCATGGCACAAATGGATCAATCAAGGTAAAATTCTAGAGAACTTAGCTTAGGGAGCAAGTTCTTGAAAATAAGCCATGTGAGAAATATCCAAATATAATGATTACACAAAATCAAGTATTAAATGCAAGAAGCTTTGTCATCATCTTAGGTGTCCATATTAAGATTATGTAATAATGTCAAAATATTTGTCTTGGTGAATAAATTAGTGATTTGTGGCTTAAGTGAACCACCTCACGGAAGATTCTAGAATGCTTGGCTAAATGAGCAAGAAAAGCCACGAAAAATGTGCCAAAAATCCAAGACTTATGATGGTCATATCTTAGGGGTTAAATGAAGGGATGAATCACTAGCTTAGGTGGCCATTTGAGGATTTGATCATCATTGCATAAGATTTTCCTTGGGGATTAAGTTAGGTCAAGTAATGATGAAATGGTAACTCACAAGCTTAGGTGGACCAATTAGGAGTGGCTTGGAGAATAATTAGCTTATGTTCCTTGGAGGCTAGTCATTAAATGAAGGTATGACTCACTAACTTAGGAGAAAGTACACTAGAAGTGTCAAAAATTATGTACGGTGCTCACTTTGGTGCCAAAAGTTTCTATCGGGTCGCTTAAGTGCCAAATCGAAGAAAAAACGATCACTTTGGTGCTACGGCAAGAGATTCTGACCTAATTGGTTACGTGATTTTTATATTTAAAAAAAAAAAAAAGTTGACGTGACTTTTAAACGACGTCTTTTTCCGTGCTCCTTAAGAAACGAAGTCATTTTGCCGTCATACGTGGATCGCCTCAAAAAAATGACTCTGCATAGCTCATATGGAGACTGAAATTAGGGTTTTATGTCCGATCCTCACCCAATGTCAACCATAGCTCACTTGGCCACCATTGCTCGCCCGCTGTCACTTGACCACCGTCACTCGGCCACTATTGTAGTTGCTTAACCGGATGAGCGATGAGAGGCTGAGGTTATTGCTCGGGCAAGAAGCGGTAGGAAGAATAGGAGGCGAGGGCGAAGAAGGAGGAGGAAGAAGGGGGGTCGAAGGTGGAGAGTGCAAAGACGAGGATGATGAGGGAGACAAGGAGGGTGCAGATGGAGATGGTGGATTAGGCTCTGCTCGGGGAACGGCTGAATCGGGTCCTTCTGAAGGGGGAAAGAGAAAAAAGAGGAGGACAAGAGCTTAGGCTTATCAACAATGTTGGACGAACCGGAGGCAAAGTTGTGCCGGTGCCGGTGCCGGTGCCGGTGCCGGTGCCCACGCTAGTGCCACTATTGGTGATGGTGATGGTGTTATTCTTCAGGGAAGAAAACGAGGAGGAAGCTCATCTCTCTCTCTCTCTCTCTCTCTCTCTCTCTCTCTCTCAATTTGGGGATTTAGGGTTCTTACGGGGGAAAGACGCCAAACGGCGTTATTTTGTTGTTTGGATGCTAATTGTACTCTCTCCTTCTCTTTCTCTCTCTCTCTCTCTCAATTTGGGGATTTAGGGTTCTTACTTGGGGAAAAGACGCCAAACGGCATCATTTTGTTGTTTGAATGTTGACTGTACTATCCGGTGAGCTATGTCAGCTTCAAAAACTAATAAAAAAATGCAACGTCGGATTTCCGATCAATCGAATCAGCATTGTCACTAAAATAATCATTTTTCAAACTTTTTTGGCATTTAAATGATCCAAAATAAACTTTTGGCACTAAAGTGAGCGTCATACACAACTTTTAACACTTCTAGTATACTTCTCCCCACTAACTTAGGTGACAAGAAGATTTGGTAATCATGACGATAGGATCTTCCTTGAAGAATAAGTTAGAAGGTATGACTCACTAACTTATATGGCAATGAGGAGATTTGGTACTTATGACGATAGGATCTTCCTTAAAAAATAAGTTAGAGCCATTAATGAAACTTGGCCTATAAATAGGAGAACCACTCCCATTCATTCTCAACATTTGGCTCACTTCTTCCCCTCCTTCTTTCTTACACGCCATCTTCCTCTCTCGGCCTTATTCCCCCACCGCTTCATCGAACGGCCTTCTCTTGGTAAAACCACCTATAATTCATCGATGTTCATTGAAGGTAAGTAGAATCTCTAACTCTTGGCTAGAGTGCTCACCCTTGTAAGCTGTATGTATATTGTAATGTTCTTTTATATTGTATGCTCATGTTTAGATGCTTGAGTGTGTTCATGCCTTGGGACGAGGTCGAGGTTTGCTTGGTTTGAAATCAACATCAAGTCGCGATGGCCTAAGCCACGAGACCTTAGATTGATATTGAAGCATGCCGATTCTAAGTCTTGCTTTGTGTGGACATTAGCCTAGGTGTGCAGCTCAAGTCACGAACCAAGAATCGTGTCTGGCACATGATATATCATGATGTTAAAAGCCATGGTACACTCACTTGAATGAGCATGCCTTCGGGTCACGTGAGTCGACTAAGAAGAAAAGTAAAAACTGGCTTGTGTGATGCATTTTTATGATGCACTTAAAAAGGAAAAAGTGCCTGTCGCCACATAGTGTTAGCGGCGATGCCTCGTTCATTGAACGGGATGCCTTGGTTGAGCCAAGATGCCTGAGTTGAACTCGGATGCCTCCGATAAGTTAGCTCGAGATGCTTTGATTGAGCCAAGATGCCTAGGTTGAGCCCCAATGCCTAGATGAGCTAGCGCCAAGATGCCTCAGTTGAGCTGGGATGCCCTGGTTAAGCCAGGAAACCCAATAGGAAGCTGGAGGCCTCGTTCGAGTCAAGAGGGCCTGATCGAGTCAGGACGATGATAAAAGAATCATATTATTAGTGCCGGTATATGCAAAAGCATGATACATTGATGTGTTCATTGATATGCGAAGGTAAGCATGCATTGAAATATCCAGTAATGGACATCTGCATGTAGTCAAGGTGTAGCGATAAGTTTGCCTTTGATTTGCCATAAATATTGTATTATGAGTGTTGTACCTCCTATCTTTTGATGATGAGATGTCCTCCTAATAGAGAATTATGGGTTTTATTTATTGAGTAAACAACTCACCCCATTGTTTTTCAAAATTATAGGTATGGAGGAGTTGCAGTCTTGCTAAAAGAGCTAGGGTTTACCCCAGTCTTTTGAGCTCAGAACATATAGTGGTTGTATATATAATGGCCCACGACAAAAAAAGGCTTGTAGATATAGCTAATATAATTGTATATTCGCAAGTAGTTGTTTTCCTAGTTGCTTGTTGTTGTCTCGGTGTTATATGCATGCTTTTGCATGTGCTTAATGAAAAGATAAAAAGAAACGGGACGACGACGAGCTTGGGACGTTGCGAAAATAACCCTTGCTGCTTGAGATTGTGGAGATGGAATCAAGGTCATGACAGTTTTTGGCATCACAACGGGGTTATTACCTGAAGTGAGAAGGTGCACTGAGAATCTTTGGATAGTTAGCTACGAAAATACCCCGTGCATGTGATTGTTATTGCTTGGTTTTCGAGTAGAAGATTTTGATCACTAACCCCTTATTGTGTTGCAGAAAGCCTTTCTAGAATTCTTGTAGTTGCAACATGAGTACTTAGGGCTAGGTGGCCACGAGAGGAAATTCGACTAAGGGTCAGTCGAGTTCCAAAGGGAAGTCAAAAGAGGACCCTCGACTAGACGGAATTCTACAAGCTCTTGAGACCATTGGAATCATAATGGGGCAACAAGCACAGCACCAAGCCACCTCTGCTTTTGGGAATGCCTCTGTGGCTGGAAACGGAAGCGGAAAAGGCAAACGTCCTATGTAGGGACTAGTGAAGTGGTTCCTAAAGCTGTGACTCCCAAGATTTGCTGGGGCAGGAGACTTCGAAGAAGCTGAATCATGGTCGATAAGTTAAGAAAAAATATTCACACTTTTAAGGTGCTCTGATGAAGATAAGGTGACCTTGGCAGTATACCAGTTGGATGGTAACGCTAGTCACTAATGGAAGGGAATGCAAGGAATTGTGTTCCCTACTAATACTGCTGTAACTTGGAATGTATTTATCGAGGCATTCATTGGAAAATATTTTTTCAAATGTGCTCGTGACAAGAAGATGGCGGAGTTTTTACGACTTCAACAAAACAACATGACCGTTGATTAGTATGAGGCAAAATTTGCCGAGCTGTCAAGACATGCCCCCAAGTTGATTAAGGATCCAGTACATAAGGAGAAGAAATTTCAAGATCGCCTGAAACCTAACATTTGGAGTTTATTGTTCCCACTGAACCTCAAGAACCATAGCGAGCTGTATGAACGAGCCTAGCTAATAGAAAGAGATTTCCTGGAGTGAGCTGTCACAACAACTTATTAAGGAAGGCTTTATCATCCAACCACTCAAGTCAATCAATATTGTGATAAGAGGCTGATATAGGAGGCAAAACGTCAATTATCTTCCAACAAGAAGAATAAGACCTTGAGGCCAACCTTTACTGCAAGTGATGTATATCGCAATTGTGGAAAACAACATGGCAGTGCTCCATGCTTGATTTGAACATGAGCTTGTTTCGGTTGTGGTTAATAAGGCCACATTATTAGAGATTGCCCACAACGGTGGCAAATGATGCCGCTGCAACAGCCACAAATGATGCTGCAAAACGAAGCACCGCAATACGATAATTTCTAGTGCTTGCCAGCTCAGGGTAGGGTTTATGCAGTCACTTAGGAGGAAGTGGAAAACTCCAAGACCATTATTACATAATGAAGTACTATTCACCTTAGAATACAAAGAGTGTAGGACTGTTATAAATAAATAAAAAGAAGCAATGAATATTGTTGTGTTGGCCATGTATGACATTGACATCATTACAAGAATAGATTATCTTTGAGGAAGGCCTTATTTTATCAGAGTGCGCAGCAAAAGCGTGATTGAGCCAGAAATACTACCAAAAATTAACGCGCTATAATAGATAGATGGTCAAATAGAGAGAACCATTCGAACACCATAAGATATGTCATGAGCTTGTGTTATCAACTTTATAGGAAATAGGAATGAACATTCACATCTCGTCGAGTTTGCCCATGATAGTATTTTCCAACAGAGTATTAACATGGCTCCATTTGAGGCACTGTATAATTGAGCTTGTAGAAATCCAATATATTGGAACGAGGTCAGGGAAAGGGAAATCGTTGGTTCAAAGTCAATCTAACTTATAGGAGATACCGTGCAGGTAATTAGGGAAAGGCTTAGGACAGCCAAAAAAAAAAAATAAGCAGGAAAGTTATGCCGATAGGTGAAGGAAACCTTTAGAGTTTCAGCTAA
The DNA here is from genome assembly GCA_014182365.1 of Eucalyptus tenuipes. NCBI lineage: Eukaryota > Viridiplantae > Streptophyta > Magnoliopsida > Myrtales > Myrtaceae > Eucalyptus > Eucalyptus tenuipes. Next base: position 24,976,255 of record CM024546.1, read on the forward strand.
GCAACCATGTCTTTGTTAAGGTACCGCCCATGAGAGGAGTATCGCACTTTGGAAAGAAATGGAAGTTAAACCCTAGGTACACATTTAAATTTCGATGACAAAATTTTTTTTAGGGGGGAAAGTTGTGACATCCCTTATTAAGGCCCTAATCAACCTAGGAAAGTGGCCATTGAACTAGTTCTAAGCCTAGCCATGAATTAGTCACGAACCTCAACTCGAATAGGATAGTTGATTGTGGATGAACGCGAAAAATTCTCATCTAATAGTAGAAGTATCCATATTAGCTTAACTCTTAGAATTGCCATAATGACTTTTAGAAGTTTGTAATTTAATGAAGCAGACACCTAAGCCTTGAATTAGTCAAATCTTCCTAGAAAATGAGTGTGAACAAGTGTGAAATGCATTACATAAAGATAATGAGTGTAGAGGCTTATGTGTCCCAAGTAATTAATGAAGGGGGTGACTCATGACCTAAGGAAATGATAGCAAGTGATCTTGCAAAAGTAGGGTACCACATCTCCTCCATAGACTTGCCACTTTGAGTTTCGTAGGTTTTGACTTTCTAGTTTTTCGAAACTACTAGACCTTTTCTACTTTCCATTTTTATAGAGCTATTTGTACTTTGAATTTGGAGTAACTTACTCATGAAAGTTGTTCAAAACATCTTGAGCTATAACATAATTAAATTTCATATTTTTATGAGATGAAATGGGTTTGGATGAAGGCCTGATAAATTACCGTGTAGAGCCTCGCCTAGTATTGTAGAAATAGTAACCGGGTTACTTTCTCGAATTTATATAAAATCTCCCCTTTTGAATTTGGACATGCTTCATTCACAAAATTTTTAAAATATATTAATATCTACAACATATTAAAATTTCAAAGAGTTTTGTGAAGATTTGAATTTTGAAATGAGTCTCTCTTTTTTATTGTTGAATGTGCTCGACGGACGAACTTCTGGGTTGAGTTGAGTGAATTACTGCTCTTTCCATAGCACAAATTTGGCTATATTTCCTTCATTAATATTTTTCTAAGGTTTTCTCTACAACATACTAAAATTTTATAATTTTTCGAGCCTGTTTAATAAGGTAACGGTGCCGATTTCAGAAATTGCTTGAAACTGTTTTTCATCCCAAGATAAGAGGGTCACACACTCAACTTGGAAGGGAAGGGGACTGCACGCCCAACTTGAGGAGCAAGCCAATCTAGAAACTTCTTGGCTTGAAGATAAGAATGCATTAAATGTTTTTTGATCTTAATGTGTAAACTTGGAGAGCAGGTTAGGTAATGTGAATACATCTAAGTATAATGATTACACAAAATCTTGGCAATTAATGGGAGAGATGAGTCATATAGCTTAGATGTCCCCCAAAAGGATAGGCCATAATGACACCTAACCTAGAACTTGGAGAGCAAGTATCCATTTCATCATTACAAGACTTAGGTGGCCCAATAAGAGAAGGAACAAGTGTGGCCCTAGGGAGTAGGCTTGCTACATCTTCCTCCTTAACCTTGCCATCTTATCCACTTAGACTTGCCACCCAAAGAAATCCTATTAGTCCATTTGGAAGAGTAATGATGAGAGGTTTGCCTATAAATAGAGGCATTCCTCCCCATTACCACACACACCACCCCCATTTCTCCCTCACTTATGCTCTCTTTTCTCTCACGCCCTTTTGTCATGGGCCATAATATTTACAACCATTACATGCTCTATGCTCAAACCTTTATTGAGACTGCAACTCCCGGCTTGATGGTAGATCAATAGCAAATATTGCTACATCTTGACTACATGTAGATGTCCATCACAACATGTTTCAATGCATGCTTACCTTCGGCTTAATAGTGAACACATCAACATATCATACTTATGCATAACCGGCACTCATACAATTTCATTTATTATCGTCTTGGCTCAACCGGGGCTTCTGGCTTCTTGTTGAGCTTCCTGGCTCGACCAAGGCATCTCAACTCGACCAATTCTCGTGACTAACTACCTAAGGCTTTCGGGTTCAAGACCCAAGTATCCTGGCTCAACCAGGCGTTTCGGTTCAATCGAGGCATCTCGTTCAATGAACAAGAAATCGAAGCCAGTGCTATGTGGCGACAGATGTTTTTTTTCTCTTAAAGTGTACATATATATGCATCATACAAGCCGGTTCTTATATTTTCTTCTTAGCTAACTCATGCATGGCTCGAAGGCATGCTCATTCACTCGTGTGTGCCATGAATTCTTGGACATCACTAATAATCATGTTGAGAGCAATCCTTGGTCCATGACTTGAGCCGATCACTTATTGCCGATCCCCGCACCAAACAAGGGTTGGAAATAGCACACCTCAATACCGATCTAAGGCCTTGAGGCTTAGATACACCTCGCTTTAGTGAAGATACCAAGCTTAACGGACCTCGACTTCAACCCAATGTGAATACACACATATCGAGAATGATCATTGGCTCACGATTTCACTCAACACCAACCATTTATAAACATACAATTACATCAGCTACATTTACAAGCCCTTCTATCACGGGCCGTTATATTTATAACCACTACATTTTTTATGCTCAAAAGGTCAAGGTAAATCTTAACTCCTTTATCGAGACCGCAACTCCTCCATGCTTACCATTCTAAAAAACAACAGGATGAGTCCTAGATTCAATAAGTAAAACCCCTAATTCTCTAGTGGAGGGATATTTCATCATCAAAATCTAGTAGGTACAACACTTAAATACAATGTTTATGGTGGATCAATGGCAAACATATTCATATGTCTCGACTACATGCAGATGTCCATTACTGTATACTGCAATGCATGCTTACCTTCAGCATATCAACAAACACATTAATATATCATACTTATGCATATATTGGTACTCATAACATGATTCTTTTATCGTCGTCCTGGCTCGATCAAGGTATCTCGACTCAACTAAGGCATCAAGGCACTAACTCACCAAGGCATCCGGGATCAACCCAGTCATCCTGGCTCAACTAGAGCATCCTGGGGCTAGCTTACCCAAGACATCTGGGCTCAAACCCGAGCATCCCGACTTAACGAGGGCATCTCATTCAATGAACAAGGCATCGCTGCCAAAGCTATGTGACGACAGAAGTTTTTCCTCTTTAAGTGCATAATAAAAGCGCATTACACAAGTCGGTTTTTAGTTTTCTTCTTAGTTGACTCATGTGGCCCGAAGGCATGCTCATTCAAGTGAGTGTACCATGGCTCTTAACATCATGTTATATCACGTGCCGGGCACGATTCTTGGTTTGTGGCTTAAGCCGTACACTTAGGCTGATGTCCGCACCAAGCAAGACTTAGAATTGGTACACTTCAATACCGATCTAAGGCCTCGCGGCTTAGGCCATTGCGACTTGATGTCGATTCCAAGCCAAGCGAACCTCAACCTTGTCCTAGGGCGTGAACACATGTAAGCATGCAAACATGAGCAAACCATACAAAAGAAAATTACAGCATGCACGTAGCTTACACAAGTGAACACACCACTAAACTTGATAATGTAGGCTATTGCTCTAGCCAAGAGTTAGAGATTCTACTTATCTTCGATAAACCTTGATGAACTATAGGTGGTTTTACCAAGAGAAGGCCGTCCGATGAGGCGGTGGGCGAGCAAGGCCGAGAGAGGAAGATGGCGTGCAAGAAAGGAGGAGGGAAGGAATGAGCCAAAGGTTGAGAATGAATGGGGGTGGTTCTCCTATTTTTAGGCCAAGCTTCATTAATGGCTCTAACTTATTCTTCAAGGAAGATCCTATCGTTATGATTACCAAATTTCCTCCTTGCCACCTAAGTTATTGAATAATACATTCATTTAATGACTAGCCTCCAAGGAACACGTGCTACTTATTCTTCAAGCCACTTGTAATTGGTCCACCTAAGCTTGTGAGTCACAATTTCATCATTACTTGGCCTAACTTAATCTTCAAGGAAAATCTTATGGCAGTGATGATCAAATCCTCAAATGGCCACCTAAGATAGTTATTCATCCCTTTATTTAATGCCTAAGATATGGCCATCAAAAGTCTTGGATTTTTGGCACATTTTTTATGGCTTTTTTTTGCTCATTTAGCCAAGTATTCTAGAACCTTCGATGGGGTGGTTCACTTAAGCCACAAATCACTAACTTATTCATCAAGGCAAATCTTTTGGCATTAATACATAATCTTAAGATGGACACCTAAGATGATGACAAGGCTTCTTGCATTTAATGCTTGGTTTTGTGTAATCATTAGATTTAGATATTTCTCGCATGGCATATTTTCAAGAACTTGCTCCCTAAGCTAAGTTCTCTAGAACCTTCCCTTGATTGATCCATTTGTGCTATAACTCATCAACTAAATCCCCAAGGAAAATCTTTGGTAATCATTACCAAATCTTGTCAAAGCCACCTAAGGTAATGAATCACCCCTTTTCATTAAATGACTAAGGGGTTTTAAAATATTCTATTTTGTCCATTTCCAAAGAATATGACGAACATGGGAATAAGCCATTGGAAGTGCAACCGGGACCGAGCAAAGGCTTTTTATAAACATCCTCAAATGACTATTCCGACACACTCGAGGTTCGTGGCAAAGCTACCCTTGAAATACTTGTCGTAGGTCAAAATCACCCTCTTGGGTAAGTCAATGATCTAGGGCTAGGGCTTAATGGTTGGGCCTTAGACCAGTCAAGCGGTCCTTTGGCTGGTCTGTGGGCCAATTCCTCTGACTAGTCATGTGGCCAGTCCTTGGCCTACTATTCGGAACCAAAAGAATGGTCGAAATCAAGGATGTTACAACTCTTCCCTCCTAAAAATTTTTTGTCCTCGAAATTTTAATGCGTACTCGATCATTCAGAAAGATGTGAATCCTGGCGCTTCATAACTTCTTCACTTTCCCAAGTTCCATCTTCCATGTCATGGTGTTACCATAAGACTTTTACTGAGGGAATGACTTTATTACACAAGACTTGCTCTTTCTTATCCACGATCCGCACAGGCTGCTTAACATACAACACTCTATCATCTACTTCAATCTTCAAAGTTCAGCATGTATGCCGGATCGGGCTCATATTTTCTCAACATCGATACATAGAACACATTGTGTACTTGAGGAAGTCTCGACGGTAAAGCCAGCCGGTAGGCTAAATTCCCAATCCTTTGAAGAATTTCAAAAGATCCTACGTATCTAGGGCTTATATTTTACTTCGTCTTTCTACTGCGCACTCTCATTATCATTCCCCAAAATGGTATATAGTCAACACAACTAGTTCTATTATTTCCTCTCGTGGTCACCTAGTCTTGAGTGCTCATATGACTAATCTATAGAACGACTAGGAATTCTAAGGGAGCTTTTCTACACAACAATATTAATTAAATTTATAATATTTAAAAGTGGGGGGTGAGGCGGGGAGAGGAGTTGCAGGAAGGAAGGGGTGACGATGGGGGAGGGTCGGCTCGGGTTGACGGACCCTAGCCGACGCCGGCAAGGGCTAGGGCTTGCAAGCTTTCGCTACTAGTCAACCAAGGTTGTTGGCCCCTGGTCAAGGCTTGGTGACCCCGATCGACCCTCCCCCACCATCGTCGGCCCTTCTCGACGAAGGGGGATGGTGGCGGTGAGGGTTTACACAACCCTCACCGTTCTATTACTCCTTCCCTCATTTTTTTAATATATTATAAATTTAGTTTTAAATTTAATTTAATTAATATTTTTATTAACATTCAAATCCGAGGTAAAATATGTCATTTTTGGCTTATCTAGTCACGTCAGCGTGCAAAACGACGTCATTTTCAATTTATCTAACCACGTTAGTGTACAAAATGACGTCATTTTGCATTTGTCTCACCGGAAAAACGCCACGTAAGTGTTTTGACTAGATTTTCTCATCGTAAGCAGTTAACTGATCAATTTTGCTCCGATTTTAGCATTTAAGTGTACATTTCTAAACTTTGGCACTTAAGTATCCCCTTGTGCTAAGTTTTAGCACTCTAGTTGTTCACATCCCTAAATAAATGTGTCATTGTGGGAAAGGGTTACGTTGAATTTATGATGATCTCTTGTTGAACCATTACACCTGATGTCTTGAATACTATGAACATCTCTTGAATGCTCGACATTCTTTGTTGCATGACTTAGGAGTTTGGTTTCCTTTAAATGTCATTTCGTTTGCCTATAATGTTACATTGACAAACCATTGATCCTTCACCTTTTTGACTTCTTTAGGCATCATGCTCACGAGTGAAATGTAGATCATTTGCATTGGTAGCTTGCTGGATATTTTAAATTGCATGTGATTTTGTTGGGTCTTGAGATTGTATGAGTGCATATTTGGTTGCCAAAGATAGTACGTAGATGTGCTATCCATTTCTCGTCATTTTTAGCGAGTTCGCATTCATTTTTTTAAGAAAGAGTCAAATGTGGCCTGTAATTGTTGGTTTACTTGCTAGCTGTTTCCTCTCGGATGTGATTCTGAATAAATTTGGCTTAGTTTGGATGTTGCTTTGCTCATTCACAATTTTGGGGCTAATGTGTCATTGATCTCTTAGTCATTACATGTACATTTAGATGTCATTTTAGATCTAAATCGCAGACTGAACTTGGTAAATGTCGCTGAATGCTCCTCCTTAGAGGTTTTTGGGTTGACTTAGGACTTGTCTAGAAGTTGTACTCATTTCGTGGTAAATCGGTATATTATAATTTAACATGATTTTCTTTGACTAAATAGTAGTTTCCTTTGGATAGGATTGCATGTGATAGGTAGGTCCCTCTTTCAAGCTAGACTTAGAGTTTGAACTTTGCTTATGGGGAGTTTTGTTCTAGGGCTTTATAATGAGGTCATTGAATATTCTTTGCTTGACTCATGTTGGGTTCGTTTACCGTACTATATTTTACTAGCAGTTCTGTTACTATTTTTTTTTTTTTTAAGTATGGTGATGATTCTTTTATATTGACTTTGTGTCACGGTTTGCTTGTCTTAGTCGGATGGTTAGGTTATATTTTAGGATCACATATAAAAGTAAATGGCAACATATGGACATTTAGTGGACGAGAACTTTAGGATTTAAAATTGGATAAAAGACTATATGTGACACTTTGTTGACAAATAATCAAGATTAGGTATTGAAAGACATTAGTTAAACAAGTGGTGTAATTAAGTCTCCGACCTTAGATCTCTCTGGTGGAGTAGGAAGTGAGGTATCATCTCATGTCTCACTTGGCTTTTTGGTGACCCCAAAAGTCTAGTGGCGATTCCTTCAGATGATAGAATTTTCATAGGTTAATTATTTAAAATAAACTTCTCAACGTTGCACGAGGTAAAGGTGCAAGGACCCGGGCCTCCCACTGTGTAATATAGTCCGCTTTCCGCGCCTCGGTCCCCAGACGTGCGCAGGGAAGGGAAGGGGGTCCTCTCTAGTCCCACATCGCTTAGGGGGGGAGTCCTCGGCTAATTTATAAATGCTTGGATCCTTTTAATCTGTGTAACGTGTTTTGAAGCGGTGAGGACTCAGTGTCCAAAGCGAACAATATTACACAGTGGGGCCCGGATCCTTACAAAAGTTTTGGAAGAATCCATGTTAATTGAGGATTACTCTAAACCTGTCTCCCCAGATGGTGGACCATTTTGGGAAGGTCAAGACAATGCAAATTACTCTTCCTGCAGTCCTTGGCATCTACGGAGGCATACCCTCAAGTCCACTGAGGTAAGAAAAGCATGAGAGCCAAAAAAATTGGCTTAGATGAAGATTGAAAGCCGAAATTGGTGAGCGCACCCTGCATGAACCAGAGCTAAGAACTAAATTAATCAGCCGCAAGCTTTTAAAAACATATAAGAAGATAGAAGAAATTGAAACATTATGTATTAGTGTAATTAACATTATTAAGTGCCAATGCTTATGTTGAAGAGCGTAGGTCAGTTAGTGGTCTTGCAAGCCCTCATCTGTACATGAGTGAATTCACAAAGCTTTTCTGCAAATAGCCTGCATCCAAATCGCATGTATATTACCAGCTAAAAAGAAGTCATACTATCCCAGACAGTTAAAGGAACGATTTGTCGCCATCCTGCAAAAGCAAAACTGTCCAAAACAAAGCTTCACGAGAAAGACATCATAGTGCTTTTTCACTTATGAAAGCTTGATCGCCGAGGAGTAAAGTTGAGGCCAAGCATCTCCTTGGAAGCTTTGGATCTGCATGGTAACACTCTAGTTTTTCCGTTCTTTTGTTATTTTATTATTCAAAAAAAAAAAACATAAATCTGTTTGGTAACATCAGTTACTTTTTCTATTCCCCATAATAGAAAAGTCTTCAGAGATGAGATTTAGAACAGAAATAAAAAGTAGAAAAAAGTAATTTCTTATTCTCGACAATAATTTCTAGAAATAAACCATTTTCTTTTTCCTTTTTTTCTTTTCTTCTTCTTTCTCTTCTAATTGGTTGGTGGAGGCTCATCGCCCGCTGCCGCCGGTCGCTAGTCGCCGACCACCGCCAAAAGAAAATAAAAAATATTAAAATATTAAAAGAAATTTTATGACACAAAAAAATTTGTGGGTTGTACCAAATGCATTGTTTTATTCAGAAATTATTTCAAGAAATAAACAAAGAAAAAAATATTTTTTAAAATAAATTATTTTTCAAAATAGAAATACTACTAAATGCACCCTCCATCTAGCTGAACAAAACCAACAAGCTACGACAACTATGGCACTCAGGGCCACCTGGTCCATATCTTCTGTGTCAGACCACAACCGGTGGTCGCGTAGTCCATATATTCTGTGTCAGACCGCAATTCTTGGCCCTCTCGAGGATTTCAATCACTAGCTTCTCTCTCTCTCTCTCTCTCTCTCTCTCTTTCTGTGCCTGGACAATCACAATGTTATGTTAGAGCAGACAAATCACCACGGCTGTTAATCATCAACGTCTGAATTTTTCGAACACTTGGTCACCGTGATTTGTCACTTTTTCCTTCTAACTTAATCACATTCGTTAAATAAGAAACTCGGTGGATTCGCTGCTTCAGATGTAATTCTCCTTGTTACTTTCTCTGGAAACATGGTGTTTAAGCAAATTGTCATTTGGCAATGAATGCATTTAATTTTGATGAACGTGTTGATAATCTTGTTAGATGGTATATACTTTGGTTCCTCCAACCTCTGGTCTTTCGAGCTTGACCTATAAATTCGTTTACCTTGTCAAAGTGAAATTTGTAATGTTGCCCTGTTCTGTAGTTCTTTCTTTTCGTTGCTTGGGGTGTGATAAAAAGCTGGGAAATGGTTTAATTCAGCTTCACTGTGTTCGTCCTGTCTGCATTTCAGGTGAGGTGCTTTTTCTTAGTTGACTTCTAAATCAGTTCATATGCCAATCTATTTGTTTCCAATTGGGTTTGGAGACCGTGGACCAATGCAGGAGTCGGAGAGATTTTTTTAAGTAGGTGAAGATTTCTATATCAAATTTTGAGTTATTGATATAGCAACATCATGATGCAATCGACAGAGTTTTTAGCTACACATAGAAGCCTTCGAACTTAGAACACGCAAGATAAAAGATGTTCGTTGGAAGAGAGAAAAATGGAATTTCTGTATGTTTCGGTATTACAGTAACCTGAATTTGTTTATAGACTTCATTAAATAATTATGTAAGGTAATCAAATTGAGTAGAATTAATCAAGATATGCATAATCAGGGATATGGAGAATTTCTCATATGGACAATCACGAGAAACATGAAAAATATCCTAAATATTTTTAGCATCTTCCATAGAAGTGATAAAAAAAAGCCCGAAAAGAAGTCAGTGCGGTTGTCGCAGCAGGTTTGGCAGTTGTGTTTGTCCGTGGACTGGTGGGAAGCACAGCCGGTTCGGCTGGCATTATTACAAAACATATCTAAGAGCGAGCGGTGAGTCTCGCGGTGGTGTTCTTCCGTGGACAGAGGTGCAGCTTGTGTGGCTAGCATTGTTATGTCTTAGTCATTATATCAGATCATTGTCATCCTAAATATATCTCTAACGGTGTAGCTTGGTCATTTAAGATCTACTTTATGTTTATGACAAAGCCATTTTATGTCTCTTCTACCTCATTGCAAAAGTTCTCATTGTAGTTCACTGTGTACTTCATCAAGAAATTCGGATCTTTACTTTCTAACTTCTATCATGTCATGGATGGTTAACTAAATCGGTTTTCTGGAGATCCGTTTGTCAATATATGGAGTTAGGACCCGTTGAAAAGGGAAGTGTACTCCCCCGCCCAAAAAAAAAAAAAAAAAAAGCTTGTAACAGGAGGTCTTCGATCAAGATTTTGCTTTTTTCATCATCAAGTTATTAACCTTATTATAGAAAACAAAAGCTGATAGTTTCAGAAAGCATTGTCTATGCTTATAGTACTATTTGAATGTTCAAACTGCTTATCAATGTCTCTTTTTCTTCTTCGTGCCCCAGACTTTTAACGGTGCTGATATGAAGAACTCTGTTTGTTTTGCTCTTTTTCTTTTTATCCCCTTTTGTTCAGTGTTGGGGAAGAGATCATGTGTAATTTGGGCGTGCTTTTTTGGTGAATGACTTTAGTTATTGGGTGAGACCTTGGAAGATAAATGCAATACTATTTTCTTCGACATTCTACTAAGAAGCGGACTGATCTGGCCATGGAAACTGATTCCGCTCTCGATTCTAAAAATTTGGAAGTGGAATTGATAGTGTGTGGGTAGGTTTCAAGTTCTAATTGCTCGGAAATCAGATGGAGTTGTAAAAAGATGATTTATCTTTCATAAATGTATGCTTTATATTTCTATATGATTCGTATCAATATTTTTTCTTAGACCCGTTTTGTTGCTCATATTAATTTTCTGTAACTGCCATTTGTCTTATTCTTTTAAAAAATAAATCAATTAAAAAGAAGAAAGAAATTGGTTCTCAAGTAGATCCTAGTGCGGGTCACACAAATAGGGTAGGTTCTAGTCTTCCAGGCATAGATCCAACAGGTTAGGTTCCAGCTTCCAAAAATGGAGAATTGGTTCTAATAGGGGAGGTTTCTTAAACAATTTGCCCTTATTGTTTTCCATTAATGAACACACATGATGGTCATTTACTCAATGCACGTTTTTTTCATGGAAAATATTTTTTAAGAAAAAGATTTTCCTTTTGAAAGAATTGGAAAACATTTACCAATATGTTTTCCTAATCTTTGGGATCCTTGGTTAATGAAAAAGTTTATTCTAATAAAAATAATTTTAAAAAATCAAATTTTTAATTATTTTTCAAAATTTTAAATTTATTATTTTTCTTTTCTTTTCTTTTCTTTTCTTTTCTTTTTCTTTCTCTTTTCTTTCTTTTTCTTCCTCTCTCAGCAACGACCAACCAAGACACAGGCCGATGAGCTCGAGGCTTATTCGATCCAGGCGAGCCCAAGCTTCGTTTAAGCCAACAAGCTCGCAGCTCGCTAGATCTAGGAGAGCCAAAGCTAGGCCAAGGTCGACGAGTTCGAGGCTTGCCCTATCCAAGCTCCCCCAGCTTCGTTGAGGCCGATAAGCTCGTAACTTGCTAGATGCAGGCAAGTCTAAGCTCGACCAAGTCTAGCGAGCTTGCGGCTCGATCGATCCAATTGAGCCTAAGCTCCCTAGCCCAAGCTCCATCAAGGTCGGCGAGCTTGCGGCTTGCTAGATCTAGGCGAGCTTGCGCTTCACCAAGGTTGGTGAGCTCACAGCTCGCCCGATATGAGGCGAAGCTTGCCTTTGGTTGTCGCTGACCAATAGCGACAAAGGAAGGAAAATAAGAAAAATAAAATAAAAATAATTAATAATTCCATTTTTAAAAATAAAAAAGAGAAAAATAAAATTTTTAAAAAATAAAAAATCTGAAATTTTTTTTACATGAAATGAAGTCATGAAATTGAAGTCATTTTTTAATAATATTCAAACAACAGAAAACTTTTTCAATCATATATTGCTAAACAAAAGAAAACTAACCATATTCTTGAAAAATGTTTTACCGAAAAGCATTTTCATATATCATTGAATTTTCCATGAACTGAACGCAACCTCGATGCTTCATGACTACGTACAAAAACTCCAGAGACTAGATTTGGACAAGGTAAAAGTTTAGGATTTCTTTTGAGCTAAAAATTAGGTTGGTTAGATAAATGTGTCTTGGAGTTTTAATGTGAGATTTTTAATGGTATAAACCCTTATAATTTTTCATAAATTTGGCACCGCTCAGACTTTCACTTTTAATTGTCCAAAAAAACACCCGATACTTTTTAAGGAATTCAAGTACTGTTACGGAGAATCATAAATAGTGAGTTCTTTTATAATTTTCCGAGACAATTTTTTTTTTTTTAATTGCTGAACTCTTGAGAGAAAGGCAAAAAATCGCCCCAAACCGGATGTTTCCAAGAAAGTTACTAACCATATGGGCACACTAGCTACTAGTTTTGACCGGTTGAAAGTTACTTCTTTTTAAATTGAGAGTTACAAATCACTCTAGAAAGGTAGGGAAAAAGTCACAAGAAATTTCTAATATGCCTAATATGACAACATTTATTCTAAACTTTCTTTTGTGATGCCAAAAATCCAAAATTTATATCTTGCCAAATGTGTCACACAAATACAAATTTGAGATTCTATTAATAAGCACCATTAAAATTTTGTCTTAATAGACGACCAAAGTCAAACGTTATTGATGTTGCTCCTACATGGCTTAAGTGAAATAAAATAACATCACTTTTGACTTGAAATCATCTAACAGACTTGAGGAAGGGTAAATGTGACATACAGGTGTAAGTTTGGAACTTTTAATATCACAATTAAAAAGTTAGAGTAAATGTGTCATGGTAGGCATAGATTGGTGCTTTTTATATCACAAAAAAGAAGTTCAGGATAAATCTTTCACGTCTAGCATAGTTTAGGATTTTTTTTTAAAGAATTTTCCTTTTCCCCAAGAAATTACTACTCTCAGTCTCACTTACATATTTACTTTCTCAAAATTAAAAACTTACAAATCGAAGTGAAAATTAATTACTTTACTAAGCAGATCATCAAATGAAAAGTTGCGAGCCACTTTAAGGAGTGGCTTATCGCGGATGGGTAGAAAGTTACTAGCCACTTTGAGGAATTCAAGTTTTCCGTCCCAATTTGTCTAGCTTCAGCAGAATGCCTCTCGTGAACAAACTAATACACATTTTCATTATTTCTTACTTTACTCCAAGTGTAACACATACTGAACTCAACCTCACCATCTCAACATGATGATGAACTTAACTTATCTCACTTAAATAAAACATTACGTTTAACCAAAAGACACACTCCACCTGAAACTTCTAGTTCTTTGTAAATTTGGTGATATGTATTGCCCCAGAAGTTTGTACTGGCTTTGCTACGCCGAGATGCGATATGAGAAGCCAAACGTGGCTGAGGAGCTCTCCTCCTCTGCTCAAGCTCTTGCAGTGTTCGTAGCCTTTGCACTGGCAAGCCGCATAAATCAGCATCCTCACCCAGACCTTGCTGATTATATCCCACTTGTCGACTGATTTCAACTGTGTAGCGAGACGGCATGCGTCAAACAGCACCGACGTGCTTTCGTCTCCGCCCATCTGCCACACAGGGATGTCAGTTCTCACTTCGAGCAGAAGATAGCAGACTTCGCATAGATCGCACGACTCTCTCGACTCGTGCTCCTCGAAGCAGTTGCATAAACGGGTGTGGACATATGGCCCTTTCTTGAATGATTTCTGTGCCCACTCGATGACCCCGGATGAGATGTTGCCTTCCTTCTTTGGCAGCATCGCTAGCTCGTCCTCAAAGAACTTCTGAACTTCAACCAAAGTGTCTTCATATCGGCGCACCCCCGTCCCTGTCGCACACATGGAAGGATGGAATATTAAAAGATAGAGCATGTACCGTGAGACCAACATACTCGTCATGTAGTTTGTGACCGCTTCCGAGTCCACGCTACGGCAGTCCTCATAGTGACATAGCTCAGTGGCGATGTGCCAGATGATGATGCTCTGGTCAAATTCCATCTCATCCAAACTCCATTTCAGACTATCGCAGTTCGACTTCTTCAGCAGCTCACTTGCCTCCAGCTTAAGACTCGCCAACACATTCTTCAATCCGCTGGGCTTTTCTATTTTAGTGACCGCATCCTTCGTGTGCTTGAAGATCAGTTCTTTGATTTCCTCCTTCAACTCTTTGTACTCGATGTAGAAGTTCTTTTCCACCACCCCGCCTAACATGGCGAGCCACGGATAGTGGAAGATACTGTTTCTCTTCCTGATGGATGAACTCAAGAGGCTGAACTGGGCCACGGAATTTGACCACCTTGGGCTCCTGCTGAACGAGAGAAAGGCGATGGCGGATGAAATGGTGGATTCCTTGCGTCTCTGAATCCGCCAGTGGTGGACCCAATCGGATGAAATTGTTAGAAGCAGCGAGAATATCTCTAAAAGTATGGCCACACTTATCAGCAAGAAAGTTATACAGATGTCAACTTTGCTGTAATCCTTCTTATCCTGTAAGGAGAAGAACACCAAAACGGCACACGGCACCGAGAGACTAATGACCCAACGAATGATGCCCCAAGCACCATTCAGCAACAGCATCTTGGTGTAGAGCAGATCGTACATGAACCCGAGCTCGATCTCCACGATCTCGAAAGCTTTCACTGAATCCATGTCTGAGCCCATGAACATGTGTGGACTGACGCCCAGGTCGACAAAGCTGATGGTCAGGTCCACAAAGAGAAGCTTGAAGATCTTGAACAACTCATAGGCTTTGTCCAGAGTCCCTTGATAGTCCCCCACTGAGGGATCCTCCAAAGCCGGAATCCGTGTGAGCTCGCTGATTCCAACCTGGTAACCCTCCTCTTTCTTCAGAGTGTACCGCGCCACATTCCTGGGGTATATGGAACCGAAATTGGGATGCGAAAGCATTGAACCTCGAAGTCGATCTTGGCTAGCCAAATACAAACACAATGTCCTTTCTACATATTTGATGAATCCCACCAGGAACATACCAGCTGCTAATAGCCCCAGTTTTGACCTCCACAAGGCCAAGAAGTAAATGTAACATGCTAGTCCTACCTGGATACAAAGCCGTGCCAACTGCCTCAGCCATAGCTCGTTGTCCTCCAGGGCATACGAGGTGATCGTGTCAGGCCCACCCAAGTGGAGGAGGAGGAACGGCGCCCAGAACGCCCTGATCTGGCTCTTCAGATCGATAGACCCGTTCATTTCCTTGATGTGGGCCAGACGGTTCGATATGATGCCGAGCGTGAGAGTTGCGATGGAGTCAGCCGAAAGGTACATTGTCCAGACCACGACTTGGATCCAGTACCTGAAAATGCATTTCCTCCAACTAGCCAGAGTGGCAAGGGTCAATTGGAGGAACAAGCTGAAGAGAACTAGTAACTGCAGCCCCCACTGTTTCCATAGATCATGAGCGTTTATCAGCGAAAATCCCATGGTTGAACTCGAACAGATGGCACCGACAGACTCAACGATCAGGGCACCCTCTTAAAGAGCGGTCAAACTTAAGATTATGTATGGAGAGGAAGCAAGGCAAAACAGCATTAGCTTTGAATTTACCTCAGCATTTTCCTTGGAACTGCCATCATTTTATAAGCATTGCTTGGGATAGTAATCAAGTTCAGAAGCAATTATTTACACTGCATAACATTAGAAGGAACAAAAAGGCAGCAATAAAATTCTCATGGCACCACTTTTTGGTGCATAATCACCAAGCAATCCTCTACATATGCCCCAGGCAGAAGTAAAGTGACAAAATTAGGTTTTGATATCCACGCTAGCACAAGTAGTATCTACCATAATTGAGAAGATTGGAACTAGACAGGGAGTTAAAGTTTGGTTTCTCAATCACTGCTCCAAATTGTAATCCAAAAAGCTTCCCTAGAATCATTGTGAATTTCACACTTTGTCTGAAATGCATCCCTACTTTAACGTGATTCATGTGAAATTTAAGAATCACCTATTTAGCTTGCTATAACAAGTAAAGTCATAGACAGGCCAAAAGAAAGTGACAATGCTCCCTCCAATTTGAAGCGATTCCAAAGCATCAAGTTGATTGCTTTGATTCCAACAGATAAGCATATTACTTTCATTTAAAATTTCAAAGATCTATTTGTTTTCATAAAAAAAAAATGGGAAGCCAGTAAAATTTTCATTAAGAACGCAATGGCAAGACTCGCAGATCATCAATTTGTGTCGTCACTATATAACATCTCAAGAGATGTGGACAAGATGAAAGGGAGACGAAATACCAATTTTTTTACTTCATATTAAAGGAGAACGAGAGATATGGGTCAAAACTTTTAAAAGCGATAGAGAGATACGCAGAGCCCGGAGGAATTAAAGGCCTCATGGTCAAAACTGAAAAAATCAAAAAAATATATATATATATATATATATATATATATATATATATATATGTACAAATGCAGATTTTTGATCGAGTCGATCATACGTAACTTTTTTTAAACCGCTGGGATTTTGCTAATCCATGCTATTATGTAAAGCAAAAATGATTTCTTTAAGAGATCACAATCCTTTTTTTTTTTCTCAAAAATATCCTCAATTAGATTTTTTACAGATATTTTATGAATGGGCAAATGCATCAATAAACGGTTCTACTTTATCTCTTATGTGTATTAGTTTTAAAGTTTAAACATTTTCTATTTTATAAACAACCCTACTATAAAAATAAAAAAAAAAATCATTCTCGAAAGGTTTTTATTTTCCACAGTATATGCAATTCCTGCATATTGTGTCAATAACTTTTTTGTCATTTCGGATGTAAATTATTGTGTACAGGCAACGCATGTGTATTTTTGCTATTACACAATAGGATAACACAATAAAAGAAGCCACTTACCCACTACGAAGAAAAGCCAACTCGTCCCGATTTATTAAACACCTTGATTGGTATTATCAGAAAAATATATTGATTAATTTCTTTGTAAGAATTAAATCTGTACTTTCTATAGTTGTGCTTTCTCCTGCCTTTTCTTATTTTTGGTTCTCTAATTTCATGTGTTTTTAAAAGCATGCAAAGTTAATTAAACAAAAAAGCTAAAAGTAATTTCCTGCAATAACAACCTAGAATTTCAGATATTTTAGCCATAGAAAGTGAAGGTGATTTCCCCTCTTTTTATCTTTAAAAGCATCCCTTAATCAAATTACCGATGGATGATGTGGTCATTGAACTCAGAAAATTAATTGTCTTCATGTGAACATTCCTATAAATAGACGAAATTTACAATTTATCTTCTCTTTTGGATATATGGATATCCTGGAAACTCATATTTATTATAAGATTAATATCACAAAAAACCTCAAACTAATAAACCCGTGCCACATTTACCCTAAGCTAATTTTTTATCATACCCATGCCATATTTATCTCAACACGGTGCACCCGTGCAATGTTTATTTCCAAATAATTTTTATATAACAAAAAATTTCAAATTGATATACTCGTGCCACATTTACTCTAAAAAAATAACATATTTATCACAATTTGGGGTAAAGTAGCACGAGTATATCAGCTTGGGGTAAATGTGGCACGGGTCTATCAATTTAGAATTTTTTGTGATACAAAAATTAGTTTAGGGTAAATGTAGTATGGGTATATTGTTTTTTGACTTTTTGTAACACAAAAACTAATTTGGGGGTAAATGCGATACATTACTCGTGACATTACTTTTGGATGTTTAATCGTCAAGCACTTCTCTGAATTTGCCAGAGGGGGAAGTACATAATCAAAATTAGGTCTAGTATGAACAACTTTAATTGAGAAGGTTCAAATATAGGTTGAGAGTTATAGTTTGATTTCTCAATTACTACTCCAAATTGAAATCCAATGATCTTCACTCTGACCACTATGATTCTCACACATTGTCCACCAAGCATCACTAACATGATTCACGTGGAATATAAAAATCAATTTTTTTAACTTGCTATCACAAGTAAAGTCACAAAAAGGCTAAAAGAGGGTGACAAATGCTTATTCCAATTTGAAGCAATTTCAAAGCATCAAGTTGATTATTTTAATTCTAGCTGGCAAGCATATTATTTCCTTGAAACCGATCTTCGTGTCAAGTCCGTGAATGAAGTCGTCACCACGATAAAATATTGCACCAGGGCGCATATATTTTACACCATGTCGCCATCAGCTAATGTGGTTTGTGGCCATTGTGATCATAACTTCTCGTCCATGTTTGAATAATTGCCCTGCAGTGTGCAACACCAACTGAACATTTTTCTTTATTTATACACGATATTTCACAAGGATGCATGTAGTGCATGACGATCGTTGAACATTTTGATCTTTCACACGCTATACCGTGAAGGGCACGTAGCTGGCGGCCACCTCTAGGTTAACTTAATTGAGCCCTAAACGGGGCAAATCAAGGCTTGCAACATGCGATTAAGAGCCTCCAAAAGTCAAGCCCAGGTATTCGTAATTTGAGAGGAAAAGAAAAGCATCAGCGCCACAACGTAGAATTCATCTGATGATGGATGGGAAGTCTTCCGGTCCCACCTCATGTCTCAATTCTTCTTCTTCTTCTTCTTCTTGACCTCTCCGTTGTTTCCCAGCAAATAACAAAATACCATACATAATAACCTATATTTACATTTAGAAAAAAAGGGGAAGTGAAAACTAGCTGCCCGGTCTCATGCTCGCGACGTCATATTCGGTTTCAACCGTTAATGCTCCACCCGATTAGAGAATTCCCGAAATACAAACTAGCAAGAAATTTGTTCACAGAATATTGCAAATTTGTGATTCCATAAAAGGAAATGCAACTCTTTTGCGACCGTGCTATTATTTCAATGATACCATTTTTAAGTTAAAAGTTGGATTTGGTCTAAAACTACAATTCAAGACAAAGAACACCTTAGGATAAAATAACTGTATGCTCTAAATTTATCAATTTTAAGCAAACAAAAGCCCCCTGTTGAATTTTACAGTCAAAGGAACATATGATTTGAGACTAGAAATATGACCAAATTCAGGATGATTTCAAATTATATTGCATACAATCTTTTTATTTAAATTTAAGGTATTCTATAATCTTTTATGTTCAAGTTCTACCTAAGTGTTTGATAAGAGGCTTTCTCGTGTCTATAGAGAAACGAATTCTTGCGTGAATTAGTTAGCAAATTTTGCTTTCAGTCCTGATGTATAAGTCTACATAGATTTTTATTTGAAAATTTTGATTATTACGCTACATGATGATCGAGTAGAGTTTTTATATTTAGATTTTCATTCAATGGAATTTGATTTCTAACCTAATAGGGAAAATTATCAAAAAAAAAAAATTAAATATATTGCAATTGTATAAATTCAGTTTTAAACTTTTTTTTTTTTTTTGCCAAATGAATTTTAAACATTTTGCATTTATGCCAATTCAATTTGTTTGGCTATTTTTTGACCAACCGATACTAACATAGACATCAGCTATCTTAAGTGGCGTCACCGGAGCTAAGTTGAACAATTTTTGATAATATATTAATATTATTTCTATTTATTTATTTATTTATTTATTTTTCTTTTCCTTTCTCTTTCTTTTTCTTTTTCTGCACTTCCCTCTTCCTCCAACGAAGGTAGAACCGGTGAGATCCTCAATGGCCTCGCCAACCCTCCGTTCAATCCGATGAGCGTTTCCATTTTATTGACCACATCCTTCATGTGTTCGAAGATCTGGTCTTTTATGTCCTCCTCCAACTCTTTGTAATCGATGTAGAAGTTCTTTTCCACCTCCTTGCCTAACTTGGCGAACCTTGGATAGCGGAAGATGCTGTTTCTATTTCTGATAGATGAATCTAAGAGGCTGATCGCCACGGAATTTGACCATCTTTGGCTCCGGCTGAACGAGCGAAAGGTGATGTTGGATAAAATGGTGGATCCCCTAGGTCTCTGAATCAGCCGGTGGTTAAGCCAATCGGATGAAATTGCTAGAAGAAGCGAGAAAATCTCTGAAAGTATGGCCACACTTATCAGCAAGAAAGTTATCCAGATGTCAACTTTGGGGTAGTCCTTATCCTGTAAGGAGAAGGAAACTAAAACAGCACACGGCACTGAGAGACTGATGACCCAACGAATGATGCCCCAAGCACAGTACAGCAACTGCACCTTGGTGTAAAGCAGATCGTACATGAACCCGAGCTCAATCTCCACGATCTTAAATGCCCTCAATGAATTCATGACCGTGAACATGCTCTTACTGGCATGCAGGTCGATAGAGTTGACGATCAGGCCCATGAATAGAAGCTTGAAGGTCTTGAACGACTCATAGGCTATGTCCAGAGTCGTCAAATATCCTTCGTCGTGGGCTAGATAGTCCTCCCCTGAGAGATCCTCCAGAGCCGGAATCTGTGTAAGCTCTTCAACTCCTACCTGGTAACCCTCCTCTTTCTTCAGAGTGTACTGCGCCATTTTCCTGTGGTAGAAGGGACCAAAATTGGGACGCGAAATCATTGAATCTCGTAGTCGACCTACGCTAGCCAAGTACAAACTCCATGTCCTCTCTGCATATTTGATTAATCCCACCAGGTTCACACCTGCCGCTAATATCCACAGTGTAGAACCCATCAAGGCCACGACGTATATGTAACACGCTAGTCCTACCTGGCCGCAAAGCCGAACCAAGTGCCTCAGCCACAGCTCGTTGTCCTCCAGGGCATATGAGGTGATCGTGTCGGGCCCACCCAAGTGGAGGAGGAGGAACGGCGCCCAGAACGCCCTTATCTGGCTCTTCGGATCGATCGTCCCCTTCTTTTCGAGGTTGGCCAGGCG
Organism: Eucalyptus tenuipes; assembly: GCA_014182365.1. NCBI lineage: Eukaryota > Viridiplantae > Streptophyta > Magnoliopsida > Myrtales > Myrtaceae > Eucalyptus > Eucalyptus tenuipes. The sequence goes on from CM024546.1 coordinate 24,997,047, forward strand.
GTTCGACATGATGCCGAGCGTGAGTGTCGCAATGTAGTCAGCCAATAGGTATGTTGTCCAGACCACGACTTGGATCCAGTTCCTGAAGAAAGATTTCCTCCGGCTGCCCTGAGACACAAGGGTCAACTGGAGGAACAAGCTGAAGAGGACGAGTAACCGCAGCTCCCACTCCTTCCACATATCACGAATGTATCGGGAGATCAGCGAAAATATCATGGTTGAACTCGAACTGTTGGCGCCGAAAGGCTCGACGATCGGGGCACTCTCTCAAAGAACGCTCGAACTTTAGGTTGAATATGGAGAGGGAGCAAGGCAAAATAGCTTTAGCCTCGAAATTACCTCAGCATTATCGTCAGGACTGCCACCAATTTATAAGCATTACTTGGGATGGTAATCAAGTTCAGAAGAAGCAATTTACAATGCGTAACATTACAAGAAACAAAAAAGAAGTATGCATTCCAAAACATCCACAATATAATACTCGCAACACGGCTTTTGGATGCATAATTGTCAAGCAATTCTTTGCATTTGCTTGAGACGGAAGTAAAGCGACAAAATCGGATTCTGACATTTGCACTAACACGAGTATGATATACTTTAATTAAGAAGATCAGACTATAGGTCAAGAGTCAAAAATTTGATTGCTCAATCACTGCTCCCAATTGTAATCTAGTGAACTTCACTCGAACTCCTGTGATTTTCACATTTCTTTGGCACGTATCACTAGCCTAACATGATTCGTGTAGAATATAAAAATCATCTATTTAGCTTACTATGACAAGTAAAGTCATAGAAAGGAGGTATAAATGCTCACTCCAAATTAAAATAATTCCAGAGCATCGGGTTGCTTCAATTCTAACAGACAAGCATATTATTTCCTTGAACACTAGTCTCCGTGTCAAATTCGTGAATAACGTCGTCACCCCAATAAAACATTGCACCATCACGTGTATATTTCACACCACGTCACCGTCAACTGATGTGGTTTACGACCACTATGATCACAATTTGTTTCATCTATGTCCGACCAATTGGCATACGGTGTGCGACACTTGCTGAATATTTTTTTTCTTCCATCTATATAAGATGTTTCATAAGGAGGCAATGCACGACCGTCGCTGAACATTTTAATCTTCCATACACTGCCCGCGAAGGACGTACGGCTGGCGGCCCACCTCTAGCTTAATTTAACTAAGACTGCAAATCAAGAGTTGAAACATGCGACTAAGAACCTACGTAAACCTCGAAGTCCAAGAATTCATAACCTCAAACAAAGTTTTTTTTTTTTTTTTTTGGCTACCAAGAAAAGAAAAGTATTAGTACCACAACTTTTGTATTACGCTGACTTTAATATCATTGAAGTGTGAAAAACAATCACTTAAGTGAATCCAACGATTTAATTTATAGGAAAATCTGACCTGACTCACCAAATTCACTTAAAGGGATGCTTTTTAAAAACTTTTGGTGTTGAAGTAATAGTTCGTAAAGTTTTGACAGTGTATTGATCCTTTATTAGATTGTCGCTCTAAAATTTTTTAAAATTCAAAATTTGACAAAACGATGTCATGAGCCAAAAACAAAAAAGGTTGATACCATGAAAAACCCCAAACTGGTACACATATGACAAATTTATCTCAAACTATTTTTTTTATCATGAAAAATCCCAAATTTGTATACTTGTGACAAATTCACCCCAATTGACCATAAAAAACCCTAAACTAGTACATTTATGACAAATTTACCCCAAACTAATTTTTTCGACTGCAAAAAACCCTAAACTGGTAAATTTGTGACAAATATACCCTCTGCTAAATTGGATTAATACCACAAAAAAATCACAAAAATTATAAAATGTGACAAACCAAGCGTAAAATCCCAAATTAGTATACCAATCAACTGTCACGTGTCATTTAACTTAATAATTTGACTGTAAAATTTAACAAAAATTAACAGAGGGTAAATTTGTCACAAGAGTACCAGTTTTGGGTAAATTTGTCAAAAGTATATCAGTTTGGGGTTTTTGGTGGTCAAAAAATAGTTTGGGGGTAAATTTGTCACAAGTGTACCAGTTTGAGGTTTTTTAGGGTATTAACCCAAACAAAAAATCACAAAACAAGTATTTTAACTTAGCCACCATTTTCGTTTGTCTTCTAGACTAAAAAAGCAAATTCATGGAGGAGACATTCCCTCAAAATATTTTCATTTAAAAAAACAAAGATCTAATTGTTTTCCTTTAAAAAAAAAGGAAGTAAATGACATTTTTATTAAGAACATGATGGCATGACTTGCAGATCTTCAATTTGTGTTGTCACCATATAACATCTCAAGGAATATGGACAAGATGAAAATGAGACGACATAACAATTTTTGACTTTATATCAGTGCAGAACTAAAAATATAGGACAACACTTCTAAAATCATTAGAGAAATACGTAAAGCCCAGAGAAATTAAAGGCCTCATGATCAAAGCTCTAAAAATCAAAGAAAAAATATGTACAAATGCATATCTTTAATCGAGTCAATCATATGTAACTTTTTTATAACATTAGGATTTTTGCAAAGGCGTGTGAGCCCTCACCCAGAGTGCCAGATCTAGCCAAGCGAGGGCTTGGTGGCCCTCGCCGGCCCCGAATGAGGTCCCGCCCCTTGCTTGGCCAAATCTCGTCTCCCAGAGCTAGCAAGGGGCCCAACACCCTTGTCGTGACCTATTCCTTGATTGAGTGAATAGGTTTATGGGTATTGCCTAAAAGACGGGCTACGACATATGATCGCGCATGAACTCTCCCAAACTCATACTTCACACGACGTTGGGGTGTTTGTAAGAATTTTGTAATAAGGAGTCACCACTAGAAACCAAGTGAGGCATAGAAGTGTATCTCACTTCCTAAACAATTGGAGAAAAAAAAATCGGGAACTTGTTATACTAATTAATCAATTAGTGCCATTTTAATATCTAATCTTGTTCATTTGAAAAAAAAAAAGATTTTTGTCGGGTAATTTGGATTAGTTTTAGACTAATACACTAACGTGCGAAGTGACCATATAGGTACGCAATCTACATAATAATCGGCCACCAAAGAAAGCATTAAGTAGATTGTATGGAATAAAAGACTTAATATTAAAAAAAAAAAGATAAATATCAATCCTAACTAGACTAAAGGGACCCACAAACAATGAAAGCATGCGAACATGGGTAATTGTCTTTGAAGACAATCAAAACCCTGAGGTAGAGCCCTAAGGGCTTTACTCAATTTTTAAGCACAACTTTAAAGTTATGAAACCTCCAAAAGAAAATAGCTCAAAATGTCTATTTTTAAAATTTTTCAAGGAATTATAAATTTTTAGGGATTTTGTAATTTTTAATGAACTTTTGAATTTTTTGACGTTTTTCAACTTTTTTTAGATTTTTTAAAAATAATTTTTTAGATTTTTTCCAAAAAAATCGAATTTTTTTTTTAAAAATTTTCTTATTTTTTATTTTTTGATTATTTTTGAAAATTTTTGAATATATGAAATTTTTAATGTATAATTAATATTTAATATTACTATATTCGAAAAAAAAAAGATTTGGACCGAGTAAACCCGATTCAGTCCATTGAACCGATCCGATAACCCGGACCCTACTTAATATAAAAAACTATTTCTGAAAACCCATTTTTTATATTAATATTTATATTCTAATTAATTATTTTTTAATTATTTTTCTTTCTTTTTCCTTTTATTTATTTCTTCTTTTTTTCCCCCGGTCTTCTTCTCCTCCACGCCTCCTCCTCGCTCTTGTCTTTTTACCCCTTTTGTCTTTTTTCCGTTTCTTTTTATTACTCATTTTTTATTTCCTTTTCTTCCACCCCCTGCGGGTGGTCTTCTCCCTCGCTGAAACTCCCCTTTCTACGTTGTCTTCTTTGCGCGACGTTTTCTTCCACTGAGACCACGCCATCACCGAAGCTTTACTCATAGACGGGCTCAACACTAAGACTTTATTACAAGAATTCACGTCAGAATCTCGACCGGTGCGCATCGACAACCAATCTCACCGGCTCTCATCCGGTTATCGCCGCCGGTCGTCACTCCGGCCGTCGCCAAACGTCGCCGGTGACGTCGATGACACCAAACACATATATTTCGAGACAACGACCATTCTAACAGATCAACCACATGTATACACGCCGAGACAAAAAGAAAAGACTGACTATGGCGGTCTCTAACCGTGGGCTCCTCCAGCGAAGGGCGTGGATTTTCCGACGAGAAGACGTTCATATATGGCCGACTCGGGCATCAAACGATATGCCAAAAAATAAAGAGAAACGCCGATTCAGTGATAATCCATCAATATTAGGACAAACCGAGCGTAAAATAAAGATTTTAAGCATTGTTTTTATGAACTCAAATTCGGTGCTTCATTCAGATATTTTGTCAAACGATGGATGTGCGATTCAGAATACCACTTCCAGGATCGGATTTAACGTCGTTCGTGGCATAAACCCAGCATATTAAGCTCCAAATCAATGTTATTAGAAACAAATCAGTTTGGATTTCGTACGGTTCGCTAAAAATCTAATCGGTTTGGTCTCGTGTTCTCGAACTTAATAAGTGAGGGAAAAGCAGAGCGTTTCCGGGGATTACCTGGTTCGGGAGCTTGCTGCGTTGAACGGTGACGGGCGAGTTTTCCTCTGCAGAGGGTCGAGACGATTCAGACAAACCATCGGCGAAGGGAGACGAATTCCTCACTCTCGATTTCTCTCCTCCCTGTCTCTATCTCAAGTTTCTCTCCAAAATACCCCCTCCAGCCGCTCACTCTCCGAGCTCCTCCTCTCTCTTTCCTCTGTGTATTATGCCCAGAACTCTCAGGTTCGAGGGCCAGAAGAGCCCCAAAGAAGAAGAACCAGATCCCTTTCTTCCCTCCTCTCTCGGTTTCTCTCCTTCGAACTCTCTCTCCGAAGACCCCCCGCCAAAACAGAACGCTCCTCTCTCTTTTCAAACGCCCCTCTATATCTTCGCCTCTCGCCAGGACCGTGCCCGCTCAGATCGTACCGCACAGCATTCCCTCTCGCCAGCGTCGCGCGCGACGGCCTCTTCTCTGCTGTCCTCTGTACGCTGTTCTTTTCTGCCCTTCTTTTGCAGAGGCGTGGCGGGCGTAAGGGAGAAAGAAAAGCAAAAAGGGGCCGAGCCGACCCACCCAAAAAGAGAGAGAGAGAGAGAGAGAAAAGGAAAAGAAGGCGCTGGCCCGGTTTGGTTACCCCCCCCCCAACCCACTCCCCACCAAAACCAAACTTTTTATTTTAAGGATAATTTTTTAATTTTTTTAATTTTAATTTTTTAAAGGAAAGTAAAAATTAATTTTTAATATATTTTCTTCATTATTAACACTAATAATGCAACGGTCCCTAATGTCTACGTGCAATGCATTTTAATGAAAATATATGCGATGCATTTTAATGAAAATTGTTTATCTTACTTTTCTTTTAATTGACTAATTGTATAATTTAGTTTAAAAAATAATTCATCTTTTCTTTTTTAATTAATACTCATGATGCTAACGCTCCTAATGTCTATATGTGACGTAATTTAGTGAAAATTAATTTTTATTTAGAGATTAAAAATTAATCCCTAATTTTCTTTATGATTTAAAACCTAAATGAACATAAAAATTTTAGGTGTCAATAACCCTTGCCTAGGGCTAGCGAGGGTCGGCTGGCCACCCTTATCGGCCCTAACTCCAAAACCAAAAAAAAAAAATGCAAAGAAAAGTATAAAAAAATGAAGAAGAAGGAAGAAAACCATGAAAATTCAAAATGTCATTAAAATATTATTTAAAAAATGCCACGTGAGCACCGATCATCTACGTCAACAATTTCTAATCAAACTTGGCCAGATTGATTCAATTGGCAAAAGATGAAAATGTTTAAGATTCAATTGGCAAATTTGAAAGACTTAGGACTGAATTAACAAAAGCACAATGGGTTTATGATTTTTTGGACAATTTTCCCATATTTTATACTATTATGTAAAGCAAGGAATCACAATCCTTTTTCCCTCAAAAATATCCTCAATTAATTATATGACAAATATATTATGGAAGGTCAAATGCATCAATCAACGATCTTATTTTATCTCTCACGTTTTTGTTTAATTTTTAACATTTAAACATTTTCTATCTCATAAACAACCCTACTATATTGGGATAAGTGCATTGAAAGTCCTAAAACTTGTCAAAAAAATGCAATTTAGTCATAAATCTTTCAAAAAGTGCAATCAAATCATAAAACTTGTCAAATTAGTCAAATTAAGTGCTTCCATTGATAACACTTTTTGAAAGTTTTAAGACTCGATAGTACTTTCCCGATAAGTTTTAGGACTCGATTATACTTTCTAAAAGTTTTATGACTCGATGCACTTTCATGTAAGTTTTAGGATTCAATTGCACTTTTTGAAAGTTTTAGGACTCTCAATTGTATTTTCGTGATAAATTTTAGGATTTCTAATACACTTATTCCAAAAAAATCAAATCTCAAAACATAATATATTTTTCATGATATATACAATTCCTGCATATTGTGTCGATAACTTCTTTTCGTTAATTCTAAGGTGATTTCACAAAGCCTTTTGAATGTCAGTTTTTGTATAAAAGCAATGCATGTGTATTTTTGCCATTATACACACCAAAAAGAGAAGCCAACTTAAGTTGTTTCCAAAGCTCTTGATTAATTAAACACCAAGGTCGATATTATCAGGAAAATATCTTGATTAATTTCTTTGCAAGGATTAAATCTATACTTTCTATAGTAGTGCTGTCTCTTTTCTTATATTTGGTTCTCTAATTTTATGTGTCTTTTTAACTTTGCAAAGCTAATTAATCAAAAAGGTAAAAGTAATTTCCTGCAATAACAACGTAGAATCTCAAATATCTTGTCAGGCCAAAGAAAGTAAATGTAATTTCCCCCGTTTCATCTTTAGTTAAGCAGCCCTCAATTAAATTACAATGTGGGTGTTGCACTCAGATAATTGTCTTTATGTTATCAATCATTTTAATAGACAAAATTTGCACTTTATCTTCTCTTTTGGGATATATGATAATCGAAAACTCATTTTATTATAGGGTTAATACTATCAAAAACTTCAAACCGATACACCCGTACTATGTTTACCCCAAACTATCAATATCACAAAAACTCCTGAACCAGTACACCCATACCACATTTACCTCAAACCAGTGCACCCGTGCCACACTTACCCAAAGTAATTTTTATGTAAAAAAAAGTTTCAAATTGATGCACTCATACTACTTTTACCCCAAAAAATCTCCTGGTAATGGAGGGTTGCTACAATGGAATCAACAGTTAGGGGTGCTCTAGTAAGCTGAAGTAAAGCAACTGAGGATATGAAAGAGTGGCGTTGAAGTTTGGATACACGGTTACAAAGATTGCCCCAGCATTCAAAATAGTCTGGACAATGCCAATACAAGTATGCTAGTATTCTAGGAACCGAGTGTCCAATAGGGCCATCCTAGCCACAATTGACAAACCTTTTTGACCATGGAAAGTGAGTGCAAGTCAGACAACTCCATATGAGAGTATCCCTATTAGATCCATTGTTTAGAAAATTCTAGAGGGATTTGGAGAGTAACAAACTACTCATTTTCAATAGCTGGAATAGAATGCTAATCAAACTTAGAGAACTACACGTATTCTTTCACTTCTTTGGGAGTTTAGCGGATAAGATGTCAAATAGAATGGATACGATAAAATGATGAAGAGGATTTAGCAAAATTAGAATATGGATTCATAAGAGAAAGCTGAGTTTAAGAAATCTTTGTGTCATCGCTAAGAGAGATATCATAAAGATAATCAATCTTAAAAGCATTTGAAACACGAAAATCTGAAAGAGAGGAGGAGGATGAAGATGGGGTAAGAGTAACTGGTGCATTGAGTGTTTCACAATCAATCATGATGATGAGAAGGTCTTCTCAACACTAAATTCACTATCTAAGCGCATGGAACTAAATGAAACCATGGCTCTAATATCAATGGAGGGATCTATATTTTGAACCGGGGATAACGAGGTCAATTCTAGCATATATGCTATCGCCACATCAACTGTTTTCAACAAAAATTGGTCAAAGGACTACATCGGAATTCCATGCAAAAGTTAAGGGCTAAATTCACAAAATTTGAGAGTTTGAAACTAAATTGGCATCCCTAAAATAAGTTTGGGATTGGTTGGACAATTTCCCCTTTTGGCATTGAATAAGATTTCTGAATCCATATTGTAAATTTTTACAGTAAGATGAATGATTGGATACGAAATGAAAACTCCCTGAAAATTCCATGATAAAAAAGACTTCCCACTCAGGTTAGAATAGTCCACGCCGCCACCAATTCATCTGTTTATCCTTTCTCGCGCAATACTTTATTCATAATGTCACTGCACAAAAAATTAAGCAGCGAATAATCTGTTGAAATTAAGAATATATGTATTTTTGACAAATTTGCCATCTCTTTTTCTAGGAAAGAAGTCTGAACTGTCTCTGCCTCGCAGTCCTGGGTCGATATGTAATGTTGTACTCTTTTCATTGACGTCCATCTACAAATACATATTCTTGATAAGTTATAATTATACCAGCATATAAATGCTTATAATAATCATGGCGCAGAATTATTTGTGATTTGTCTTAGTTGCTTTATGGTGGGCCAATCTGGTCCATTAACCGTCGATGATTTGATTGATTAGCGTCACTATATTGAAACTCTGTTAGTGTAGAATTCAGTTCGATTTCCCAACATCACGGTGAATTTACACGTTCTAAGGAAAAATCTAAAGCAAACGATTATTTGTAAATATACGGAGTTGAGAAAATTTTCTATTTCATAAAGATTTTTTATGTTCTCAACATATTTGTTTTAATTAGTCGTATAACCCATGCAACGTGAAGGATTTTTTATTAAGCACCACGTTTAGCTATATTATCAACTACCTTGAAACTTTTACTTAATTAATTAGGTTATAAATACGTTAATCAATTATATTTGTTATTATCTCTTACTTGGCATGAAAAATCAAATAACGAAATTGCATGTCCCTAAAAAGTTACCCTCGGCTCTTCAAAGAATTTTCTCCATCTTAATGTAAATACATACATAGCCACTGACCATGAATAGCCAAGATAGATATGCAAAAAGAAAAGAACAGATAAGAATATTCATTGCATAAACAAGGAAGAATAGCTCAAGACTCATTAACTAAAGTTCTTAATTAATAGGCCTCATCAATTGCCAAAGTCAAGCACTTCTTGAAGGCATTAAGATTCGTTTCATCATAAATGCTATAATTAGGCACGAGTTACCACAATCAAATCATATGTTACATTGAAATGGAGAAAATTTAGGATCAACGGAAAAAAAATAAGCCCTCTGCGAGCAACCTAGCGATTATTTCCAATATCAAGAATATGTAAAAAAGTCAAGATCCGTTATTATCTTATCAAGATATGTAATAACTTGGCATCCTGTGAGATCCAAGATGATACCAATAAACAATTAAATCTTTAATTTCCTAAAAAGTGTGGACTGGTTACTTCTTCACCCCTCTCTCTACTCTATAAAAGTGAATTAGGATATAGAGAAATTCTGGAAATAACTCTCAAGAACGTTGACGAAGCCATTGAAAAAGAAGGTAAGTTCCTTCTTCGGTGAATTCTATAGCGACAGCAGCAGTTGTTTCTTTAGTGCTTCCTTTGCTTCTTAATCTGTTTATGGCACTTAATTAATTGATTGTTGTGTGTCTTGGTTAGGATTTGTAAACGGTAATTATACTCTTCTTAATCATTCCCTTTTTCCCTCTTTCTCTTCTCCATAAAAGAGAGGTCGACTGTCCATTAATGTGCCGCTGAGTTTCCTTCTCACTATCGCTGTCTGTTTTCAATGATAAATTTGACATGATGATTAGTTGTGAATATCAACTTTTTTTTTCCCTATGATAGCGAGAACGCTTGCCCCAATATGATAGTTTCCTGCGTCTTTACTTGTGGGCATGCACTTTTTTTCTTTTCCAATGCTGTTTGTTTCTATTTTGTTGTAAGAAGGTAGAATTCAAGAAAAATCGAAGATTCTCCGACATGGGTCGTGGCAAATTGGCTTTAGAGCTGATCCCCAAAGAGAAAGCGCGAAGGATCACCTACGAGAAGAGAAAGAAGGGCTTGATGAAGAAGGCCCAAGAGTTCACCACCTTGTGCGGCGTCGACACGTGCATGATCATCTACGGCCCGGCGGGGTCCACCGCCACCACCGAGCCTGAGGTATGGCCTGCGAGTCCGGAGAAGGTCAAGCTTGTCATTGAGCGGTACAGGAGTGAAGGCGCCGACCGCCGTGCCAAGAGGACGATTGGGCTCCCTGAGTTCTTTGCTAACCGGAAGAGGAAGGTCGATGCCGAGCTCGCCAAGGCACGGCTAGCGAACTGGGAGGCCAAGTACCCGGTCTCGGAGGCGCTGATCGAGGGCTTCTCCGAGGAGGACCTGAGGAGGCTCTTGGGCTCTCTAGGGCACAAGCTCGAGGTGGCCAAGGCGAGGCTGGCCGTGATGAAGGAGGACGCAATGAGGAGATCATCCAGCCATGTGTACGATCATCACATACATGCGAACGATCATGTCTATCATCATCATCACATGCAGGGCATGTTTCAGGACCATATTATGCCTGTCCCAATGAAGCAGCCACCAACTGATGTAAAACCACATCTTGACTTGCCATATCATATGCAGCAGCAGCAGCAGCAGCAGCAACAACCCCTGTTCGAACCAGACTGTCTCAATTCTTCAATCCCGATGCCAAGTGAGTGGTGGGCGCAGAAGAACCAATATCTGAACCACATCCCGCCCGTGCCGAGCGGCTGCGGCGGCACTGCACTCGTCAACAACTTCCACCACTCAGTCAGCTTTCCCACAATGCAGAACTACCAGTTTGCCACCCTGGAAGGGATGATGCTCTCCGAGGTGTCGGCATACGGCCCCATCACAGGGAACATGTCGCTGGGAGGCACTGCCTCGAGCTCTGCGGCGTGCTACAACAACACGCAGTTGGTCCAGCCAGCCCCGCCACCCGTGCCCCTCTCGGTGATGCAGGGCGATCCAATCCCGACCCAGATGAAGCAGGCTTCTACGCAGTTTCATGAATATCGCTGATCCTTTAAGGAAGAAGAGCATAGGGAGTCAGTTTTTTTAAGCATTATTGCGTGATTTTAACTTTCTTCTACTAGACGGTTGGATTTCTATGTGTTGATGTGTCGATCGCTAAGGTTGTTACTATTAGTGGTCAGATTTTTTTAGCGGAGACCAGAATAACTTAACAGTGACTAGTGGTGCACAGTTACTCTAATAGTTCTTTCAAAGATTAAATTTGGTCAGATGGGCAAGTAGTGCTGTAATTTCTTTTAGGATTGGTCTTACTTCCAAAAAGATGGGAAAAGAAACAAAAAAAAAAAAAAAAAAACAAATTTCCCTATTTGCCGTTTGACCACAAGAATCCGCGCCAGGATTTGAGGAAGTTGCACTTATTTATTTGTTCATTTTTAAGAAACAGCATTCAATGTCTTCCTTGTTGCACTAGAATTCTTCATGCGTCCAAAATACTCGAGCGGTGACAACGGAATGGATGCGGTAAAATGAGTCGTTCTGTGTCGCACTTCAAGCGAATAATTATTTGGCAACCATTTAGGGGAAAGAAGGATAGCCACTAGAGTCTATTACAGATATTGAGTTAAAATCAAGTACCCCGGTAATCTTTGTGTTTCTTTCTCTTTCGTTTCTTAAATCCTTTTCCGCACCAAATACCAAAAATCTTCCACAAGTACAAGCACAGAATTGAGGAATTGGCAACAGGACATGTGTCAGATGACTTGCTTCAGAACCCCAAATTCAGAAACATATAGATAGATATGTAAGGCTTTCAAGGGATATTAGAAAGCCACCATCACGGGTTTTTACATCTCGAAGGGTATATTGTCTTACAACAGAACAAAGATAAGCATAACACTCACGGAGTAGTCTTCAAGCGACGGAGGTTCCTTATTAGGTTGGCGCACGCGCCATTACCTAGTACTTGACACCATCCATACACTCGCACTTTCCAAGCTTACGCTCTTTTGGAAAATTTGGTCAAAAGCCCACACACGCTCGCACACACCCACACACAGCTTTCGCCACCATAGAAAAGCCCACGCTTCCAATTTTTTTTTTCCCTTTTTGTTTACCATGCTCATGATGCAGATCCCACTTGTTCGCACAGGTCTAATAAGTTGAGGGTCTGCAGAAAAAACCATCCAATGATGATAAATTATCAGTTTGCTTGCATACAGAACCATAGCCAAGAACTAGCTAATTACTGACTATTAGTATGTGCAAAAAAGAGCATTCGAGATCACAGAACCAATGCATACCTCTGGAACTGAGAGCTCGAGACGAAACTTGGGACCATCATAGTGATGCAAGACTGGCCTAAATGAATCTTCCTCCAATGCTTTGCAGAGTTTCCTAATGCGAATCCTCACCTGTTGAATTCGAGCAGCAAGAAAAGAGAGAATGAGATGCTGCAGTGAAAGCAGCTATCTTCCTAAGATGAGAAGCACATGAGTATGCAAATGAGTAGTACAAGTCTGACCTGAGCAGGAAACCTTGATTCACCTTTACATTTCTTATCCTCCCATGCAGTGGGGTCGATATTAGAACCTCCAAAGCTTGATGCCTGTCGATTAGAAGGGAACAAGCATTAAAAATGCAACGGTGAGGATGGTCTATATTATCAACTTTTACCCCACCAAAGACTGCAATTTTGGAGAATAAGACTTCTCATTAATATTAGAGACAACGGTAATGCCCACAAAACCAGCAGGTGTCCCATGTACAACAGAAAAATAAACATCCCAGGCACTGCAAAACCAGTGACATTCACCTTCAACACTAATATTTATCTTCTACTATTTTAACTGGAAAGGTGCTGCTTGACAAAACAACCAAGAACATTTAGGATTCAAATTATCGGCCATCCAAGAAAGCAGAGACAGTGACATTCATAAAACAAGAATAAATTTGCACAGAAGGCCATCCCACGAACCTCAAAAATACCATGCAACTGATGAGTAGTATAATTATAGAGAAACAGAGGTAAGCCTGGCGTAATTGCCCGCACAGAATCTCTGTATCTTGGTGGTAAACCTGCAAGATCATAACCCGCAGTTAAACTTGTTTTCTCAAGTAAAAGGTCAATTGGTGTAATAGATAATCTAGTTCAAACTTCATGCACGTATTTATAATGTCCCATAAGAAATTGTAACTTTCAGAAGGCACATCGAGCCTTCAAAGAGCCTAGAGGACACCCAAATGCCGATCCTAACTGATTCAGAAACTGTAGTGTGCAACTAGTACCTGTCAGCTATGGCTTCCAAGTCACGTGAGGAGATTTGACTACAATTCCCAAAATAAACATTGTTACTTGCAACAGTAAGGTCTGGTGAGTCCCATATTGCCAGGCATTTCTCAATTCAAGATCTTTAGGGTCTAGACAAGCACTAAATTCACCACCCAACTAGCCAGCCTCCAAAATTAATTTCCTCTCCTTCCTTACTTTAGTTCGCACAAACTGCCCCCAAAATAGAGCTACTTGTTCAAAAAAATAAGTCATTTGAATTGCTGTATTCTCGGTACAAAACTAACAATTGAAAGCAAGAGAAAATTTGCTTTCCACCACCTCAGCTAATCAAATTCCAAACTTTAGAGCATAATCAGGAGAGAAGAATAATTTGTACCAAAAAGCTGACGCTTGAGGTCCTCCTGCATAGTGTCATTGTTACACACAAAGATGTATCCTCCAAGCACTTCATTTCGAGGGAGAGTTTCTGATGCAGGAAGAGTCTTGAACCTTTTGTCTACTGCATTGTTTGCACTGCAATTCTCACTGTTGGCAGCAGAGGCAGAAGCATCCTTGTTAAAGTGATTACTGCTATGCTTGTTTGAAGCCATGCTTCCAATACTGTTCAGATTGCTTTTCTGGCACACTGCATTTGTCTCATAAATACCATTCCTGAAGCAACTTTTGCTCACATTTTCTGTCATCTTTGACTCCATGTTCAACATATTAAAGTTGAAGCTCTCAAATTTGTTGTCTTCCTGGTAACTGATCTTATCCCTCGGCCTAATTTCTGCTGGACCCTTCAAAATGTCGGTGTTATTCATGCGTTCACTCTTACACATCGTCTGCTCAGCCAATTTCGAAGCAACCATTAGCCACTTGTGATCTTCCGCGACTCTTGATTGTCCACGTAGCTCATCACCCAACTGCCAAAAGCTATGCATGTTTTCCATCTTGCAAACGTAAAGAGATAACATGCGTTACGGTTTATATAAATGCAGTATCAGGAAGATAAGGAAAAGATATGCTACTTTATTTAGATGGTTAAAGTAAAGGGATGAAGGGGTGACTCCTACTTGGTAAAAGCATGGTGCGGATAGCAAAACAAAATCATTATGCTCCAACAACTAAGCATTAAGGAGAATCACACAAGTAACCATGAAGACCAAATGTCAAATTTAACATGCACAAACAGAAAATCAAGCAAGGTTATTTATCAAACAAAGAACTTGTTTGACTAGAGATTTATAAATATTTAAGACAGCGGATAAATAGTTCCTTTCTAATTTTAATCACAGATTGTATGAGGAAAAGTTTAATAATTCCGAAAAGGCTTTTGTACTTTAAGGAAGCACATTCTGCAAAACAAGGCTGGCCAATCACATCACTCAGCTTTCCCTTAAAGGACTGGAAGCAACAAGCGAGTTTAAGGGCAAAGTACATTTTATAAGACTAAGATTTTGAATCATATCCAAAGCCCATTGAACATGAAAAATTATTCTTCGACATTTAAGCTGACTTGTTGAACAGTTAATACTTCTATATTCAACAATGAGCAGAACTTGAGAATCATCCCACTAATTTAAAGAAAGAACCTGATTACATCTTCGTCAATGAAATTTCAGTTATCACATTTCCAATTGAATTCCCAATTTAGGAAAAACGAAAATTTTGCAAAAGCAATTATATCCTTCATAGTTTGCCAAAACGTTGCTTTATTACTAGGCTTGGGACAACAAACAGACTTGCTATAGCAACTATATCCTTCAGACCTTGCCCAAACATTGCTTTATTATTTGGCTTGGGATAATGAAGAGACTTGCTATCAAGGAGAAATTGGTGAAATGGATGCCACCCTCTACTGTTTGTCTATTATGAGCTAATCCAAATGATATCTTCTTTGAGTGCCCTTTTGCTGTTGAGGTTTGAAAATAGGTCCTTGATATTGCATGATCGACAGGGTTGCTGAAGATTGACGTTTCTACTTATCTGGGCAATTCAGCATTGTAATGGCAAAACTATTCTTTCTTTTACATATATGTTAGCCTAGAATGCACTTTTACATCATGTTTGGAAAACAACGAACTCTGAGCTTCATGATACTGATTTGATTCCTAGCTTTGCGGCATCGTACACATGGTACGTCTATTGTTGGTTTCAGACTTAATACTAACAATGATATGCCCAGACAAATTTTGATATGCCGAGGACCTTATGTCGAAATTTCGATTGTCCTGCTTACTAACTCTTATATGTCTTTGGGCATGTTAAAGGGCGTTGTACCATCCACCTACTTAAGTTATTTACAATCAAATTCTTTAAAAATAAAAGTTAATACATCAACAAATAATGGCAACATCATCACTGTCATTCTTAAAGAAAGTACCACTTCAATTGACATAGCACATGACACATCAGTAACTCATTGCAAAACAAATTCGGTTTGTATTTTGACATCCTTGCTGGGAAGCAAAGTCAAGAAAAGGAAGAGCTTAAGCGAGGGTACAGTCAGATGAAGGCCGATGAACACCAAAAATGCGAGCAATTTTAGTATATATCCAATCCAGTGCATCTCACAAAATATACATGGAGATGAAACCCAATAGAAAAGAATGAAAGGTAAAACTGCATTAGTGCCATGCGCTACTGCAGGATAATATTTAATCTAAGAGGAAGGTTCCATAAAGCTGCAAAGCTGACTCTGCTCTTAACCTTATGCCACCAACATAAAAGGCCTTTAGTACCAAGATGTGCACAAAATAAGTGTAACAGAAATGAGAATCATTGGAGGAACAAATAAACAGTAAATAATGGCATGATTGCTCTAGCCTGCGCTGTCTGCTGATCTTTAAAAATTGTTGCAACTCACAATACATATTCCCACAAAAAGAAAATGAACATGTCTGAGGAAAATATTCTGTAAAAACATCAATGATGAGATAAAAGAAACTCATGTAATGTGGCTTAGAGACATGAAATACAATCTTCCATGCTCAAATGAGAGCAGATGGCATTATTTGAGGCACACATCTCAGTAGCAGGGGAGAGCTTACAAAGGCACCGACACAAATTTTCATAGAAGGGTCTTGAGTATCACGATGAAACTAAAGATGCTTCATAGCATAATGGCGCAAGAGCTCCACCTTGTGACCCATTTTACAAGAAAAGGTTTTTCATTTCTTTCGTCAGTGGGACAATGTTTTGTAACTGCCACGCCGATTCTTTGAAAACTATCTCCGCGTTTAAAGTTCTCTGAGCATCTTTTAAAACTTCCCCCCAGATCTCAAAGGAAGTCTTTATAACTATACAAAACTAGGAATCCTCGTCAGACTGCCAACCTGAATCGGAACAACTTCAGAAAATGCCCAGATATCTTCTTTTTTCCTGGTTAGATTTAATAAAAACAGCTATTTTTCCCTCTAGCTACTTACACATAAGCACTCCCTAAAACTATATGCTTTAGTAAATCGACTCTACGCTCGAAAACTAATGCTTAAGGGTTCGGCAAAGCCCAAAATGAAAGCCGAATTTTTCCCAGGTCGTCATCGACACAGCAGCGACAATCGACAATATAACCAGTGGTAGCACTTAGAATCAGCAGGAACAAGCAATTCGCACAACACATCAAGAATGCAAAAGTCAGAGAATGCAGCAACGCTCTTGAAATCGCATCGGTACCGAAACCGCCTAGCGCATTCCCGTCGACCCCAAAAAAAAAAAAAATGTTTGGAAACATTCCACATTCCCCAAAAAAGCATTGTCCAATTCAGTCGCGACCAAACACGCAAAAAAAAAAAAAAAAAAAAAAAATAAATAATCCCCATTTCTCGCGGCGCAAGCCTCACAATCGAACAGCATTTTCCACAGATCTACACCCCCAAATTGCTCGAAACGGAGAGCCCCCAAAACGAACGACCGCGAATCCCTCGAGCAGCGAAATGCGCGACCCCCCCGCGACGCGGACCTCACCGAGCTTTCCAAGCGGACGAAAAAACAAAAGGGAGGGGGAATTGAAGTGACGGGGGGCGCGAGTACCTGAGCTGGAGCTGCCCCACTCAAGCTGTGGCGGAGCTTGAGGAGTGAGAAGAGAACCCTAGATTTTGGTGATCTCAGAGAGAGAGAGAGAGAGAGAGAGAGAGAGCTTTGAAATCTGGTTTTGGCTGGGCGTGCCTTGGGAGCCCCGAAAGACACGACAGGGAGAAGAGAGGAGTGGAGGAGTGAAGGGGGTTTCTCTCTCTCTGTCTCTCTCCCCCAGTGTGTTTGTTATTTATTGCTCCGTATTCCCCAAAATGCCACTGTTGTTATTTTACTATTAATTTGAATTCTTTTTTTTTTTTTTTTTTTGCTCTTTTTTGTTTTGTTTTGTTTTGTTTGGCATTCACCTGTCCTTTTTTTTCTTTTTCTTTTTAAGCTTTACTGGTGATGATGATGATGATGATAATTGGAGCACAACTACTTCCAGTTATTCAAATTCGAACATGCACAACTTCGATCAATAGAAGCATAGATCACCGACCCAAAAAAAAAAAAAAAAAGCATAGATCGAGTGCTAGCAGCACGTCAAAGCAAATTCTAGCATATCCATTTATTATTGGCAGTTTATGCTATCGACCTCCAATTACGGGAAAAAGTGATTTTTTGCAATGAAATTTCGGTTTAGTTAAAAAAGGAAAAATTATAAAGCACATCTAATCGAATTCAAATGCAAGGCATCCATTAATTGGAATTCAAGGCGGTCTTTGTTCAATCAGGTGTGCTATTGTGGTAGTACAAGAAATATCAATCTTTAATTTGATGATAATTAACCTTTGAATCTTCTCTTCTTGGTGAAGTTGATAATTTGTCAAAACTTATCTTTACATTGAAAATGCCCATATGCACCGATTTTCCAACCATTAGTAAAAATGTGAATAGAACGAGATATATAATTCGTCCAAAATATGATATATCTTTTTCAAAATATATATTTATTTACTAATTTACCCCATTAATCATTTTCACGTGGTGTCTGCCTCACAGCCGGCATTCACCTTCTGCTCGAGTCCCACATTGGATCAGGTGTTTCTCGATTTAGTCAAACAGGCTTTTTTATTCTTTTTCCTTTTGTTCTTGTCGTTTTGAAAATATTTGAACGGGTGATAATTATTATTTCCCGAGTTGGTTGGCAAAAAAGTCGGTTCATTCCCGTTGAGTCTTTCTAAGGGCAAGCGAAACGACGACGTCGGGCATGTCGTTTTGGTCCCCGGTCCCCAGTCCCCAGACCGTACGTCCACCGACAACTTTAACTACAGTCCCCCCGACTGGTAGATTCCTGGGAAGATTCCTCACCGAAAAATAAAGAGGCATGCAATACGAAATTTCAAAAATTGCTTATTTCGCGAAAAAAATAATGGTTTGAAAAATATTTTCTCAAAATAATTATTTATACTGCTCGAATATTTAATCAATTTTTTTCATTTATTTTTATAAATTATACAAACAATCACTTTTAAAAAAATATTTTTCAAATAATTTATTTTTTCGCGAAACAAAGGCAAATAAATATCCACTTTCTTTCTAAGTTTTAACGATGAAAATAAGCAATTTTTCCTCCAAGTCATTATAGTCCAACCACAGATATTTGACAAAAAACTCATCACATTAATCATGAACTAATGGCCGCAATAGGGCATATTAAAAAGGATGATGATCAAAGAGTGGAAGAAATTTTTATCAATAGACCACAAGAGAGATCC
Source organism: Eucalyptus tenuipes (assembly GCA_014182365.1). Classification (NCBI taxonomy): domain Eukaryota; kingdom Viridiplantae; phylum Streptophyta; class Magnoliopsida; order Myrtales; family Myrtaceae; genus Eucalyptus; species Eucalyptus tenuipes. Next base: position 25,016,176 of record CM024546.1, read on the forward strand.
ACCAATTCCGACTGCTCAAACTATTAATCAATAAAAATATTTTTATTATCGACATCAATTTATTTGTACTTAAATAAGTAATTATTTATAGGAAAATATTTTTAAATCGTTTTTTTTAGAAACAAAAGGAAGTACCCACTTTCTTGTTAGGTTTTAATGGTGAAAATATGCAGTTTTTCCTCTGGGTCATTATGGTCCAACCACATATATTCAACATAAAATTCATGACATTAATCATGAACTAATGGCCGCATTAGGGCAAATTAAAAAGGATGATGATAGAAGAGGTAGAAGAATTTTTCGTCAATAGAATGAAGAGAGATCCACCAACTCTTCCCATCGAACTTTTACAATAGATGGTTGTGCATTCAATTGGGTGTATCCCTCTAATCTAATCAATTTAATTCCATGGAAGAAAATTCTTTATTACGATTGAATGGAAAAGTGCCGCGTGGCCCTTTACGTCCTATTTTTCCCCCTCTTTTAGCTAATTTAGAAAACTCTAAAAACTAAACCGAGGACTTCAAGAATCGCCAGCTTTCTGATAGCTTTGATGAAGGGTTTTAGACTTTGGATGCGCTTGATTAGATTTTTGAGGAAAATTTTTGAAAAAATATAAAAGACTTTAAGTTAAAGGAATTTTTTAAAATGTAAATTGCGTTTGACAAATTATAATTTAAAAATCTATTTAGAAGTACCTTTAAACAAAATAGTGTTTGGAAAAGTTATGATTAAAAAAAGAAAAAATTAGTTGGCTGGCGAAGGGTAAGTGACCGTTGGTGCTTGAAATCTATGGCCGATAGTCGACATATCTAGTTGCAAGATCTCAGGCAGCCGCCGGGGACAACATCTTCTCCTCCATCTTCTTCTCCACCATCTCAATCTCTCTTCTCGGGGACCATGAAGAAGCAAAATCCCGGCAGTCCCGACGCCAAAGGGCTTCGCCCTCTTCGACCTCCTATCTGAGAAGATCGTGCTCCTGATCCTCGACTTCCTCGACCGGGACATGCTCGACTACAAGTCCTCCCTCGTCTGTCACTCCTTCCACGTCAACGAGTCCCACCACCGCAAGTTCCTCCACCCTCTTCGCACAGAGCACCTCCCCATTGCACTCACTCGCTACCCTAGTGTTGCCACCCTCAACGTCTCTCTCTACCCCTGCGTCACCGACACCCCCCTCGCCATCGTCGTCGCTCACGAGGACGCCCTCTGCTCCCTTGCCCTTTGCGTCACCAATTCTTCATCGCTACCAGATTGATCTGAGTCACAACGAACCTAAATATGGCCGTCGAGAACCCAAATTTGGGTCGCCTAAGTAGCCACGACCTAGATTTGGGCTCCCGTGACTCGCGGGGGGTCACACGACTCAGATCGGCGGGCCTTCGTTGTGGTTGCATGCGACTCAGATCTGGGTCACCGCAACTCGCGGAGGTTGCTTGATCCTTTGGCAACAGTTACCTAGGTTGTCGCGACCACGCTGGCGTCTCTCTAGCCATCGCCAGCCCCTCGTAGTCAGGTACAACCAAGCCAGTCACCCTCAATTGAGAAGATGAATAGTGTCACATAACAAGGGCAAAAATGGAAAACACAAAAAGTTCGTGAGGAAAATTTTGGGGAAAAAAAAGGATTGCACAGTACTGGCATGGGTATGCTAAGAAAGCTGAAAGCCTAAGGTAGCCTAGGACCTACCTTGGGCTTTCAACCTTCTAAATGACCACTTTTCTCCAATTATGCAAATATTTTGCCAAACATCCAATGTTTGGCCCAAATGACTTTGGTGTCCAAAGTCCCTTTCAAATGCTACTCCCAAACACACTCTTTATCTTTTAGATTGTCGTGGGATACATCCCATGCATAGATGAAGGAAGAATTGCATGAAATATTGTCACAGAGATCTTCTTATTAGAGAATATAGTTATAGATATTAGTAGATACTATGAATAATATTTTAAATTTTGTTATTCTCTAAGATAACTAATTTATTTCTTATGCATATTTTTTTAGTATAAATATCATCTTTTAATAATTATAAAGTTAAGTCAATTGTGTAAAGATTTAGTTTTTATTCATATTCTCTCATGAAGATTTTATAGTATTTACCCACAGCATCGATAGAATTTTGCACTGAGGGTTTTGTGTCCAAAGGTCCATAGCTATGACAAATATAAATTTGTTCCTCTCACGTTGAATATATTTTTCCATTAATAATATTTTTAAGGGATTAATACCACGAAAAATTTTAATGATAATTTTACTCAAAATTAATTTTTTTATCAACAAAAATCCCAAACTAGTGTGTGTGTGTGTGTGTATGTGTGTGTGTGTGTGTGTGTGTCTATATATATATATATATATATATATATATATATATTTTTTTTTTTTTTTTTGTGACCAGGGGAACTCCCGGCCGGCCGTAGGTGGGGGTAAACCCGCAGGGCGGGCGAGCCGCCACCACGCCAGACCCAACCGCGGGTGAGTCGTGCAATGGGGACGCGGGGTTTCGAACCCCTTCTCTCTCAGTGAGGGGGGAAAGCTCTAACCATCCCCAAACTAGTATATTTATAAGGGTTAATATCCTAAAAACTCTCAAATTTGTACACATGTGACAAATTTACCCTAAACTATTTTTTTGACCACAAAAAACCCAAACTGGTATACATTTGACAAATTTACTCCAAACTGGTACATTTTTGACAAATTTACCCTCTATTAGTTTTTATTAAATTTTATTGTCAAATTATTAAGTTAAATGACACGTGACAATCAATTTGGGATTTTATGCTATGTGTGTCACAGTTTACAATTTTTGTAATTTTTTTATAGTATTAATTCAATTTAGCGGAGGGTATATTTGTCACAAATGTATCAGTTTAGGGTTTTTTATGATTAGTCGGGATAAATTTGTCACATGTGTACCAGTTTGGGGTTTTTTATGGTCAAAAAATAGTTTGTGGTAAATTTGTCACAGGTTTACCAATTTGGGATTTTTCAAGGTATTAACCTTATTTATAATAAACTTATCCCAAACCAATAAACCTTAAACCGATACATTTGTAACAAATCCACCCTTCATTAGTTTTTGTTAAATTGAATTACTACAAACCGATGCTAAAATCCTAAATTAGTATACACATGTCATCAGAATCAGTAATTTGATGGAAACTAATGGAGAATAAATTTATCATAAGTGTATTAATTTAAATTTTTTAATTTGAAGTAAATTTGTTATAATCGTACCAATTTGAGTTTTTTTAATGATATTCATATTTTTAAGTGAAGTCTATGTTATCAACACAAACTTGTGGAATCAGACACAAGCCAGGACTTCCTAGAAACGTCCCCGCCGAGGGACGGAGACAACATCGACTCCGAAAACGACATCGCTCTCGTCACTTAACGGCCCGCTGCAAAGCGACAATCTTTCATCTCCCTCGCGCCCTCTCTCTAGAGAGGAGAGAGAGAGAGAATGGCAGTCCAACCGCTGGTGAAGAATTTCCACGGCGAGCGATGCGGAGCTCTGTCTTCCCTGAGCTCGCGCTCGGCGCCGGAACACGTCGGCGCTCCTAATCGGAGCCGCTTCTGCTCCGTCGTCTCTCTCGCGCCGAAGAGACGCTTCGCAGTCGTGGCTCTCGCAGCGAAGAGAAGCCCCAAGCGCCTCAAGTACGCCACCCCTCGCTTCGCCAAGGTCTGAATTTGTCTTATCAATTGACGTGGGTCTCAGCTCTTTTTGTTTTTCTTTCCTGAGTATTACTTGAGGATGAAAGGTCGGTTTAGAATGGATTCTGTTCAGAATGTCTATGACATTGCGTTTGCATCGCATGGTTTTATCGTATGGGCGTAATTCTTGCAGGAGGGCGGGCTGCTGTATGTTGAAGTTGATCCCTTGGGGGGAGACAGTTGGAAATTGGATCCCGTGGTTGATCTTCTGAGAGAAGGAGCTGTTGGGGTGATTCCTACAGATACGACGTATGTTCGCCCTCTCTTACTTTTAATCCAGTCGATGTTGTGTTCTTCCTTTTCGCAATTTTCTGGTAGGAACTTGGTTTCTTTTTGGTGCTGGTAAAGACTGTTGTTTTTCCTTTAGTCATCGATACTGCTAAATGTGTTGTATCCTCTAATCCTGCTCTTCATATCTCGCATTAATCAAGCGAATTTTTTGTTGGATAATGTTCGACACTTTCATTGCATAGAATCATAAAGGGAGAACCCTCTTTGTGAATTGACTTTCTCAGCAGAATTCAACTATGGTGGACGGTTACCCAATTATCCTTTTGGTTTCGTGCTCAAACTTATGTCCTCATTTTATTTCACTGTCCTTGTCTTTCATCTCTGTAACAGAATTGGAATGCTAAATCTTATTGAGTAGTCTCTTAATGATGCTGCTATTTGGGAAATGACTCTTAGTTACCCTCAGTCGAGTTTTTCTCTCAATTTTAGAATCAGGGCTGTATATCTTCTATATTATTCTGATTTCCAATTAATTTCTCTAGTGTAGTCCTCCAAATTATGACGATTTCTGTTTACTAGTGTAGGTCCCAAAGGATTCCTGTTGATAATACGTAGACAGACATGCTATTTCCTTCTGCATGAGGCTCTTTCAGTATTATGTTGTTATTCTAGATTTAAACTAAAAAAATTCTTCCTTTTTCGCGTTTAAACTAAGTCCTCTTGTTCTTTTAGAACTTTTGTTGGTTAGAGGTTGTTTTCCGCAATCTTCATAATGGAAAAGCCTATAAATTGGAGTTCTTGTATTGCCTCTGCAATTAAGATGAATGTAAAATGGTGTACAATGACTCTTTCAACCCATCCTTAATAACTGAGCTTTCAAGTAGCGATTACTTGTCCATTTACCGTTTGCATGAGCATGAGGATCCTGTATGCATGAGATAATTAACTCTGAAAGCTTTCTGAATATTTCTTGTATTACTAGATACGCCATAGTTTGCAACTTGAAGAGCCATTCAGCAATTGAAAGACTTAGGAGGTATTGGCATATTCTTGTAAATTAGTTGAAGATCGTTTTAATGTAATTCATTTCCTAGTCATTATAATTTTTTTTTTGATGATCATTATGATTGCAGAATCAAAGACATAGCTCCTTCCAAGGTACGGAATATTTGCGGTTCTTTTTTGTCAGTTCAGTATTGCTGAATAATACCGTAGGCCTGAGAATATCATGTCACATCCTTGAAGTAGAGAAGTGATAATCTAAGAAAGTCATGCAGATCAGAATCAGTCTTCCATCTAGAACACCTCTGCAGCAAGATCGTTCGATTATGTCATCTTTTGTGTGATTAATGCTTCTTGCTATCATGTGTGATTGTGCAGCCTCTTAGTATATTGTGTCACTCCTTCCATGACATAGATACATACACAATGGGATTCCCGCGTGGTGATGGTCAAGGACATATGAATATATTTCGAGCTGTGAAACATTGCTTACCTGGTCCTGTAAGTTTCTCACTTTATAATGTTCTTTCTCTTCGAGGAAGCCAAGGTTCATGCAGTTGGCATGTTAAATCAATGTATATGACACAATGCAGAAAAGACAGGGGAACCTGAAAACTTGATTGTACATTATCATTTACTTTGCTTTGGCCTGTGGATCTCCTACTTATGTGAAAGAGGAAGTAGCATTGTTTTATTCGGTTTTTTAACCCTTGGTAATAAGTTAAACAGCAAAAATGAATTGACTACCGATCATCAAGTTTCTTTGTTTTGTACATGGTATAGGAATATCACTATGAAATGTAACATTTCTTTTGTATTCTGGATGGTTGCTTGTTGCTGTGGCTTTTGAGATATGACATGAGGATAATTTTTGATTAATTGCGTTGCAAGTCTTTAGGATGCCCCTGGGGACAACAGATCTGTCAGACATTGTAATATGAAGTTTTTGATGCCCAATTCTGTTAAGAAATTTTTCATTTTGCAGTATACTTTCATTTTAACTGCAAGCAAAGAGTTGCCAAAGCAATGCACTAGGTATGGGACTACAGCTGCCAAATATGCTCACAGGAAAAGTGTTGGCATCCGAATTCCTGATGATGCCATATGTCAAGCTCTATTAGAGAGGATGGATTCACCCTTAATTTCCACCAGGTTGAACTTTTTGTGTCTGTTCATGTTGTGTATCATGCTATGGATGCCGAGCATATCCATACAAATTAAGAAGTATCGCTTACTGGTTATCCCGCTTTCTAGTGTCAAAGGGCCAAAAGATGACGAGTGGATGATAGATCCAGTTGTCATAGCGGATAGTTATGGACCAGAGGTATGTCTTTTTTCTAGTAAGTTGGATTCGCTGACTAGTTGAGATTCATTTTTCTTGTTCATCACAAAACTGTGGCACTCTGAACTGAACTTTAGCCATGCCTGTGCATTAAACAAATGTATGAATTTCTGCTAGAGATACTGTTCTAATATTGACTGTTTTCAGAACAATTACTTGGATGAGGTGCTTCTTCTTATCTTTGATCCCTTGTCCAGCTTGTGGGTTATGAACTAAAGGGTTTGAACAGTTTGACAGAAAATGAATAGGCTCTGAATTATTTTTCATGCATCCCCCTTTTACATGTTTGTCCTAAAATCCAGCTATTTAACTCCTTTTACACGGAAATCCTTGAAAATCTGCATTTGGATACATTATTGTGGTCGTATTTGCTCAGATTGTAGAGAAAGAGATTAATCTCAAATTCTGGTACATGCGTTAGTCGTCTATCTGTGGGATCAATAGAGACAAAAATGATGTTTTCTGTGTTCTTTTTCTTTTGTTCCTTATTGCATGCGTAATCAGGGCCTTGACTTTGTGGTTGATGGAGGCATCAGGGTGGCTGACCCATCTACTGTGGTTGATATGACGGGACGTTACCCGAAAATTCTACGGCAAGGGAAGGTAGGCTGCTATCAGCATCATTTTGGGTCCGTACGTGCATAAATAGCAGCATCATATAAGAGTTTGGAAGGAATGATCTCTTAAGCGATTGCTTGTGTAATATGTTATTATTTTACAGCCCGAGACATCGGGTGACTTACCTTCTCTTTAACCGTATGCTGTAGGTTAAATGTTCTGCACAGATGACTTAGTAAAAATGGGTAAATAGTAAGCGTGTTCCTGTTCATAGTGACATCACAATCGACAACAAAGCTTTAGTCGAGCTAGCTAAGAAGAAAGTGACTGTCAGCTGTCGCCGCTTTCTGGGTATAAACCAATTCTCTGATGATTGGGTGTTGTGAAATAATTTTAGGGACCTAAATTGCCCTGGATGGTGGCTGAAGATGATGATGAAGCTGCGAGCAGCGAGAAGGATCTCATTGCTGGCGCTACTTGATCTGTGCATCTTGGCCGACGGTCTGTACCGGTCCTAATGCACACCGGGGCCATCAGGAGTCCTGATCATGTGTAGAGAGGAGGCCTCTATTGTACAGGGAGACCGAAGCAACAATTCTATGATTGCTGGTGTAAGCGAGAAGAACGACAGCGATTGTAAATATTGTGTATCCACAAACAGCTGTCCTTGAAAGGGTATTTCGATCCTTTGACTTTTTGTCCAAAGCATGCATCTTCGCCGGTGTTCCGGCCATTCATGGAACGCGAGAAGGACACAGAGAATCATGCACGAACAAAGAAGAAATTTCTAGGATTATATTTTATTTCCTTCCTCTCTCTCTCTCTCTCCCCTGCCGACCACCGCGGGTTCTTCTCACTCGCGTAATCCCTTCAGTCAGCAGTAGTTATCTTCGTTCGCCATTGAAGACTCCCCCTCACACTACTCTTCTCTACCTAATCCACAAGACAATGAATGGAGCTGAGCTGGTTAAGCTTACGTGCACAAATGAAAGAAGCTCAAGGCGTAGTCATGCGGCATCAACCATGACGAGCCGAGTACTTCGGTGGATAATATAACCCTTCGATAACACGGTCAGCAATCGTTTCTCCAAGGCCTGCTTCATTGGCTGAATGTCACATTATGGTGAACCCTTGCCCTAACTAACTACTTGAAAAATCACTCGAAAATTAATTTATTGGATCAAAGGGCAGGTGAGCTCTCCCCATCGCGATGTTCCGCATATTGTTTGGCGAAACTGGGGAGTGGGACCGTTTGCGTGGTTGACTTAGTTGTGAAGTTTCATGATCCCAGAATTTAACCCAAAAAAAAAAAGTTGTCGTCTTGCAATAATAACTTAATTTGATGCTGGGGATGATCGCATTAGGGATCACATTTAAAATGAATGGAATTATTAAAATTGGCTCATGAGGGGAGAAAAACGATGTTTATAAAATTGCCTTGCTAAGTCTATGGAGTGCTCGAACATGGTTGATTCGTTCTAACTCGCGTGTCGCGAAATTTGTTGGGCCAGTTCCAGAGTCTCCTTGCCGTTGCTCTTTATTTAAAAACTTCATAAATGATGATGGCGCAAGAATATTCTTAGGAGCGCCGTTACCACGATGCTTCCTGGCTGGACTTGAGGATCAGTGGAGACCAAGTGCTCGGTTCAAATGAAGACGGCCATGTTAGGTTGATTTTCGAGGTTATATGTTGAAGTTCCAAGTTGCTTCTTATTACTTTAAGTTTTAATTGTACTAGATAGAAAAGAGCTACTTGGGCGGCGTGTAAAGATGAGAGAAATTTAGGTGGCTAGAACTTTCTATTGGAATTCATAATTCATATTTATTTTTTGAAAGCTGACTTCAACTATACTGTCCATCAAACGTTCCATGAGTTAAAAGCGTGGAAAATTTAACCAAAATTTGCGATCTCATCACTGCTGAAAACTAAAATTACACCTTATAACGTGGATACCCTAGCATTCGCGAGTTATGTTCGCGTCTATTAGGTAGGTCTATTTCAAAACATTTTAGATGGGCGAGCGAAGCGAAACAATGATCGTATACCAAGAATGTCTCTAATAATATTTAGTCTTCGTAAAATTTTGATTAGTTGACCTTGACTAGGTGCACATGATGGCAAACCGGCCATGATGCCCTTAGCTGTCCATAGGCCATAACAATATAAACCCTTCTATAGCTTTCATTTCCATCTCTATTCCGACGACCGAATCAGCATATAAAACCGACGAGATAGAGGCTGATGTCATCGGCATATAAATTAAACATCAGAAACGAATTTTTCTTATTCGAATGAGTGGAAAAAAAGAAAAAGAAAAATAATACTTAGACTAAATCCGAGTGAACAAGAAGCCCGGAAAGAAGACAAGTGCTTGAAGCAAGGGACTGCGGAAGGCACTTGACTATTCAAACAACATGCCAAGTAATTAAATAAGTATAATTAAATGGCTAAGTGGAGCTTTTTATACATCTCTTTCGGATGCTTAGACCAAATACCAAGAGGGCAACTTGTCCATGCATGCACATACAGACACGCCACATCCTTAGACTCGTTATAAATGTGTGCGAAGAAGTCGTGTTGTTGGATCGAGAAGAAAACGTTGTAGGGGAAGAAGACAGGAGCTTCTTGCTTCTTTGGGTGGTTGGTGAGGGAAGAATTTTGCAAACTAGAGGGGAAGGACATGGAGAGGCCAATGGCGAGGAAATTAGGAGTTTGGTTGGTGGTGGTTTTTGCGGCAGCGGCGGCGGCGGCGGAGGTGGGAAGAGCGCAACTGACGGAGGGTTTCTATGGCCAGACCTGCCCAAACGTCGAGAGCATCGTGAAGCAGGTGGTAACGACCAAGTTCGGCCAGACCTTCGTCACCATCCCCGGCACGCTCCGCCTCTTCTTCCACGACTGCTTCATCGAGGTGAATCCCTTTTCCTCCATGCATGCATTTCCGATCATGCTGCCTCCTCTGCCTCTTTCAGTTTCATCTGATTAATCACACATACATAACCCTGGCAAGCAATAGCCTTCCGATCGCAATTCCAAAAGCCCTGAATCGATTGCTAATCCATTCGATGAACTCTCATTTCCACAATCTTTCGGATATTCGTCCAGTCTTACACCGTAATATTTTCTTTTTCGGTATATCTTCATAAATATTTTTCTTTAAGTAAGAAGGGAATTAGAATGTACATGGATTATCGTTACTTCTTCCACAATGTTACCCAAGTTTTTTAGACGGTCAAAATTGCCGCTTGTTCTTTGCTTGAGCTGAGCCGGAGTTTGAACATCTGGCGAGGTTCTATCCTAACATCGTACAAATTATGTCAATTACATAGACGAATCATAAGGAACAAGAAGTTGACTTTGGAACACATGTTGTACGTTTTCAATCATTTCATGGACAAAATGAGACGTTTTCATCTACCCCCATATTTTCCCGACCAAAAAAAAAAAATGCCCCAATATTTTAAGGAGCTTTCTCACAGAACCCCAACCACGCCTTTTGAATTAATTAATCGCAATTTGTCGAAATTAATTGTGACAACAATTTAATTAAGGGAATCAAAAGCATTCCAAGTGAAATTGCCAAACAGAGATATTTTTCCAGGGGGCAGGTAAGTGCATAACTAGTTGCACAAGACAATACAAGAACAATTGAAAGAAAATGAAATTGAATCACATGGATCAACAATCACGTTCACATTCAGTCGTTATTAAGTCTTGGCGCATGAACAAAACTCTCATATATTCGAGTTAGCACTGACCCTTAAACGAGCATTGTCGTGTTGATTTTCCTTATCTTGGACTTAATTGTGTGATGATTCGTCGGGCTTGGTCACGCATTAAACTAAGAGATATGTAAAAAGATTAGAAACCTTAAATCTATTCAGCGAACTCGCTTTTTAGGGTCTGATCTTGTTCATAAAATATGTCCTGGGAGGTATGAATTAGTTCAGGATTACTTTAGATAAGAAACGCCTGATATGAATTTTCATTCAATCACGGTTCGGCTAAGTTAATTTCGATGTTGTTTTTAAGGGATGCGATGCTTCGATTTTGATCTCGTCGCCTAACGGGGATGCTGAGAAAGACGCTCCGGATAATCAGTCTCTAGCCGGAGACGGGTTCGACACTGTTATCAAAGCGAAGCAAGCTGTTGAAGCGAGTTGCCCTGGCGTCGTGTCATGCGCGGACATCTTAGCCATAGCTGCTCGAGACGTAGTTGTCCTGGTAAGCAAGAACCTCCATGGACAGTCCACCCTCGCAGCTCAATGTCGAGTCAAATAACTGTCATGCTCCAAGTCTTTGACGTTTTCTCACTCGTTCAATGTGCATGAAAATTCTCAGGCCGGAGGTACATCGTTCAACGTCGAGCTCGGCCGTCGTGACGGTCTCATCTCCAAAGCATCTCTAGTAGCCGGGAAGTTACCGGAACCGAACTTCGATCTCGACCAGCTCAACGCGATTTTCTCTCAACACAACCTCACGCAATCTGACATGATCGCCCTCTCGGGCGCTCACACCCTCGGCTTCTCCCACTGCAACCGCTTCGCCAACCGTCTCTACTCGTTCTCCTCATCATCTCCGGTGGACCCGACTCTCAACTCGACCTACGCGGTGCAGCTGATGCAAGAATGCCCCCAGAATGTGGACCCGCAAATAGCAATCAACATGGACCCCGTGACTCCGCAGACGTTCGACAACATGTACTACAAGAATCTGGTCCAAGGCATGGGCCTGTTCACTTCGGATGAGTCGCTCTTCACCGATTCGGCGTCCAAGCCTACCGTGCTGAACTTTGCTAACAGCCCAGGCAGCTTCAACCGGGCCTTTGCCGCCGCGATGAGGAAGCTTGGGAGGGTGGGCATCAAGACCGGAAGCCAAGGAGAGATACGAAGAGATTGTACAGCTTTCAATTCATGAATTACAGTCATTGCTTGAAGATTTAGACATGGAATCAATAAGCAATGTGCAATGTGCAGTTCTGAATTATGAAATAAAAGTACCACCCCATTTGTTTTGCACTGGACTGCTCGAGCAAACCAGCTCTCAGAAATTTTTTCGATGTAATAATCGTCATTTTACAACAATAGAAGCCATCAAGGAACTGATACTTAAAACCTTTCATGGAAGCAGATGAAGAAGTAAAAAAGGTCATATGCACCACGATGACAACACAGAGAAGAACCATTTCTAAATCCATGCCAAACAGATGGCAAAGTAAAGAGCAGGGATATAGCACACTTCTCGCAACTCGCAACCCGAGAATCATACATACACATCAACCTTCTACGGCACATGTCACTACCGAAACCTCTTTCTAATTAGGCTCACGATACAAGAGCGAGGGAGAGTTCACCTACATTTCTCATAATGCAGCAGCACTTCAAGAAAAGCACGGTCTGATGGCATTACTAGCTGAAAAATTCAGTCCCTTAACATCGCTTCATAAGGAATGGACACAGCTCTGACCCCATCATATAATTTCAGGTGCGAGATTTTCCATAGAGATGGGCATAAACAATTTTAGTCCGGTAGACAAGGATCATGCTCAAGATCACCGCGATGATGCAGAGTCCTGACATAATCATTGACGTCAGGAAAAAGCATATAGAACCTTCGCATTTCAGCGGTTCATCCACAGCAAGCACGGCTGAAAATATCGACCCCCAGCTTCGCGGATGATGATGGTGAATGTGATGATGCGCTTGCTTCTCTGCTTCATAATCATATATACTACTTGCAATTACACCAGACAAGACTAGCGAACCCGCAGGGTTAGCCAAAGTAAGGAAGTTGTATAAAGCACCAAATTTCTTCAACCCGAACAACTCTGAGGCCACGGCAGGCATAATCGCCCAGTGGGCCCCATAACCAAGCCCGATCAAGAGGGTACCAATGTACATTGCCCCGGGCCATCCCATGGCGAAGAAAACATGCCCGATAGCCATAATGAATTGAGCCGCAGCCATTGCTGCTGGCCTTGGATAAGCATGATCCCTGTTGGGGCAAAAGAAAACATTGTGATCAATAGTGATGCTAAAACAGAGGTTCTTGGGTAAGAAAATCACCATTGCGGAGGAAAGCAAATAAACTCCTCACTTTACAATGATTTCAGAAAAGTAGCCTCCGCCAACACGGCCCAGGAAGTTCCAAATGCTGATCATGGACACAAATATATGCGCGTTATCGTACCCCAGAGATTGGCTCAGCTGGCCCAGATTATCGATAACTGTCAGTCCAGAACCAGAACCCAGTAGAAGTGAGAAAAAGATAAGCCAAAAGTCTGCCTTAATTAAAGCCTGTGTCAGAGTGAAGTCCTCTCCTCTATGTGGGCCCTTCCTCCTCTTTACTCTTACCGCACCTTCGGCGGCGGCTTGGAACAGTTTTGCCTGCAACTGTGCTATTCGCTTTTGCCTCTCTTGTGCTGGAAGTAGGTCCACCTCCTTTGGCTTTTCATCTTCGACTTCACTGAATATGACCTCATGTCCATCCTGCTCAGATTTGCTTGTTTCTTGTTTCTGTGGCTCAGGCAGAAGAGGTTCTTGAACTGGTGCCCTTGAGTCTAAGAAGAAACTCAATGAAACCGGTACCACTATCGGTAGCAGAAGCAGCACGAATAGAATTGCTGTAAAAATCGTGATCACTGTCCGATTCAAATCAACTAGATCTTCCACGACCATGACCCCCATCAAGTATGCTGCCAATAGAAGGCATATGCTATAGATAAATGTAAAACTGAGTCCATCAGATGGCCGTACTTGCCTATGACCTCCAACTGGTCGGATGATGAACATCAGGGCAATTATGACCATTGCTGGACCAACAGCAATCATGAATATGAGATTCGCATGATCGGGGGAATGGATCATCGCATAAATTTGTGTCAAAATAGCACCACCAAGCCCGGCAAAGCCTTTCAGGATGCCCACGACAGGACCCCGGCTTTTTGGGAAATTTTGCACGCAGGAAACCAGAGCTACCGTATTGAAGTAGGTCTCACCATTGGTTCCAATGAAGATAAGAAGGCACATCTACATAAACCGAAAGGAAAGGAGCTCTGTCAATAAGCACTCTTGACTTTGTCTTGCAAGCATGCCGAGATGCAGGGATACAGGAAATATAGGGTAATAAGTGCAAACGGATCAGCAGAATACTAAATGGTCTTGAGAGTTGAACTCCAAACAAGCAACTCCTAGAACCCCAACCTTCTAATGATGCATAAGAAAGAACTTAAGAGCTCTCTTAGTTTGGGGAATCTAAATTGTTTGTTCCCTCGCAGGAATGAATGCACATCTACAATAATGGTGAAGGAATACTAGCCAAATGTCTTGTTTCTTCTCATGATCACAAAATGAAGGGAGAACAACACTAAAAGAACAAACGCATATGATCATGAAGGATTGGTACAAATAATCTTTTTATTCAGTCAAACACAGTTAATCTGCTTAATGGACAATTAATAGGTACTATCATCAAAAAACAACCAGCAACTGCCAGAAGACTAAATTAATTTGACGAGATGCATATGCTGAAATATTCTAACTTGTCACAGATAAAAACAGAGAAATTCGAGATCTGAAGCTCCAAATACTGCCACCCAAGCCATGAACTCAGACTGCCAAATTTCAGCAGAAAATCATCGCTCTCATCAGGTTATGATGCAGCTCCACCATCATCCTGACTAAATCCATCTCCTCAGAAAATTAAATCATTATCACAGAAATAGTTAAGAGAAGTTCTGATCTACATTTCCTAAATCCCACACGAACTTCTACTTCCCCGATTAACATCTCAAATGTCGATCAGCATAATAAATAACAGGGATGCGAAAGAACAGATTTCGCCAAGTCCTATACATATGCATCACCAAACACACACGCATAACATAAATCTTATAGCTTCTGTTGCATCGACGATACTCACGGCCCACAAAGGAAGCACTGGAGCTCTGCCGGTGACGATGAGCCAAACCCAACCATACCCAACAAAGTTCTGCAGAGCACCAACAAGCAGAGCACCCCACATGGGCAAGACCTCACACAAGCTCCCAGCCAAGAACCCAACACTGTCCCCAAGATCCTTGGCCACGCCAAGCCTCGCGATTTGCCGCTGATTGTAGCTCAGCGAGCTCTTGATCACCGGCGATATGCTCCCGAACAGGTACCCAATCCCCGCGCACGACTGTATCCACATTGCGGCCACGAACACCAGCCATCTGTTGTTGACCAGCGCCCCAAACCTCTCTCCCAATCGACCCATCGCCAACCGCCGCCGCGAGCCTCGAGGACGACCCTCTATGTCGATTCCGATTCTCGAGATGGGTTCGCGAGATCTCTTGCGGGAGAGGAGAAAAGCCTCGCCTTTTCACCGGGCGAGCTCGTGGGGTGGTGGTGGGGGCATTTTATTATGGGGGAAAGCTAGCCAGGGGGAACGGACAAGGATGATTGATGACGACGACGACAAGGGGGCATTGTCGGCTTTTCAATTACCTTTTTTGTTCTCTTGCTGTAGGCTAAAATTAGATTCCCAGATTCCCTTTGTCCCTCCCGCTCCGGCGTGGCGATCTTGGATCGCCGATCTCGAAGCTGAACATGCTGTCGTCCTGTCGCGTGGGGATCCCCCCCACGTATGAAAAAATTCGCACGTTTCGCTGTCGTGGACGGACGACGACGCCGACGGGGAGTGATCATCATGCGATAAGAACCGAAGTGATCTTCTTCGCACGGATGTCGACGAGCGAGCAGGGCAGGCGATCGACGTGGCAACGACATCCCGGCCTCCGTCGCCATTCGAGCGACAGAGTGGTGCTTTGCTTCTCGTTAGCGGTTTCGCTTGCTGGAAACGAGAATTTTCCCTTTCTAATCCTTTTCTTTTTCCCTTTTTGGGACGATATGTGCAAAAAATTTCTTTGAATTTGAAATTCGTTAACGGAAAGCTAGGCCCTGTGAGGGTAATGGATCACGATTTCCATAAAATTCGCAGTAATTTTAATCACGACATAGAATAGAACTAATACCCTGAAAAAACCTTCAATTTTAGCTTTTATCCCGATTTTATCTTTTATCTCAAAGAAAAAATTTTCAATTTTAGATCCAGTCCCAATCCTACAATGAATTTTTTTTTTTTTTTGTCTCATATAAAGCTCTCGACTTTAGTGCATAATAAAATTCTACCATAAACTTTTTTTGACCTATTAAAAAACCCCCAATTTTATTGTCCAGTTTCAATTTTACCCTAAAATTTTTACTTGACTAATAAATCTACCCATGTTAGTCCTCCATCCAAAATTTTTCATTGACAACTAAGAGATGGAAAAATCCTAAGCACAGGCTATTCGAGCGTCCTGATTGTGAGAAATGGAACATTCCCAAGCATAAGAGATTGATGAGTGCAAGATTACTAAAGACGATTTTGACGAAGGGTTAATAGAGAGCAAATTTGAGACTCTAGTGAAAGTTTGTAATATATTATGAAACAAAAAAAAAAGGATAAAATTGGTATTGGATTTAAAGTTGATGGTTTTTTATGAGATAAAAGGTAGAATTGGGAAAGAACTAAAATTGAAGGTTTTTTTACGGTATTAAGCCCCTAAAATACAAGCCGCGGCAAAAATAGCTTGCGAATGAAATCAATTTCACTCAAAGTGCCGAAAAGAGTCGAACATATGATCCGATTACAATCCACAACAAAATCTCAAAGCTTGCTCTTTGAAGACTATTTTCACTAACTTGATAATATTACAAATGGAAATTCCTTTAAAATTTCAAGGATGCGTCTCGTATTATATTATGGTCAATAGATGGAGACAAAAAGCCAAAAAAAAAAAAAATCGAAAGCCGTCATCACCTCTACAAAAAACAAATTTAATAAATTGCAATTTTTAATGCACAATTTTTTTCCACATTAAATATAATTAATATTCCAAAATCGAGATATTTCAGGGTCGCTAGCCTACACCATTGCTATCCTCTTATTGTCTTTTTGCCCATATTTTTCAAAAAAAAAAAAAAAGAAGAAGATTTTTGGGGCCCGACAATCAAATTTCTATGTGAGATTTTTTTGAGTAGGCTTGTGGCTCAAATGTGCCAATCATTTTTGGTTAAAGACTCAAATGTCCTCTCGTGAAATATGTGTGTGCTTATATACATACATATATATATACAGACACATATACGTGCATATCAATCATTGGATTTTATATATGGCATGTTTTTCTCGTGGATGCTACGGGGGACCAATGCTCAAAAGGTGATGGCTATGTATGTATTCTTGGATCTTCGCCAAATCCAAGAGGAAAAGGCCTCGTCTTCTTTTAGCAAAATCCAAATCCAATCATAATTTTACTGAATGGAAATGCCATATTCGGCACCTCCCCATCATTTTCAAGCTCAATTGGGGGAATAGAAAATCAATTTCTAGCTCCAATAATTTCAATGATGGGGACGTCAAATTCATTTGCCATCACGCCGGGAGTGGAGTAACCACGCATGCTGTAGACGGAAAAGGACGTTGAGAAATAATTAACAAAAAATAAAAGGAGAGAGTAAACTAGAAAAGGACAAATTCCTTTTTTTAAGTTCCTACTCCTTATCCTCACGAGATAGAAAAAAAAAAAAAAAAAAAAAAAAAAAAAAGCAGAGACAGGCGACCAATCATAAGAGTTTCTATGCCTACTATTAAATATCTTATTAAAAATCATACGAAAGTTATACCGTACATCTTCTTGATAGCTTGATGGTTGCGATGATTCTTATTTTATATCGCGAAGCAACAACTATCCGGACTTGCCTTCCCGATATTTCTGTTTCAACTTAATATTTACTGAAGGATTATGATAAATGAGAGGATTAATTTCGGAGCGCGAGTATATTGGCATTCCGCTTATCGTATGTACTCAGACACGTGAGACTCCTTATAATGGAAAGAAAAGGTTGGACGGAACAAATGCGCACGTGATGGATTGACGTAATTGCTGCGTTTTGCGAGCACTCCTTTTCCTTTTTTTTTTACGTTTATGGCTTTTGCTCATGCATGCAAGGCAAAAATAAAGTATTATTTATTGAATTGACAGCTGTCAAATGACAACTTTTCTTGTCTATATCAATTAAATAAGATATGTGTCAATATGTCTTAAAGATCGTATGGAGATTTCAATGCCGTGTCATAACTCTCTTCTGGCCTCTCTACATTAATTGAATCGAGCATGCGGTCGCGTCGCGATTGAGTCTTGGAGAAAGCAAATGGTCGGATGCCAAGCTCGCACGCGACATATACTTGAGCCAAATGTTGAGTCATGGGGCTCGCTAACTTGTGTTTCTTTTTCTTTTTCTTTAATCTTCTACGTTTTTCCCCTATTGGTAGATGTCAAGTAGACCTATCAAACGGCAATCAAGTTTGGGCTTGATTGAAAATAGTTTAACTCAATCAATATCCAACATATACCCGACTCGACTCATATTGCTTTATATCCAAATTGATAAGAAAATGCGGAATAAGCGAGCACAAGATCGATTTAGGATAGAGAAAGTAAAAAGAGAGTCATGGAGATGAATTGGGACTTGTGAATCTATTTAATGCTTATTTTATTGTTGGTTTTACCATTCTAAACCTATTTATGTCACATTTAGAGCATATAACCCAACCTATCAAATATGAGTTAGGCTCATTTTAACAAGTCCAATCTCAACTTATAGAACGACCACTGATCGGTCAATGCATGAGGGGTTAAGATGGTTGTTATTAGGTTAATATGTCTAATCTCAAAGGAGAAGTTACAGCAAGGTGAAATGAACCATAGATCTAGATTTTCATTGAAATTTCTATGTAAAGGCAATTTTTCGATAAGTTTGCGCTATAGAAAATTATTGCCCATGAACTGAAATTTCTCAATTTGGGAGACATCCGATCATTTCGTGCATCCATCGATGCGGGCATGACTCGTTCACTTCTTGTAAATTTTTTACAAGTGATGGACCCCAAAATTGAAAGCTCTCAACGAGTCATGAGTAACCTTTTTGAATACATTCCATCCCCAAAATCTCGAAGCTCGCTCACAATCTTGGATCAGCATCTATAGCTCCATTTATTTCGTAAAAAATAAATAATTTAAAAAATATTATCCTAAAATTAATTGCTTATATCTCTTATCAAAAAATGAATGAAAAATATCATCATCATCTATAGACATAAATTATTGACAATAATGAAACTATTTTTCATTAGCTAATTATTTTAAATAATACAAATGATTATTTTTAAGAAAATATTTTCAAATCATTCATTTTTTACAAAACAAATGAAGCCTACATATTACTATGTTTGGTTGAAGATCTTCTTTCCCTAACACAATTCTTCTGATTTTGAACGGACCACGGAGATTGTCTTCACGATCTTGGCTAAATCGGAAATGGAAATTCCTCTGGAAATTGAAGGAATCAAATAAAAAATAATTACAATTGTTGATGCACTATTTTTTTTTTTTGTGTCAAATAAAACGAATATTCGGAAAATTGAGATATTTTAGGGACGCTGGCCGACACCATTGGTATCCTCTTATTATCTTTATGCACGTGTTTTTCAAATTTATTCATGTTTTTTGGGGCCCGACAATCAATTTTCTATGGGCCAATTAACTTTCGTTAAAGACTCAAATGTCCTCTCACAACAATCAATTTCCAATAGCCAATTAATTTTGGTTAAAGACTCAAATGTCCAATTCTTATATATCGTTTTTTTTTTTTTTGGGGGGGAGATCGAAGTGGAAAAGTGAGGCAATGTATACGTTCTAGGAGCTTCCCCACATCCCAAAGGGAACGAGTTCTTATCTCCTCTAAGCAAATCAAAATCAAATTTAACTTTACTAAATAGAAATGTCATAATCAGCTTCTTCCCATCATTTTCTTAAGCTCAATTAAGAAAAAAAATATTATTTCTTAGCTCCAATAATTTTAGTGACGGGGGACGTCATAATCAGCCTTTATATAATGAAATATTATCCCAAATGATAATTAATTGTTATTACACTGGGAGTGCTATAGTGACTCATGCAACAGAAAAGGACGTTTAGGGGAAAAAAAAAAAAAAGATGAAGAAGGGGAGAATTAGAAAAGTCAAATTCATTCACTCAAATTTTTTCATCTCGAGAAAAAAAAAAAAAAAAAAAAAGTTTCCACGCCCATCATAAAAAAATCTTATCAGAGTCATACGGTATTGCCTACTAGTCATTTTAAATGCTCGTGAGCTCAAGCCTATGGACTTACCCCCTAATTATTTCGGTTTCCACTTTATGCTTGATTAAGAATTGCAATAAATGAAGGTGTATTGAATTCGAAGTGTGAATATACCCATGACGAATTGATGTAGCATCATCATATCATGATGCATGCTCATCCCTTTTGCTCTTTTTTTTTTTTTTGGTTCATGACTTTATGCTCACAAAGCAAAGCAAAGCACGACTAATGGACTCAACAATTGTCATCGCGACACAAATTAGATTCAATGCAATATCGCATTCAATGACAATTTTCTCTATTGATATACACATTAATTAATTATATATGTCAAAATATTTCAAAGATCGTATTGACACTTCAAATGCCGTGTTGTAGCTCTCTTTTGTCCTGTCTATATCAGTTGAATTCAATGGAGTCAGGCTGCAAATGTGGCTCTTGGAGAAGCAAATGGTCGCATGCCAAGCTAGAGCACGTGACATAATACTTCGGCCAAAGGTCGAGTCACGTGGGGGTGTTTTCTAATTTATTTATCCGTCTTAATGAATGTAAAGTTATAGGATGACCACTAATTGGTGGGTGCACGTGGGTTTAAAGATGGAAATCAATGGAGATCTAAAATGGGTATGCTTTCCATTTAAACGGGACCACTAGTTAGTCTTTTCTTTTTAGGAAAAAAGCGCAGCCTCAACATGCCGGTGACAAATTTTACCCCAAACTTTATTTTGTGACGTGAAAACCCCGAACTTTCTGTGTGACACATTTATCCCATTAAAGGTATTTTCGTCTTATTCTTTATTTTTTCTTTTTCTTTTTATTTTTTATTTTTTTTTTTTCTCTCTCTTCCCTTCGCCATGGCCATGGCGGGCGAGAGGGAAGCCGCATCCGGTGAGGGCTACCCTCGCCGGCGTTGGGCGAGGGTGCAGCGGGTGCCCTCGCCGGATCTAGCGAGGAGGCCCTCGTCCGACGCCGACGAGGGCCGCCCGCCTACGTCGGCGAGGGCTGGCGAGGGGTGGCCTCGGCGGCGTCGGGCAAGGGTGGCCTCGCCCGATCTGGCGAGGGAAGCCCTCGCCCGACGCCGACGAGGGCCGCCCTCGCTTGTGCCGGGCGAAGGGTGCCCTCGCCAGATCTGGCAAGGGCGGCCCTCGCTTGATCTAGTGAGGGAGGCCCTCGCCGGACGCCGGTGAGGCTTCCCTCCGCCGGCCATGGTGGAGCCGGCGGAGGGAAGAAAGAAGAAGAAGAAAAAAAAGTTTTTAAAAGTAAAAAGACCAAAATGCCCCTATAATTTAGGGTAAATGTGCCACACAAATGAAAGTTCAGGGTTTTTTGTGTCACAAATAAAAGTTTGGGGTAAATGTGTCATAGTTAGCAAAGTTCGGGGTTTTTCACGTTACAAAACAAAGTTTGGGGTAAATTTATCACTCGAGGCAAAGTTGGGGGCTTTTTGTGGCTTTTTCCCTTCTTTTTATGACCCGGGAACCGCCGTATAGCCGGTAGCCGGCGACGTAAACCCGGGAAAACACTAGCGCGGGGACCCACCATCCACGGCACCCCACTTAAGTTGCACAACATGACGAGGAGGGAAATCGAACCCTGGCCTTTCGTGTGGCCAGTGTGCGCCCTAACCAACTCGCCTACCACGGGGTGGGTCGCTAGTTAGTCTTTGTACATCATTAATTCCCAAAAGTTGTGCATTGGTGATTATCTCATGAACACTTGGACACCTCATTTTCTTTTTAATCACGTTTCAAATCCATATGACGAACAATTGAGGGTCCTGGACTTCGATTAAGAGTTCATTTATACAGCAAAATTGGAGACAATTATTGTTATTGGGCTAATGTCTCGGCCCAAAGAATTTCGAAGGAACTGTTATCACGAGATGATATGAATTGTAGATCAAAATCCGTCGACATTTGAAAAGATTTCTTTATTTGGAAAATCGCCACCCACTAATAGTTCTCATTTGAGAGATGCTCGATCTCTTTGGAATCGATCAATGGAAGCATGACTCGTTCACTTTGTGGAAATTTTCCACGAGCAATGGGACCAAAAATAAAAGCCCTCAAGTCATGAATAACCTTTTTGAATACTTTTGGTACTATTTCTACTGTCTTAAATGCTTTTTGCCTACCCATGCGAACGCAGGAAACGATGTCTCCAATCGTGGGGCTAAATCGTGCTTCCTCTTTATATCTGGTTCAAAAAGGGTGAAAGGGAAAAAAAAAGCACTCTCTGTAAATTTCTTCGATCGAGGGGACAAACCAGTCACTTTTGTTTTAGGAGTTTCTTAATAATTTTTTTTTGAGATATTCGCACAAATGATTTTTAAATTTTAATCAAATGTGTAATGTGGTCTCTGAACACTTATATTATTTAGCCTTTCTTTTTTTTTGATAAAGGAGTACTCGTGACTCTTTATAAGTGCTTCATTTGAATCCAAAACCGGTCGTCTTGTCCACGGGCACACATTACATGGCAGGTATGTGGTCCGTCGGGCAGCCCTGAGAAGCAGATGAATGCGGCGATCAGGCTTGGGCGGGAGAGAATGGAAGAACCTTTTTGTTATTTTGTTTATATAATTATAGGTCGACCGTCAGCATAAATAGTCGATATGTCCGAGTGGTTAAGGAGACAGACTTGAAATCTGTTGGGCTTCGCCCGCGCAGGTTCGAACCCTGCTGTCGACGCTTTTTCCTCCTCCTTCCTTTATTCATCTGCGCTTTTTATTTATTCAATTTTTGCCACGTTTTCTCTCAAATTATTATGCTAAACTTTCACTTGACAAATTTCGAATTCTTTTTCGAGAAAGCAAATACTAAAGTCACCTTTTGGTATTCTTTCAATACCATAAGAAACATATATTAAAATTTTTTAAAGCAAATTGAGGAGTAGAAATCGGTCGTCATACTATAACAAAAATTAAGTAATTTCACCGAGTGCATTTTTAGGGGGATGTGGCTAGTTTGCTTCTTGCCTTTTACCATTCTATCTTTTTCTTTGACCGATTTTGGTTTTGTACAATGAGAAATTTGAGCATAAGATAAGACGGTGTTCTAGCTTAAATATATGGACATTCTTCCCCCTTTTCTTGTGACATCATTGTTTTAGCGCTATTTATTTCAAGGATTCTTTTTTTTATACATTCTAAACAATTCTTTCTTGTTATCATTGTTTTTGAACATAACAAAAGAAATTATTGCATTATTTCTTTTCCACCGAGATGAAGATATAAGGTACATGAAATCTCATATTTCATAAGGCATTTGATGCATTAACTATAGGACGTGACGATGATACATGATGCACCAGGAAGTGTGCCAACCAACTATAGAGATGAGTGGTTCTCGAGGAGTCAAACAAAAAAGCAACGAGAAGTTATTGCATGGTTTATATATAATGCAAGTTACTATCATTCGAATCATTAATTAAGTAGATTATACACTGGATTTCATATGATCAGCAGTTTGCTGATATGATTAGCCGTTTGAGTGCCGTTGATCTGCATGATTTAAGGGTCGGCTGATATTTTGTTCGTGATCGATATTCATATCATGCCGGCAGTATTGTTGACACGGATGATTTCCCAATGGTTTTGGGCCTTACATGGAATTTTTAATTTGCTTGGGTAGGCTGAAAGCACCACTCGAGCGAACTTGGATTTAGTCCACCCATTGGGCTCAAAGTCATTACGGTCCTTTTGCTTCCCCAGGGGTGAGATAGAATTTCTATTTTATTTTCCCTATTCGAATTTAATCGATCGGAGACGACCTTTGCAAAAGACAAAATAAGCTAAAAGTCTAGAAGTCAACACTCTCACTCCCCCATCTTCTTCCGACGAAATGCCCAGCGTGATGATTGCTCGAAGTTAGAGGCGATAATATTTTGTCCACGGATTGCATTCATATGTACAACTAATTTATGAAAAAAGAAGAAGAAGAAACCAAACGCTGCTACAGAAAAAGAAAGAAACTTCAATCTTTAAATAGTCTAGCCAACGGTGCCATCAATAAACAATCCAACACTATCACGTTTTCAACCTAGAGTTAATTTCACGAAAAATCCTAAATTGATATGCTTGGAACAAATTTATCTCAAACTAATATTCTAATCATAAAAAATCTCAAACCGAAAACTAATTTTTTAACTATCAAAAACCCTAACGAGTACATTTGTTATATGTTTACTTTTCGTTAGTTTCAGTCAAATTAAATTAATATTACAAAAAATCATAAACTTATGCCTCAGATAGACGGAGAGTAAAACCCTAAACTGTTATATATGATCAAACTCAATAATTTGATCATAAAATTTAATCAAAATTATCGAAATGTAAATTTATCATAAATATATCAAATTATGATTTTTAACTGCTTTTTGGTAACATCAACCCTCAAAAGTTGAGCTCACTGGCCCTGCTTTCAACGTTATATTTTTAACACCTGCCTACTCTTAAAAAAAACAATAGAAATCAAAGAAGAGCGTACGGCCTGCGCAAGAAGGCCGAAGCGTTTCATCACGGCATACCCAAGAAGGGGCGCAAAGTCAAAAGTCTACGGAGACCTCCGACTACGAACCTTCCATGAACGCAGCAGCGCCAAGCTTTGATCCGAAGAAGAAAGGAGAAGAAAAGTCTCGCTAAGCTCGCTCCACAAAACCCCAACGAGACTCCATCGTCCTCTCAGTCCCCGTCAAGAATCGCCCAACACAGCAAATCCAATCTCTCCATCCCTCGCATAAACTGAAGGAAAGATGGCCGCGACCCCTGCCCCGCCCGACTTCAAGAACGCCGTCGCCGCGGCCAGGGCGGTTATGTCCGCTGCGGCCTCCGTGACGGCCGCCGTGGTGGTGGTGCAGTCGGCGGTCCACACGATCGTCCCCCGCAGGTTCCGGGGCTTCCTTCTCTCCGGGATCCGGGGCTTCCTGTCTCGCTTCTCCGACGAGATGACCATGGTCATCCAGGAGTACGACGGGTTCGTCCAGAACGAGCTCTTCGAGGCGGCCCAGGTCTTCTTGGCCGCCAAGCAATCCCCCTCGACGCGGCGCATCCGGGTCACCAAGCCCAAGAAGGAGACCCACTTCACCCTGGCTATCGACCGGAATCAAGCGGTGGTGGATACGTTCCGGGGGGTCGAGCTCAAGTGGGTGTTTGCGTCGAGGCAGGTCGACTCGGGCCACCGGGTTCATCAGGGCCGGAGCTCGACCGCTCAACACGAACTTCACTACTTCGAGCTCACCTTTCGCAAGAAGCACAAGGAGATGGTGCTCGATTCCTATCTGCCCTTGGTCATCGGCGAGGCCAAATCCATTAAGCAGGGGAAGAAGACGCTGAAGCTACACACGCCGAGCTTCGGCCGCGTCTACGGCGGTAATTATCCTCGAATATTCAGTTGGAATCGACTGCATAATCTGTAAAGATATTTGATTCTGCAATTTGATGTGTGGAAAGGAGTACAAATAGTAAAATTCACAAAACTTTTCAATTCAATCGGACTAGTCAGAAGCATCAGAAAAATCTGTATTCAACATTGGAGGTAAAAAAAATCCACTGGAACCAGTCCCACACCTTCTTGTCTACTTCGACTCTGCTCTCGATTTCTTCAAGAGGAAACGGAATTTTGTATCTGCATCACAGATTTTTTCCTCTACAGGTCCTCTCTCAGATGCGTGGGCCTCGGTGAACCTCGACCACCCGGCGACGTTCGAGACGCTGGCCATGGACCTAGAGCTGAAGAAGACGATAGTAGACGATCTCGAGAGGTTCGTGAGGAGGAAGGAGTACTACAGGAGAGTCGGCAAGGCGTGGAAAAGAGGGTACTTGCTGTACGGACCCCCTGGCACGGGGAAGTCCAGCCTGGTTGCGGCGATGGCCAATTACCTGAAATTCGACATATACGACTTAGAGCTGAGCGGGCTCCGGAGCGACTCGGAGCTCAGGAGACTGCTCGTTGCCACCGGGAATCAGTCCATATTGGTGGTCGAGGACATCGATTGCACCATTCAGTTGCAAGATAGGACGTCCCAAATCCGAGCGGCGAGCATGAATACTATGCCAATCGGTTATCCGCAAGAAGATCGAGTACCGTTTTTATTTTTTGGCTCTCTTTTTTTAGTATAAGGTTTACTTCAATCGTTGCATTCTATGCATGTGATCTGTCCTTGATATTTGACTTACGTTTTTCACTGCAGAATTAATCTTTTCTCATGGAACAGGGAACATTGTCTGGATTCCTCAATTTCACTGATGGGCTTTGGTCGAGCTGCGGCGATGAACGGATCATAGTCTTCACTACGAATCACAAGGAGAAATTAGACCCAGCCTTGTTACGCCCAGGGCGCATGGACGTGCACGTTCACATGTCCTATTGCACCCCGTGCGGGTTCAGGCTTCTTGCTTCCAATTATCTCAGGATCGATAGCCACGAGCTTTTTGATCAGATCGAGAGTTCGATCATGACAGCTAGAGTCACTCCGGCTGAAGTAGCCGAGCAGTTAATGAAGAGCGACGAACCAGAGGTCGTTCTCCGAGACATGGTTTCCTTCCTCGTTAATCACAAGAGGAAAGAAAATGAAGAAGTCGTTGAGGAGGAAGTTTGTTAGTGCCAATTGATTAGAGAAAATGGAGGGAGTGAAAAGGAGAACGGAAATTGCGAACTAATTGAAAAATAAATAATAAATATTGACTCTGTTGGTATTTTCTGGTCGATTTTATTCAGACTATATACTAAGAAAGACGATATGCGCCAACACTGTAAATATTTCAATTTGATTTACTTGCCTTACTATGTTTCTTCTGATTTTTATCAGGTTTAGCCAGTTCCACCTGGTTGAAAGGTCGCAACGTGTTTTGAAGATCCGACGGATCTTACACCTAAGGCAATATTTAAGAGAATTATCGAGTTTTGACGTGCTAGAGCTTGAATTCCGACATGAAAGATTTACGATGAGATGTGTCGACGTTTCTCAGAAACAGTGACTCAGTAATTCAATATCAACCATTCCATCGAATGATGATGATTTCATAAATAGCAGGGGACCTCTTTCGTTTTCTTCCTCTGGTATGCAACAATCGTTTCCGTTCCCTTTGGATCCTAGCAGCATCTGAGGGAGACAGCACAGGAGATCTCACATGCCTTAATCTGTCATTGTCAAGATTATGTCCTCTCGTTCCAGGATTTCCTTTGCTAGAACCATGATTTTGTTTTGCCTTCTATAAGGACGAATCTTCCATGCAAGTAATAATTCTCGGATCCATTCAGCCAGTCTACAGTAGCATCCTCCTACAGGATGTTGGCAGCAGTTTCGGGAGTTAATCTCCTCTCGTTGTTGACCTCGCTGCCGGCACGGTCTCTAATTCTTTCCCAGTTCTTCAGATGGAATCTACTGCTGCTCTGTCATTTCCTAGGGATAAACAAAATCCTTTTTCTTATCATGGGCAGTGATGCTTGGCATCATGTTCAATCTTTTAAGCTCAGCTTCCGAAGCCAAGATGCGCTCCCGCCCACTGCTTCCTAAGTTATAATCCGTAGCGCTCAATCCGCTCTGGTGATTGAGGTAAATTATCATCGCTTGGTGTTGTCGAAACATAAGGTAAACTCTTGCCTTAATTCTGATGCCATCATAAATCCCCAGTACAGAAATCAGCGAAAACATACATGGAAGATTCAACATACCCGTTAACTCGTATCCGATGAGGTGATTGCGTAAAGTAGTTTTCTATGAGAAAAGCCAATGATAGAATCAAATTCCCATCATGATTTCTCCGGCCTTTGCATGTGCCTTCTATTCGCATGCATCATCCATTAGCTCATCCAGAGGACAATCTAGGCCCACCATCTATATATATGAATTCCCCTGGCGCATGCCTAATTTCGTGCGCAAAGTTACGCGTAGCGCATCCCCATCAGAAGGCCCATCACAATCAGTATTAGAAAAGAGGGACCTGTAGCACCTCTAGAATGTCAAACAAAACGAGAAGTCCACTGTAGCCGTACGACATAATCAGAAAAGGATGGCTACGGAAGGAGAAGGAGAAGGCGAAGACACAGATGACTATCAGCTGCACTCGATGCGCTGAACCGATCACTCTGTTCCAGAGGGGAAGGAACAAGAGGTCACAGAAGAGTGACAGGATTAGGAACCATCATCATCAGTGGAGAATGTAATCTCTGCTTCCTTCTGCAGATTCTTAGCTGACAGAATCTACGACAGATTCACAGCCATTTGTACCTAGGGACACCTCTTTCGAGAGACTCCCCCCCCCGGACAACGAACTAATCCTACCCTTTTCGTCCGGGTGAATCTTGACATACAAAATAGGTTGAGCCATATTCTTGAGGTTCCTTTTGCTATTCTTTCAATAACACACACCCACAAAACAAATTCACAAATTAAGGAAGAAGATGAAATCGGTTGTTGTACTGTAGAGATAATTAAGGAATTGCGTGCATTTTTTATTAGTGGAGAGAGGGCAGTTAAGTTCTTGCTGTTTAGAATTTTATCTTTTTTTCTTTAGCCAATTTCACAGTTTTTTTCCCTCTCTTTAACACTTAATTGCATTATAGTATTAAAACAACGCGAAGGTTATGGCAAAATGAGAAACTTGCGGTAAGATAAAATGGTGTTTTAGCCTGTACTTAATAGATTTTCTTACCCCTGTTCTCATAACATTATCGTTATGCTGTCACTTATTTTTGAGAACGTTTTGGACAATCTAAACCGATTCTTTTCCATTACCCTGTTTTCTGAACATAACAAAAGGAATTACCGCATTATTTCTTTTGCACTTATCTTGCACATTGAATCTCATTTCGTGCATTAATTTTACGACTTAACCATGATGCATGGGGAAGTGAGCCAACTATCTAGATAGTGATTATTGAGGATTCCAGCACAAAAATGATCGGTGAGAAGTTATCATATGGTCTGCAATTATGCGAGATTGTATCATCCGAATCATCAACTATACATGTCATATGATGAATTTTACATGAATTCAGCCTACATAATCTATGTACTCTATGATAAATGCCACTCAAATCATTAACTATACAGATCATATGATAAACTTCACATGATCAACAATTTAAATGAACTCGGTCTGCATAATCTATGTCCCCGTTGGACATATACCGATTAATTACTCGAGACACGCGGCGCTCTGGGGATGGCCTCAAGAAAGCGAGCACAGCTGGCGGTTCTAATTAGATTGACTAGCGGTGAGGACAGATGAGGTTATTATTTGCTTAACTTTTCTAGGGTTTTTTGAAAGATCACGGACGAGCTTTGCGAAAGCGAAACAAAGGTAAAGAGAAGATTCCCAGCTTGGCAAAAGGACCTTTTCTCTAGCAAATAGAGCGACCTCGGATCAAAGTCTAGAAGTCAAACACTCCTTCTCCATCTTCTACCACGAAATCCATACAATCAACGATTCCATCTCGCAGTTTTCTCTGGCCGATTACCGTCTATCACCAAACTGCTTAGATGACGACCCCGGCTCCGATCGACTTCAAGAATGCCGTCGTGGTGGCCAAGGTGGTACTGTCCGCCGCGGCCTCCGTGACGGCCACGGCCGTGGTGGTGCGGTCCATGGTTCACACGATCGTCCCCCGTGAACTCCAGTACTTCCTCTTCTCCAGGATCCGCAGCTTCTTCTCTCGCTTCTCCAATGAAATGACCATGGTCGTCGACGAGTATGATGGGTTTGTCCAAAACGAGCTCTTCAAGGCGGCTCAGGTGTTCTTGGCTGCCAAGCAATCCCCTTCGATGAGGAGCATCCGAGTGTCCAAGCTGGCCAAGGAGAACCACTTCACTCTGGCTATGGACCGAAATCAAACGCTGGTGGATACATTTCGTGGGGTCGAACTCAAGTGGGTTTGTGCGTCGAGACAGGTCAAGTCGGGCTACCAAGTTCATCACGGCCATAGCTCGAGAGTTCAGTACGAAGTTCAGTACTTCGAGCTCACTTTTCACAAGAAACACAAGGAGATCGTGCTCGATTCCTACCTGCCTTTTGTCGTCAGCGAGGCCAAGTCCATGAAGCAGGGGAAGAAGACGCTGAAGCTTCACACTCCGAGCTTCGACCGTGTCTATGGCGGTAAGAATCGTTGAGCGTCAAGTTCGAATCAAAGAAATTATCTGTAAAGATGTTTAATTGTGCTATTAAAAGTGTGAAAAGGAGTAAAGATACTAAATTGACAAAACCTTTTAGTTCAGCTGGACAAGTCAGAAGGTACCATGGACATTGTCATTTCCAAAGATAAGCACTTGCTACAGAAAAGTTCATATGCGATATCCTAAGGAACATTAAGGTCAAAATTCACTAGAACCAGTCTTGCATCTTCTTACCTACTATTATTCTGCACTCAATTTCTTCATCAGAAAACTGAATTTTGCATCTGCATCACAAGTTTTTTCCTCTACAGGTCCTCTCTCAGATGTGTGGGCCTCGGTGAACCTCGACCACCCGGCGTTATTCGGGACGCTGGCCATGGACCTAGAGCTCAAGAAGGCGATCATGGACGATCTCGAGAGGTTCGTGAGGAGGAAGGAGTACTACAGGAGAGTCGGTAAGGCGTGGAAAAGAGGGTACTTATTGTACGGACCCCCCGGCACAGGGAAATCGAGCCTGGTTGCGGCGATGGCCAATTACTTGAACTTCGACATATATGACCTAGAGCTGAGCGGGCTCCGGAGCAACGCCGAGCTCAGAAGGCTGCTTGTTGCCACCAGGAATCAGTCCATATTGGTGGTCGAGGACATCGATTGCACCATTGAGTTGCAAGAGAGGAAGTCCAAATCGCGAGCTGCACGCAAGAATACGATGTCAACAGATTATCCGCGAGAAGAGGTACGATTTCTTTTCTTTATGGCTTTCTTTTTTTGGTAGAAGGTTAACTTCGGTTTGTTGCATACTATGCATATGATCTGTCCTTGACATCTAACTTATGTTTGGTCGCAATGACATTAATTTTTGTCTCACGGAATAGCTGACATTGTCTGGATTCCTCAACTTCATTGATGGGCTTTGGTCGAGCTGTGGCGATGAGCGGATCATAGTTTTCACGACGAACCACAAGGAGAAGTTAGACTCAGCCTTATTGCGCCCGGGGCGCATGGACGTGCACATTCACATGTCCTATTGCACCCCTTGCGGGTTCAAGCTTCTTACTTCTAATTATCTAGGGATCAACAGCCATGAGCTATTTGACCAAATTGAGAGCCTGATCACTATGGCTAGAGTGACTCCGGCCGAAGTAGCGGAGCAGTTGATGAAGAGCGATGAACCGGAGGTTGCCCTTCGAGACATGGTTTCCTTCCTCGTTAATCACAAGAGGAAAGAAAATGAAGAAGTCGTTGAGGTGAAAATTTGTCAGTGTCAATTTGTTCAAGAAAATGGAGGGAGTGGAAAGGAGAACGGAAGTTGCGAACTAATTGAAAAATGAATAGTAAGTAACGAATGTGTTGGTATTTTCCTGTCGATTTTATTCAAACTTATGTACTAAGAAAGACGATATGCGCCAGCTTTGTATATATTTTAATTTGGTTTGCTTAATAATTTCTTTTGATTGTTATCTAAGTTTGGCCAATTCCACCTGGTTGAAAGGTTGCAACGTGCTTTGAAGATTTAACAGATCTTACACATAAGGCAATATTTATTAGAATTATCGATTTTTGACGTGCTAGAGCTTGAACTCCAAGATGCATCGACGTTTCCCTGAGACAGTAACTAAGTTATTCAGTATCAACCACCGAATGATGATTTTTCATAAATAGCATAGCAGGGGACCTCTTCCATTTTCTTCCTCTGGTATAGCAACAATCATTCCCGTTCCCTTTGGATCCTAGCGGCATCTGAGGGAGACAGCACAGAACTCACATGCCTTACTCTGTCACTGTCAAGAAGAATATGTCTTCTTCTCGTTCCAGGGTTTGCTTTTGCTAGAATAGAATGCTTCCCATGATGTGGTTTCGCCATTGAAGTGGATGAGTCTTCCATGCAAGAATATGTCTGCAGTAGCGTTCTCCTCCATGACGTTTGTGGCAGTTTCAGGAGTTAATGTCTTCTCGTCGTTGGCCTCACAGCCAGCATGATCATCAAATCCCTGCATCTCGTTGGATGATACTTCAATGGCAGAAAATAATGATGCAACACGCCATTTTCCGCATCCGTTGTGTCATCGCTTCTAATTTCAATTCTTTCATAAGAAACTTTCTGAGGAACTTCCTACACCGAACCTACTGCCCAGTTCTTCGGATTGGATCCACCGCTACTGTGTTGCCTGTCGGTATCTAGGGATAAATAGAACGAATTCGGACGATGGAAATTGTTCACAGGAAGGGCATTAAACCAGTCTGAGGGGAATCACAAGAAGCTGAATCACGATGAAAGTGATGAAAGTGAAGTCAACTGACGATGAAAGTGGGGGCCATGGAGAGAACTCAACATGTGCGATGATGCTTGGCATCATGTTTATCAATCTTTTTAGCTAGCTTCCGAAGCTCAGATGTGCTGTTTTCCACAGCTTTCTAAGTTATTCTTTGCAGTACTCAATCCACTCTGGCAATCAAGGTACATCATTGTCGCTTAGGACTGCCACAGCATGTGGAAACGGACTGTAAACTCTGGCCTTAATTCCGATGCCGTCATTAATCCACAGCGCCCGTAATTAGTTTTCTAAGAGAAAAGCCAATGACTGAATGAATTTTCTATGATGATTTGTCCGCCCTTTGCACGCGTCCTCCATTCACATACTTTATTCAATAGTTCATCCGGAAGAAAACTTAAAGCCTACCATCTATCTATATCTAGATGAATTCCCCCGACCCACGGCTCATTTCATTTGCGAAAAGTGGGCATATTGCATCTATTGGTTTGCACATCGCAGTCAATATGAACAAAGAGGGGGACCTGTGGCATCTTTAGAATGTCGATCAAACAAGAAGTTTCACCGTCACGCAGATGACTCCTCGCTGTCTTCGACACGCTGAACCGTTGCTGTGCTCAGGAGGAGGAGGAGGAGAAGCAGGCGGAGGAGAGCGAGAGGAGCCACCATCATAAGTGGAGATTTGTAATCTCTGCTTCCTCTGCAGATTCTCGATTAACAGAATCAATGGCAGCATTTATACTCCTGAAGTTCCTTTTGCAGTTCATAGCAGCAATTCTTCTCGGCGGCTCCTCAACCACACGCGCCGTCGTCTGCCAAGTTCACATCATGGCAATGCCAATCAGCTGCTCCTCTTTGATGATATCATCTATTCAAGGCTCGTACATGTTAGAATTAATGATAAAATTAATAATTTTAATTAGGCGACGAAATAAAATACTCAACTCGACATCCTTTTCGATTCCTTTTTTTTTTTTTTACCTGGCACGAATTCTTTTCGAGAAAGCAAACACTAATAAAAAAATATAATATTTAAGAAAGAAATGAATCGGTTGTTGTAATGTAGAGATAGTTAAGAAATTTCTTGCTTTTCCTAGTGGAGGTTTGAGTAGTTAACTTCTTGCTTTTTACAACATTATATTTTTATTTAGCCAAATGTTATATTTTTTTATTTGTTTGATTTGGAAAAAAATTTGATATGAAAATAAACACCGTACAAATGTTATATCACTTATAATGGTATAATTACCCACTATATTATTATTTATTTTGAGGACGTTTTTGACATTCTAAACTTTCTATTTCCATTGTTTCAGAGCACGATAGAAGAAATTACTGCATTATTTCTTTTGCACTTATCTTGCCTATGAAATCTCATTTCGTGCATTTATTATGCAACTTGATGATGATACACAGAGAAGTGAGCCAACCATAAAGATGATGATTATTGAGGATATCAGCACAAAAAATGATCAACGAGAAGTTATTATATGATTTACACACTATGCAAGATGATATGATCCAAATCATTAACTATATGGATCATATGATAAATTTCACATGATCAACAATCTAAATGAATTCGGCCTGCATAATCTATGTATCATGCGATAAATGTCACTCGAATCATTAATTATATGGATGATGTGATAAATTTCACACTATCAATAATCTAGATGAACTTGCTCTGCATAATTTATGTCCCCTGCGGGACATATATTGATTAATTACTCAAGACACGCGGCGCTTTGGGGATGGCCTCGAGAAAGTGAGCACATAAGGTGGTTTTAATTTAATTGACGAGCGATAAGGACGGATGAGGCCATCGTTCGCTTAACTTTGCTAGGGTTTATTTTAAAGAACACGGATGAGCTTGGCAAAAGCAAAACGAGCTAAAGAAAAGGTTCCCAGCTAGACAAAAGGACCATTTCTCTAATTGAATATAGAGCTCGGATAAAAGTCTAGAAGTCAGACACTCCTTCTACTCCATCTTCTAAACGAAATGCAAAGCTTGATGATCACTCCCAGATGTCCCAGGATCATTTTCAAAGATCGCCGCGGGAATTAATGGCAAAACCGTCATTAGAGATATAGGTCATTCTAAATATTACCAAATTTATGAAATCGATGGCCTGTAAGGATCCCACAATCTCTATAGTTACAAACTACCGATTAAAAAAATAAAAATAAAATCTAAGTCGAAAGTTACTTGCAAACGAACGGCCAATCGAAATATAACGTGTCATGTACATGTGGTTTCGCCTTACATTGAAACACGATCCTCATATTAGACAATTTCACGAGATCGGTGCATATGCACTTTATACAAATGCGATCGAGATAAACCTAAGGTTCTGTTTATTATTATTATTATTATTATCTCTGGTTCGAAAGATAAACCTAAGTTCGATGCGCCTCGTCTTAATGTTGTGTGGACATTTGCCACCACCCAAGGAGACGACAAAAGCGTAAAGGTCGGTGCGGGGAGACCAAAAACATCACGGCATTAGGAAGGGCAAAGTCAAAATCTACGGAGACTTGGACTCTGAACAGTCGATGAAGCAGCTTGGTCAAGAAGGCAACCCCACCAAATTTTCCAATAATTTGTACTTTGGTTGCCCTTTGGTGCCCCTCGGTCAAGCCTTCCTTAAACATAGAGATCGTGCTCAATTCCTACCTGCCTTTCGTTGTCGGCGAGGCCAAGTCCATGAAGCAGGGGAAGAAGATGTTGAAGCTACACACTCCGATCTTCGACCGCGTCTATGGCAGTAATTATTGGCAAACATTAAGCTCGAATCAATGAAATTATCCGTAAAGATGTTTAATTCTACTATTAGAAGTGTGGATTGACAAAACTTTTTAATTGACCCGGTC
Organism: Eucalyptus tenuipes; assembly: GCA_014182365.1. Taxonomy (NCBI): domain Eukaryota; kingdom Viridiplantae; phylum Streptophyta; class Magnoliopsida; order Myrtales; family Myrtaceae; genus Eucalyptus; species Eucalyptus tenuipes. Next base: position 25,051,510 of record CM024546.1, read on the forward strand.
AAGTCAGAAGGTACCCTAGACATTGTCATTTCCAAAAATAAGCACTTGCTCCAGAAAAGTTCATATGCGATATCCTAAAGAACATGAAGTTCAAACTTCACTAGAACCAGTCTTGCACCTCCTTACCTACTATCATTCTGCTCTCAATTTCTTCACCAGAAAACTGAATTTTGCACCTGCATCACAATTTTTTTTTTCCTCTGCAGGTCCTCTCTCGGATGTATGGGCCTTGGTGAACCTCGACCACCCGGCGACATTCAAGACGCTGGCCATGGACCTAGAGCTCAAGAAGACAATCATGGATGATCTTGACAGGTTCATGAGGAGGAAGGAGTGTTACAGGAGAGTCGGCAAGGCATGGAAAAGAGGGTGCTTATTGTACGGACCGCCCGGCAGGGGGAAATCGAGCCTGGTTGCGGCAATACCCAAATTACTCGAACTTCAACATATACGACCTAGAGAGTGGGCATCCGAGCAACGCAGAGCTCAGAAGGCTGCTCATCGCCACCGTGAATCACTCCAGATTGGTTGTCGAGGACATCGATTGCACCATTGAATTGCAAGATAAGATGACCGCAACCCGAGTTGCGCACACAAATATGCTGTCAATCGATTATCCATGAAAATAAGTACAAATTTTTTTCTTTTCAAATTATTACATACTATGCATATGATCTGTCCTTGACAATTAATTTATGCTTGCCAAAAAATGATTTCCTCTGCCAAAACATTGAAAATTAGGAAAATTAGTTTTCCAAAATATGAGTAAACATCGACAATTGAACTAGAGACTCTATATCTGGGCACGGAAAACCCAAAGCCCATTCCCCAGGTACTGGCAGCGGGCCTGGGCCTGGGTCCACCGGGTCGGTGTTGGGGACCCGAGCACGGGCACCAAGGATGATGGCACGGGTGTCAGGCATGCGGCGCCAGGGTTCTGCAGATGGGATCATGGCTTTGCCTAATCATTTTTAAGGCTCAATTTTTTTTCCTAGAACACGACGGGCTTTGCGCAAAAGCAAGACGAGCTAGAAATGCACATCGTGCCGCCTAAGTCATGGGAGAAACCGTTAGAATAGATCATTCGAAAAATGTCACCGCTTAAAATATTTCTTTCAAAATATTTTCTGACCTGAAAAATGACTTTGCAATTTGCAAACAAGCACCCTCCGGGAGACAAACTTCGATCTTTCAATATTCCTGGCGGCCCTGGTTTTCTTCCCTGCCAAGCAATTCCCTTCGATGAGGTGCGTCCGAGTGACCAAGCCCGCGAAGGAGCACGACTTAACTCTGGCTATGGACCGAATCAAGTGCTGATGGACACGTTTCGCGGGATCAAACTAAAGTGGGTTTTTGCGTCGAGGCAAGTCAACTCAGGCGACAAAGGCCTGAACTCGCCATGGTCGCCGGAAGTTCAATACTTTGTGCTCACTTTTCACAAGAAACATGAGGAGGTGGTCCGCAAGTCCTACCTGCCTTTCGTCGTCAGCGAGGCCAAGTCCCATGAGGCAGGAGAAGGAGACGTTGAAGCTATACACTGCGGGCTTCGATGGCAGCTATAGCAGTAATTATCATCGAACATTAACTTTGCATCAACGAAACCATCAGTAACTACTTTCAGTCCTTCTATCAGAAGTGAGGAAAGGTGCAAAATACTAAATTCACGAAACTTTTCAATTCAATTGGACTTGTCGAAAAATAAGTATTTTCTACACTAAAGTTCATTTATCCCAAAAACATTAAGGTCAACATTCACTAGAACTAATGTCGTAACTTCTTACCTTCTATGATTCTGCTCTGAAATTCTTCGACAGGAATCTACATCACAAATTTTTCCCTCTAACAGGTCCCTTCTCAGGCATGTGGGCCCCCGTGAATCTCGACCACCCGACGACATTCGAGACGCTGGCTGTGGACCTAGAGCTCACGAAGAAGCTCATTGACGATCTCAAGAGGTTTGTGACGAGGAAGGAGCACTGCAAGAGAGTCGGCAAGCTGTCGAAAAGAGGATACCTATTGTTCGGACCCGCGGCACTGGGAAATCAAGCTTGGTCGCGGTGATGGCCAATCATTTGAAATTCGACATACACGACCTAGAGCCGAGTGGGCTCTGGAGCAACCGGACCTCAGGAGGTTTTTCGTCACCACCGAGAATTAGTCCATAGTGGTGGTGGAGGACATCGATTGCATCATTAAGTTGCAAGATAGGATATCTGAAAACCCATGCATTAAGTTTGTCACTACAACATTACTTTTTTATGTGGAACAGGTGATGTTGTTTGGATTCCTTAACTTTATCAACGGACTTTGGTCGAGCTGCGATGATGAGTGGATCATAGTCTTCACAACGACCCACGTGGAGAAATTGGACTCGGCCCTGTTGCGCCCAGGGCGCATGGACCTGCACCTTCCCATGTCTTATTCAACCCGTGTGGGTTCAGGCTTCTCACTTTCAATTATCTTGAGATCGATAGCCATGCACTTTTCGACCTTATTGAGAGTTATATTTTCGAGACGGCCAATTGGTTGAAGAAAATGGGGGGATTGAAAAGGAAAGCAGAAGTTGTGAACAAATTGATTTACTTGCCTTAATATTTTTCTTTGATTGAAATCAAGCTTGGCCAATTTCACCCTGTTGAAAGGTTGCGACGTCTTTTAAAGATCCAATAGATCTTAAACATTGGCAAAATTTAAGAGAACTATTGATTTTTCACGAACTAGAGTTTGAATTCCATCATGAAATGAAATTTACAACAAGATGTGTTGACGTTTTACAGAAAAAATAATTAATTTACTCAGTATCAACCGTGGAATGCTAATGTATCATAAAGCAAATACTTAATTCATCTACCCTGAATCATCGAATCTCTCGGATACAATAGCTTTGCAAGAAATTGGATCAAGAGGATTCGATATTTTTTTTTACCGATGTGTTAGGGAGAAAATAAGGTACATTGTTTGTCATTAAAAAAATTAAGAGGTATTTTAGGATGAGTGTGCGGTTTGTATCCTTAGAATATACTTGGTTGACTTTCCTGTCAGAGTCACTGCGGTAATCTTGCTCCCCCTGCATCTCGCACAGGACCTCTTTCGTTTTCTTCCTCTGTAATGCAACAACCGTTTCTGTTCCCTTTGGATCCGAGCAGAGCAGCATCTGAAGGAGACAGCACAGAACTCACGTGCCTTCGTCTGTCATTGTCAAGAATGTAAAGAGTCTCCTTCTCGTTCCAGGATTTCCTTCGCTAGAATAAACTGCTTCCCATCATATGGTTTCGCCTTTGAAAAGGATCAATCTTCCATGCAGGTAATCATTTTCAGATCCATTCAGCCAGTCTACAGTAGCATTCTCATCCAGGAAGTCGACAGCAGTTCCAGAAGTTAATTTCCTCTCGTAGTTGGCCTCGCTGCCAACACAGTCTCAAATCCTTTCCCAGTTCTTCTTCGGATGGAATCTACCGCAGCTCTATCGGCACCTAGAAATTTTTTTTCCTGGCCTCCCCAGCTCAAGGGACAAGTCAACCGAGGATGATAGAGAGGGCCATCGAGAGAACTTACCACGAGCAGCGATGCTTGGCTTCATGTTCAATCTTTTAAGGTCAGCTTCTGAAGCTAAGATATGCTCCTTTCCACTGCTTTCTAAGTTATAATCCGTAGCGCTCATCCACTCTGGCGATCAAGGTATATTATCGTTCATTAGTACTGTTGTAGCATGTAGAAACGTACCTTAAAACTCTTGCCTTGATTCTGATGCCATCGTTAATCCACAGCACAGAAATCAGCAAAAACATACATGGAAGATTCAAGATGCCCACTAATTTATATCCGATGAGGTGATTGTGTAAATAGTTTTCTACAAGAAAAGCCAATGACAGAATGAATTTTGCATCTAGATTTCTCCGGTTTTTGCATATGCCTTCTATTCACATGCATTATCCATTAGTTCATCCAGATGTAATTCTAGGCCTACCATCTATATGTGGATGAATTCTCCTGGCGCATGCCTAATCTCACGTGCAAATGTATGTACAGCGCATCCCCATTAGAACGCCCATCATTATCAGTATTGGCACAGAGGGACCTGTAGCACCTCTAGATTGTCAAACAGAACGAAAAGTTCACTTCAACCGTATGACATAATCAGAAAAAGATGACCATGGAAGGAGAAGGATGAAGGCAAAGTTACAGATGATTATCAGCTGCACTCGGATGCGCTGAACCAATCACTATGGTCCAGAGGAGAAGGCAGAAGCAGTCCCAGAAGAGAGAGAGAAACCATCATCATCAGTGGAGAATTTAATCTCCGCTCCCTCTGCAAATTCTTGATTAACTGAGTAACAGATTCACAGCCATCTGTACCTGGAGACACCTCTTCCGGAGAGACTATTTCACCTGGACAATGAACCAGTCCTACCCTTATCAACAGGCTGAATCTTGACGTACATAATAGGTTGAGCCATATTCTTAAAGTTCCTATTGCAATTCTTTCAATAACACAAAAAAAAAAAAAAAAAAATCACAGACTTAAGGAAGAAGATGAAATTGGTTGTTGTACAGTAGAGATAATTAAGGAATGTCGTGCATTTTTTAGTGGAGAGTGTGGGTAGGTAACTTCTTGCTTTCTACAATTTTATCTATTTTCTTTAGCCAAATTTCACTTTTTTTTCCCCTCTCTTTAACACTTAATTGCATTATAAAATTAAAAGAACGTGAAGATGAGGGCAAACTGAGAAACTTACGGTAAGATAAACTGATGTTTTAGCCTGTATTTATTGATATTCCTACCTTTTTTTTGTTCATGGCACTATCGTTATGGGGGAGAATTACCAAAAAAGTCATAAATCTATTGTAATTGTGTCAATTCAATCATAAACTTTTTTTTGGCAAATTTAGTCCTAGGCCTTTTACAATTGTGCCAATTTAGTCCATCCGGCTAAAATTGGCCGATTAGCGCGACGTGGACGCCGGCGGCGAACGCTAATGTGGCAATTTTTTAATTTTTTTTTTGAATTTTTGCATTTTTTCCCCTTTTTCTCCTTCCTCTGGCCGGCCGGCAAGGTCAGCCTCGCCGGCCATCAGCGAAGGCGAGCTTCGCCTCGTTGGCCAACCTTGCTAGTGGCCGGTGAGGCTCGCCCTCGCCAGTGGCCGGCGAGGCAGCCTGCGAGAGGAAGGAGAAGAAGGGGAAAAAAAAATCAAAATTCAAAAAAATATTGAAAAAAATATTAAAAAAAGATTTGAAATTACCACACCAGCGTTCGCCTGCTAGCTATCCTTGGCCGGCGTCCACGGCAGTGCCGAACCATCCAATTTTGGCCGGATGGATTGAATTGGCATAATTGTAAAAGGTTTAGGACTAAATTGGCCAAAAAAAAAGTTTATGACTGAATTGGCACAATTGCAATAGGTTTAGGACTTTTTGGTGTTATCTATTTTGAGGACGTTTTTGACATTCCAAAACGAATTCTTTTCCATTCCCTTGTTTTTGGACAACACAAGGAATTACCACATATCTCTTTCGCACTTATCTTGCACATGAAATCTCATATTGTACATTAATTATACAACTTGACGAGGATACACAGGGAAGTGAGCCAACTACAAAGATAGTGATTATTTAGGATTTCGGCATAGAAATGATCGATGAGAAATTACTATATGATCTTATTTTTAATTATTTTATGATCCACAAATTAGGTGAGATGACATGATTTGAATCATTAATTATACGGGTCAAATAATAAATTTCTCACAACTGGCCTGCATAATCTATGTACCATGCGATAAATGCCACTTGCATCATTAATTATATGGGTATATGATAAATTCCACTTGATCAACAATCTAAATGAACTAGGTTTGCATGATCTATGTCCCTCCCCCTTAGACACCCGGCGCTCTGGGGATGGCCTTGAGAAAGCGAGCACGTTTAGTGGTCCTAATTCAATTGACTAGCGATGATGACGGATGAGGTTATTATTTGCTTAAATTTTTCTAGGGTTTCTTTTTAAAGAACACGAACAATCTTTGCGAAAGCAAAACGCACTAAAGAAAAGGTTCCCACTTCCTAACTAGACAAAAGAACCATTTCTAAAATAAATAGAGCTCGGATCAAAATCTAGAAGTCTTCGACGATAAAAAAAAAAAAAAGGTCTAGAAGTCAAACACTCCTCCAACTTCTACACGTAATGCAGAACGTGATGATTACTCCCAGATGTCCCCGGATATTCAAAGATTACCACGAGAATTAAGGGCAAAACCATCATTAGAGATAGGTCATTCTAAATATCACCAAATTTATGAAATCGATGGCTGATAAGGATCCCACAACCTCCATAGTTAGAAAATATTCCGACTTGAAAGTTACATGCGAACGAACGTCTTCAATCCCAATGCCTTCAAAATATGTCGAAACAAGAACGTGCGATGTACATGTGGTTTTGCCTTACATCGAAACACGACCATTAAATTAGACATTTCACGGTATCGGTGCATATGCTGTTTATACAAATGCAATCGAGATAAACCTAAGTTCAATGCGCCTCGTTGATGTTGATTTGACATTTGCCACCACTCTGAAAAGAAAAAGGAGACGAGGAAAGCGTAGAGGAAGGTGCAAGAAGGAAGAAATATCACGGCATTCGAAAGGGCAAAGTCAAAGTCTTTGCGAAGACTTTGACTTTGAACGGGTTCATGAACCAGCTCGGTCAAGAAGGCAACACCCCAATTTTCAAGTAATTTGTACTTTGGCGTCGCTTTGTCAAAGACTGACTTAAACGTAGAGATTTTTACTCCACAAAAAGAAAAAGTGTTACTAAGCTCACTCTATAAACTCCAGAGATCCAACCCTCGCTTCCTTGCTCTCTCATTCACCCCAAAAGGTTTCGTACAATCAACGATTCCATCTCGCGGTTTTCTCCGGCCGATTACTGTCTACTGCCGAGCTGTTTAGATGACGACCCCTGCTCCGGCGGACTTCAAGAATGCCGTCGCGGTGGCCAAGGCAGTGCTGTCTGCTGCGGCCTCCGTGACAGCCACGGCCATGGTGGTGCAGTCCATGGTTCACACAATCGTCCCCCGTGAGCTCCAGGGCCTCCTCTTCTCCAGGATCCGCGGCTTGTTCTCCCGTTTCTCCAATGAAATGACCATAGTTGTCGACGAGTACGACGGGTTCGTCCAAAACGAGCTCTTTGAGGCAGCTCAGGTTTTCTTGGCTGCCAAGCAATCCCCTTCGACGACACGCATCCGAGTGTCCAAGCCTACGAAGGAGAACCACTTCACCGTGGCCATGGACCGAAATCAAGCGCTGGTGGATACGTTTCAAGGGGTTGAACTCAAGTGGGTATCTGCATCGAGACAGATCGACTCGGGCCACCGAGTTCATCATGGCCGGAACACGACGGTTCAGTACGAAGTTCAGTACTTCGAGCTCACTTTTCACAAGAAACACAAGGAGATCGTGCTCAATTCCTACCTGCCTTTTGTCGTCAGCGAGGCGAAGTCCATGAAGCAGGGGAAGAAGACTCTGAAGCTACACACTCCAAGCTTTGACCGCGTCTATGGCGGTAAGCATCGTCGAACATAAAGTTCGAATCCACGAAATTATCTGTAAAGATGTTTAATTCTGCTGTTAGAAAAGTGGAAAGGAGTAAATATACTAAATTGACGTTACTTTTTTATTCAAATGGACAAGTCAGAAGTACCATAGACATTGTAAATTTGCAATTAAATGGTCCTTTCCAAAAATAACCGTTTGCTACAGAAAAGTTCATATGCGACAGCCTAAAGAACATTAAGGTCAAAATTTACCAAAACCAGTCTTGCCCCTTCTTACCTACTATTATTCTGCTCTCAATTTCTTCATCAGAAAACTGAATTTTGTATCTGCATCACATATTTCCTCTACAGGTCCTCTCTCAGATGCGTGGGCCTCGGTGAACCTCGACCACCCGGCGACATTCGGGACACTGGCCATGGACCTAGAGCTCAAGAATACAATCATGGACGATCTCGAGAGGTTCGTGAGGAGGAAGGAGTACTATAGGAGAGTAGGCAAGGCGTGGAAGAGAGGGTACTTATTGTATGGACCCCCTGGCACAGGGAAATCGAGCCTGATTGCGGCGATGGCCAATTACTTGAACTTCGACATATACGACCTAGAGCTGAGCGGGCTCCGGAGCAATGCGGAACTCCGGAGACTGCTTGTTGCCACCGCAAATCACTCGATATTGGTGGTCGAGGACATCGATTGCACCATTGAGTTGCAAGATAGGAAGTCCGAAACCCGAGCCGCGCGCATGAATATGATGTCCGCCGATTATCCACGAGAAGATGTACAATTTTTTTTTTTTCTTTTTGGCTTTCATTTTTGGTACAAGGTTTACCTCAGTTTGTTGCATGCTATGCTTATGATTTGTTCTTGACATTTAACTTGTTTGTCACTACGACATTAATTTTTGTATCATGGAACAGCTGACGCTGTCTGGATTCCTCAACTTCATTGATGGGCTTTGGTCGAGCTGTGGCGATGAGCGGATCATAGTCTTCACTACCAACCACAAGGAGAAACTGGACTCAGCCCTATTGCGCCCAGGGCGCATGGACGTGCACGTTCACATGTCCTATTGCACCCCCTGTGGATTCAGGCTTCTTGCTTCTAATTATCTCGGGATTGATCACCATGAGCTGTTCGATCAAATCGAGAGTTCGATCACGGCAGCGAGAGTCACTCCAGCCGAAGTAGCAGAGCAGTTGATGAAGAGCGATGAACCAGAGGTCGCTCTCAAGGACTTGGTTTCCTTCCTCGCTGATCACAAGAGGAAAGAAAATGAAGAAGTCATAAAGGAGAAAGTTTGTCGGTGCCAGTTGGTTGAAGAAAATGGAGGAACTGAAGAGGAAAGCGATAAGTGCGAAATAATTGAAGAATAACCAATAAATATCGACTATGTTGGTATATTTTGATCGATTTTAATTTAGATTATTATAAAGAAAGTGATCATTGAATATAAAGTAATTGTATGAAGTCACTGCATGGTCCTCCAAATTATTAATTATGTGAGTCAAATGGTAAAATAAGATGGTCAACGGTCTAGACCAACTCGATTTACATGGTTTGTCAACCATGCAATCTTTTCATGATCGAATATTCAAATCATGCTAATAGTATAATTTGCTTTATATAGTTATATCACGTCAAGGACACATAATGTGGCACATTAGTTTTCTCATGGTTTGGACCTTCCACGGAATCTCGAATATGCTTGGGTTGGCTGAAAGCATTATTTGTCTGAGCTTGGATTCTAATAGAATTGGACTCAACCTAATTCTCGATGGGTTCCTAGTCATCCGTTGCAAGAGTCATCTCATGGGTACATGCTTCTTTTCCTAGGAACATGACAAGTTTCGCAAAAGCAAAACGAGCTAGGAAAGGTTCCCTACTAGCATCGGTCGTATTCGCATCGTGCAGTGGGATTTAAGGAGAGAGCTTTAAGTAGATCATCCTAAAATGGAGCTAACTTACTTCGAGATGCGACCATTGAATAAGATAATCGCACGGGGTTGGTCGATCTGATTTGAATATTTGCCGCCACTCCGCAAAAGAAAAAGGCCAAGACCGGCGCCTCGTCGGGGCAAGAACGAAAGCCTACCAAGGCTTGGACTAGGAACACTCCAGGCCAGGAACCAGCTCAGTCAAGAAGGATTCCATGCATTTGTAGAGAGTTCATTGTTGATCTCCCATTCACATCCAAAAAAATTCTACAATAACGGGTCGATCTCCAATTCTCTTATTCATCGCCACTTCCATCTCCTGATTTCCTCCGGTCATATGCCGTCTGTCCCCCATAGATTGAACTGAAAAGAGTGGCGACCCCTGCTCCAAACGACTCCAACATCGCGGTGGCCAAGGCTGTGCTGTCTGCCGCGGCCTCCGTGATGGTGGTGGAGTCGGTGGTTTGACCTTCGTCTCTCCGGAGTTCCAGGGCCTCCTCTTCTCCAAGATCCATGGCTTCTTGTCTCGCTTCTGCAACGAAATGACCATGGTCATCGAACAGTACGATGGGTACAGACAAAACGACCTCTTCGGGACGGCCCAGATTCTCCTGGCCACCAAGCAATCCCTTTCGATGCAGCGCGTGCGACTGACCAAGTCCCCGAAGGAGAACCACTTCACTCTGGCTATGGACCGGAATCAAATGCTGGTGGATACGTTTCACGGGGTCAATCTCAAGTGGGTTTTCGTGTCGAGACAGGTCGACTCGGGCCACCCAGTCCATCAAGGCTCCACGGTTCAGCACTAAGTTCAGTACTTCGAGCTTAGTTTTCACAAGAAACACAGGGAGATCGTGGTCAAATCTTATGTGCCTTTCCTCATCGACAAGGCCAAGTCCATAAAGCAGGGGAAGAAGACGCTGAAGCTATGCACTACGGGCTCCAACGGCAATAATCTTTAACTATGTTCAATTCTACTATTAGAATTTAGGAGTGAAAAGCTGTGATGCTAAATTCACAAAAACTTCGTTCAATCGGACTAAGTCGGAAGTATCATATAAAGTCCAGCCAAAAATAAGTGATTGCTACATAAAAGTTAATCAGTAAAATCCCAAAGAACATTAAGATCAAAATTCACTCGAACCAGCTTGCACCTTCTTATCTATGATTATGCGCTCAATTTCTTCAGCAGGAGACTGAATTTTGTGTCTCATCACAATTTGTTTCCTCTACAGGCCCTTTCCCAGGCACGTGGTCCCCGGTGAACCTTGACCACCCGGCGACATTCCAAACACTGGTCATGGACCTAGAGCTCAAGAAGAAGATCATCGGCGATCTCGACAGGTTTGTAAGGAGGAAGGAGTACTACAGGAGAGTTGGCAAGGCGTGGAAAAGAGGGTACTTATTGTATGGACTCCTAGGAACGGGGAAACCGAGCCTGGTTGCCACAATGGCTAATTACTTGAACTTCGACATATACGGCCTAGAACTGAGTGGGCTCCATAGCAATGCGGAGCTTAGGAGGCTACTCGTCGCCACCATGAATCAGTCCATATTGGTGATTGAGGACATCGATTGCACCATTCAATTACAAGATAGGAAGTTGGAAACATGAGCCGCGGGCATGAATCCAACATCGACGGGTTATCGGTGAAAAGATCGAGTACTACTTTTTCTTTTTGCTTTCTTTTTGAGTAAAAGGTCTAGTTCGTTTGTTGCATACTATGAATATGATCGGTCCTCGACATTTAACTCATGTTTGTCACTACATTAATTTTTTTTTCTCTTGGAACAGGAGACATTGTCTAGATTCCTCAACTTCATTGATGGGCTTTGGTCGAGTTGTGGCGATGAGTGGATCATAGTTTTCACGACGAGCCACATTGAGAAATTAGACCCAACCCTGTTGTGCCCAGGGTGGATGGACTTGCATTATCCCATGTACTATTGCACCGCTTGTAGGTTTAGGCTTCTCGCTTCTAATTATTTTGGGATCGATCACCACGAGCTCTTCGACTAGATCAAGAGTGCGATCACAACTGCTACAGTCACTCCGGCTGAAGTAGTAGAGCAGTTGATGAAGAGCGACTTGGGGACATGGTTTACTTCCTTGCAAATCACAAGAGGAAAGAAAATGAAGAAGTCAATGAGGAGAAAGTTTGTCGTTCCAATTGGTTGAAGATAATGGAGGGGGTGAAGAAGAAAGTGGTGAGTGCGAACTAATTGAAGAATAAACAACAAACACCCACTATGTTGGTACTTTCCATCAATTTTAACTTAGAGTGTTAAAAAAATCTCGATTATTATGGATTCAATCACAAAAGTGATTGATGGAAAGCTATTGTATCCTCATCCAAATTATTAATAATTTGAGTCAAATGATAAAATCACGTGATCAAACAAACTAAATGAACTCGATTTATATGATCTACAAGCTATGTGATATTTTTTTATGATTGATATTCATATCATGCCAACGGCTTCTTGTAGTTACAGCGGCAACGAGACATAATCAGACACTAATGATAGTCTCATGTTTTGGGCCTTCCATGAAATATTGAATTTGCTTGGGTCGGCTGAAAACATTCATTACCTATGCGATTTTTAGACCAACCATTGGGGTCAAGGTCATTTCGGTCTTTTTCTTCTCTATGGGCAAGATAGAAAATTTCCTTTTTCTCCTTTTCTATTAATATTAAAGAAGGTTTGGACTTATTGGAGCATTCAACTAATTGTCATTTGATATGATAATCATCCATGCAGGGGATTAGCAAAAGCAGACGAGGGACAAAAGGCATAGTGCAGGGCAAGTTAAGGAGAGATATGAGAAAAATATACTGCAAATCTTAAAATTTATCACAAAAATGCAATCGAGTCTTGAAACTTTTAAAAAGTGCAATTAAATTATAAAATTTATGGAATTAGTGTAATCGAATAATTCCACTACAGAAAATGCTGACTTCCCTCTTACACGGCGATAACGTAGTTAAAATGACGTTATTTTGGTTCAAATTTGTTTTTAAATACAAATTGTATTTAAATTAAATTAAAAATTAGGAAAGTTTTTTAAAAATAAGAGCAGAAAGGGTAGGTGAGGGTTTGCAATCCTTGGGGCTGGTGCCCTTGACGACCATTCCCCATCCCGGTGATGTAGGGCGGCAGCGACGAAAAGGGTTGCAAACCATTGCCTGCCTCTTCCTCCTTTGTTTTTTCTTAGAAGTTTTTTTTTTTTTTTTTTTTTAAATATAATTAAAATAAAATTAATATTAAAAATTGAGTTTGGACTAACATGACGTTGTTTTAGTCATGATGGTACCACGCAGGAAAAATAAAATAATAAAGAAAATCCACGCCATCGTTTTTCATTACTCAAGTTAGACGGAGTTAAAACAATGACCTAATTGTACCAACTTAACAAATTTAATGACTTAATAGCATTTTTTAAAAGATTTGAAATTTAATTATACTTTTTTTATAAATTTTAAGATTTTTATTGTGCCTACTTATGAATCATTCTACATATAATTGATTTATTAGAAATGTGATCTTAAAATAGTCCACGCGAATCAATAAATGAGTTTATACTATCTAATTAAACTAAATTGAAGTGGAACATGCGTGGTTTTGCCTTTACCTCGTGATGCAATCATTGAATTAGACAATTGGATGGGATCGGTCGATCTGATTGTAACGTCAAAAGCAAAGGGTGCGAAGACTTGGACTAAGAACAGTGCATGAATTAGCTTAGTGGAGAAGGTAACACAAAAAGCATCAGGCGTGGTTTTGTCCCTTTGTCCTTTCCAGCTGGGACTTCCAGTGGGGATGCCGCTAGCTCTCCCTTTTAAATCCAAGACCGACTCTCGTTGACAGTAACATGTCCATCTCCATTTCTCACATACCATCTTAATACCAAACAGAGTAAACCGAAAAGAATGGCGACCACGCCTCCGGACGACTTCAGGAACACCGTCACGGTGGCCAAGGCAGTGCTGTCTGCTGCGACCTCCGTGACGGCCACCTTGATGGTGGTGCGGTCGGCGGTTCGACCGTTCGTCCCCCGCGAATTCCGGGACTTCCTCTCCTCTGGGATCCGCAGCTTCTTGCTTCGCCTCCGCAACGAAATGACCATGGTCATTGAACCGTACGATGGGTACGCCCAAAACGAGCTCTTCGAGGCGGCCCAGGTTTTCCTGGCCGCCAAGCGATCCGTTTCGGTACGGCGCGTGCGAGTGACCAAGTCCACGAAGGAGAGCCACTCCACTCTGGCTATTATTGACCGGAATCAAAGGCTCGTGGATACGTTTCACGGGGTCAAATTGAAGTGGGTTTTGGTGTCGAGACAAGCCGGCTCGGGCAACCGAGTTCATCAAGGCCGGAAATCAACGGCTGAACAGGAAGAGCAATCCTTCGAGCTCACTTTTGACAAGAAACACATGGAGATCGTAGACAAATCCTATCTGCCTTTCGTCATGGACGAGGCCAAGTCCATAAAGTGGGGGAAGAAGACGTTGAAGCTATACACTTCGAAATGCATCGGTAATTTTTGCAGAACATTATGTTGGAATCATCGGAGTTATCTTTAAATATGTTCTGTACTACTATTAGAAGTGGAAAAAGAGTGATACTAAGGCTTTCATTTTACAAAAAAATAATTTCCACAATTTTTTTTTTTCGAATTTTTCAATGTTTGATTCGTGAAAAATAAACTAGTTGAGAAAAACATTTTCTGCTATTGAAAAAAAGACCTTTAAGAGTAGGGACATTTTTCTCAATTTTTTAGAAAAGAGAAAATATATTCCATAACTTCTTTTACCTTACTTTCTTTCATCAAATGCATTTTCCTTTTATTTTTATGTTTTTCTTTTTAAAAAACGAGTTTTTAATTTTTTATTATTTTTTCTTTCCTTTTTCTTCTTCCTTAGTTGGTTGCTAGCCATAGGCTAGTTTAAGCCTCGCCATAGGGCGACAAGGCTTGAGCTCGTCAAATACCGACCAAGTTTGAGCTCACAAACTTGTGGTGAGGCAATTTGGCCAGTTGGAGCTTGCTCGAGGCCAGATTCGATGAGCCCCGAGCTTGCCTGACTCACCTCGAGCTCGCCTAGATTTGGCGAGCCACGAACTTGTCGGCCTCATGGAGCTCGAGCTCGCTTGGATCAACCAAGCCTCGAGGTCTCCAACCCGCGTCTTGGCTAGTTGCCAAGTAGCTTGCCATTGCCAAGGTACATGCCAGCGGAGGAAGGAGGAAGGAAAAGAAAAAGAAAAATAATTTTATTTTTTAAATAAATAAATAAATAAATAAATAAATTTTTTAAAATGGTAAAAAAATTAACATTAATTTTTTTGGTCAATTAAAAAATAAAATTTGATTTTTTTGGTTTTTTTTTTATAGAAAATCAAATGAGATACCGAATGGTGAAAACTTCATTTCCAAGTTTTAATAGAATACCAAAAAATATTGTAATTTTCCTAGAAATTAACTTTTTAAAAAACATTTTATGGAAACATGATATTTTTCAGAAAACGAACGGAACCTATATATACAAAAAAAGTTTTCAGCTCAATCGGACTAGGCAAAAGTATCATATAAATTAAAGTCCTGCCGAAATATAACTACTTGCTACAAAAAATTTCTTAAGTGAAATCCTAAAGAACATTAAGGTCAAAATTCACCGGAACCAGCCTTGTAGCTTCTTATCTACTGTGATTCTGCCCTCAATTTCTTCAGCGGAAGACTGAATTTTGTATCTCCATCACAATTTGTTTCCTCTAAAGGTCCGGGCCCGGGCGCGTGGTCCTCGGTGAACCTCGACCACCCAGCGACATTCCAGACATTGGCCATGGACCTAGAGCTCAAGAAGAAGATTATCGACGATCTCGACAGGTTTGTAAGGAGGAAGGAGTACTACAGGAGAGTTGGCAAGGCGTGGAAAAGAGGATACTTATTGTACGGACCCCCTGGAACGGGGAAATCGAGCTTGGTCGCCGCGATGGCCAATTACTTGAACTTCGACATATACGATCTAGAACTGAGTGGGTTCCACAGCAGCAATGAAGGGCTCAGGAGGCTACTCGTTGCCACCAAGGATCAGTCCATATTGGTGGTTGAGGACATTGATTGCACCATTCAATTGCAAGATAGGAAGTCGAAAACACAAGATGCCTACATGAATCGGATGCCGATGGGTTATCAGCAAAAAGATCAAGTACCACTTTTTCTTTTTGCTTTCTTTTTTAGTATAAAGTCTAGTTCAATTGTTGCATACCGTGAATATGATTTGTCCTCGGCATTTAACTCCTGTTTGTCACTACAACATCTTCTCATGGAATAGGTGACGTTTTCCGGATTCCTCAACTTCATAGACGGACTTTGGTCGAGTTGTGGCAATGAGCGGATCATCGTTTTCACAACGAACCACATTGAGAAATTAGACCCAGCCCTATTGCGCCCGGGGCGCATGGACTTTCATGTTCCCATGTCCTATTGCACCTTTTGTGGGTTCAAGCTTCTTGCTTCTAATTATCTTGGGATCGATCACCACGAGCTCTTCGACCAAATTGAGAGTGCAATCACAACGGCTAGAGTCACTCCGGCTGAAGTAGCGGAGCAGTTGATGAGGTGCGATGAACCGGAGGTTGCTCTTAGAGACATGGTTTCGTTCCTCGTTAATCACAAAAGGAAAGAAAATGAAGAAGCCATTGAGGAGAAAGCTGGTCAGTCCCAATTGATTGAAGAGAATGAAGGGGGTGAAGAAGAAAGCAGCCCCCAACCGACCAGTAAGCAAAAGAAGCAAGCCAGCTTCGGCAGTGGTAATAGCTTCAAAGGAGTGTGAACTATTTGAAGAATAAACAATAAATATCGACTATGTTGATACGTTTCCATCGATTTTAACTTAGACTATTAAAAAGATCTCAATTATTATGGATTCAATCATAAAAATGATCAATGGAAAGCTATTGTATCATCATCCGAATTATTAATAATCTAAGTCAAATGGTAAAATCACATGATCAAATAGACTAAATGAACTCAATTTATGAGCCATGCAATATTTTCTAGTGATTGATATACATATCATGCCAACGGTATAATTTTCTTCATGCAGTTATCGCGTCAAGGACACATAATCAGGCACTAATGATAATCTCATGTTTTGGGCCTTTCATGAAATATTGAATTTGCTTGGGCTCATTACCTACCCGGTTTAGACCAACCAATGGGGTCAAGGTCATTTCGGTCTTTTTCTTCACTATGGGCGAAATAGTAATTTTCTTTTTTAATATTAAAGAGGGTCCAGACTTATTTGAGTATTCAACTAATTCTCATTCGATACAATAATCCTCCATGCAGGGAATTAGCAAAAGCAGATGAGGGACAAAAGGTTCCAATTAGCGCTGGTTTTTCATATAGTGCAGGGGGAGTTAAGGAGAGATAGTACAATAAATCATGAACTAATTGTATTATAAGTCTTCAAACCTGTTATGTAAGTATAATATAATTTTGAAACTTACAGAAAGTGTAATGAAAGGATCAAGAAGAAGATTATCGGCGAACTCAACAGCTTTGTAAATAGGAGGGAGTAGTACATAAGAGTTGGCAAAGCGTGGAAAAGAGGGTACTTATTGTACGGACACCTTGGAACGGGGAAATCAAGCCTGGTCACCGTAATGGCTAATTACTCACGGCTAGGGGTGTGCAAAGGAACCAAGACATGCCCGGACCGCTCGGAACCGGTGGTTCTTAGGGAAACGGTCTGGTTCCCTGTTCCAATTTATGGGAACCAGTAGGTCTCGGTCCGGTTTCTGATTCCATGGGCGGATCCACCCACCTGGATCGAACCGGTTATATTATAATAGGGTTAATACCCTGAAAAATCCCAAACTGGTATACCTGTGACAAATTTACCCCAAACTATTTTTTTGACCACCAAAAACCCCAAATTGGTATACTTTTGACAAATTTACCTCAAACTGGTACACTTGTGACAAATTTACCCTCTGTTAGTTTTCATTAAATTTTAATTAAGTTAAATGACACGTGACGATTGATTGGTATATCAATTTGGAATTTTGCACTCTGTTTGTCACAGTTTACAATTTTTGTGATTTTTTTGTGATATTAATCCAATTTAGCGGAGGGTATAATTGTCACAAATTTATCAGTTTTGGGTTTTTTGTGGTTTTATAAATTAGTTTGGGGTAAATTTGTTATAAATGTACGAGTTTAGGGTTTTTTTTATGGTTAGTTGGGGTAAATTTGTCACAGGTGTACCAGTTTGGGGTTTTTTATAGTCAAAAAAATAGTTTGAGGTAAATTTGTCACAAGTGTACTAGTTTGGGGTTTTTCAGGGTATTAACCCATTATAATAATATATTAATTTTTAATATTAAAAAAATTTCTAGACACTTCCTAAGATCCCTAATAGCTTCCCCTCTTCTTGCCATCGCCGTCTTCACGTTCGCCAACTCAAGAAGCACCGCGTGCTACACAGGTCTAATGTCCTCCACTCCATAATTTGGAGAAAAGACTCCTCTTCCTCTAGCTTGGCCAATATCCTATTAGATCTATTCAAATACCCCAAAATATCGCCAAACCTTTTCAACATGTAATTAGCAGAACCCATCAGCTACAAAGCCATGGCAACAAGCAAGTTGGGCAACAAGCAAGCTGGGCTTCGTAGGGACGGAGCTTTGCATAAACCCTTGTAGAACCCTTAGGCAAACATGGTTTTTGCCAGAAAAATGAAAGGGAAAATGAAAAAAAGAAAGTTGCCAGCTCCTGTTCCAGTTCTAGGTGGTTGCTGCTCCATTGACTATTAAAGACTGGTTCCATGGATCCATCCAAGAACCAGACCGAACCGACGGTCCAGTTCCCGGTTCCAATTTTTTGGAACCGGTACTTAGCGGGTGGTTCCTGGTTCTAGGTCTGGAACTACCCGCCCGGACCATGCATACCCCTACTCATGGCTTACAACTAAGTGGGCTCCACAGCAATGCAGAGCTCAAGAGGCTACTCGTCGCCACCATGAATCAGTCCATATTGGTGGTTGAGGACATCGATTGCACCATTCCATTGCAAGATAGGAAGTTGGAAACATGAGCCGCTAGCAAGAATCCGACACCGACGGGTTATCGCCGAAAAGATCGAGTACTACTTTTTCTTTTTGCTTTCTTTTTTAGTAAAAGGTCTAGTTCATTTGTTGCATACTATGAATATGATCTGTCCTCAACATTTAACTCATGTTTGTCACTACATTAATTTTTTTTCTCATGGAACAGGTGACATTATCCAGATTCCTCAACTTCATCGATGGGCTTTGGTCAAGTTGTGGCGATGAGCGGACAAGTCATATTGAGAAATTAGACCCAGCCCCATTGCACCCAAGGTGCATGGACTTGCATGTTCCCATGTACTATTGCACTGCTTATGGGTTTAGGCTTCTTGCTTCTAATTATTTTGGGATCGATCACCACGAGCTCTTCGACCAAATCAAGAGTGCAATCACAATGGCTAGAGTCACTCCAGCCGAAGTAGTAGAGCCGTTGATGAAGAGCGACTTGGGGACATGGTTTACTTCCTTGCTAATCACAAGAGGAAAGAAAATGAAGAGGTCAATGAGGAGAAAGTTTTTCGGTCCCAATTGGTTGAAGAGAATGGAGGGGATGAAGAAGAAAGTGGTGAGTGCGAACTAATTGAAGAATAAACAATAAACACCGACTATGTTGGTACGTTCCATCGATTTTAACTTAGACTATTATAAAAATCTCGATTATTATGGATTCAATCACTAAAGTGACGGATGGAAAGGTATTGTATCCTCATCCAAATTATTAATAATTTGAGTCAAATGATAAAATCACGTGATCAAACAGACTAAATGAACTCGATTTATATGATCGATGAGCTATGCGATATTTTTTAATTATTGATATTCATATCATGCCGACCATAAAATTTGCTTCTTGTAGTTACCGCGGCAAGGACACATAATTAGACACTAATGACAGTCTCATGTTTTGGGCCTTCCATGAAATATTGAATTTGCTTGGGTCGGCTGAAAACATTCATTACCTATCCGATTTTTAGACCAACCATTGGGGTCAAGGTCATTTCGGTCTTTTTCTTCCCTATGGGCAAGATAGAAAATTTCATTTTTCTCTTTTTCTTCTAATATTAATGAAGGTTTGGACTTATTGGAGCATTCAACTAATTGTTGTTTGATATGATAATCATTTATGCAGGGGATTAGCAAAAACAAACGAGGGACAGAAGGTGTAGTGCCGGGCAAGTTAAGGAAAGGGTACGAGAAGACATGGACTACGAACAGTGCATGAATCCGCTTAGTCGAGAAGGCAACAGAAAAAGCATCGGGGTGGTTTTGTCCCTTTGTGCTTTCCAGCTGGGACTTCCGGTGGGATGTCGCCAGCTCTCCCTTTCAAATCCAGGACCGACTCTGGTTGACGGGAACATAATCATCTCCGATTCTCCAATTCTCACATCCCATCTTAATACCAAACAGAGTCAACTGAAAACAATGGCGACCACCCCAGGCAGTGCTGTCTGCTGCGACCTCCGTGACGGCCACCGTGATGGTGGTGCGGTCGGTGGTTCGACCCTTCATCCCCCGCGAATTCCAGGACTTCCTCTTTTCTAGGATCCGCGGCTTCTTGTCTCGCTTCTGCAACGAAATGACCATGGTCATCGAACGGCACGACGGGTACGCCCAAAACGAGCTCTTTGGGGCGGCCCGGGTTTTCCTGGCCGCCAAGCAATCCGTTTCCGTACGGCGCGTGCGAGTGACCAAGTCCACGAAGGAGACCCACTCCACTGTGGCTATTATTGACCAGAATCAAATGCTCGTGGATACGTTTCACGAGGTCAAATTGAAGTGGGTATTGGTGTCAAGACAAGTCGGCTCGGGCAAACGAGTTCATCAAGGCCCAAACTCAACGGTTCAACACGGAGATCAGTACTTTGAGCTCACTTTTGACAAGAAACATATGGAGATCGTGGACAAATCCTATCTGCCTTTCGTCATGGACCAGGCCAAGTCCATAAAGCAGGGGAAGAAGACATTGAAACTTTACACTGCAAGCTCTAACGGTAATTCTTTATTTTGTTGGAATCATCGGTTACCTTTAAATATGTTCAATTCTACCATTAGAAGTGGAAAGGGAGCGATATTAAGGTTCCCTAACTTCCACGAAAATGTTTTCTGGATTTTTCGACTCTCGATTTGTGGAAAATAAACTAATTAAGGAAAATGTTTTCCGTTATTAAAAAAAAATTTCAAAAGTGGGTAAAATATTTTCTGCTTTCCCGTAACTTTTTTCACCAAACAGATTTTCCTTTCATTTTTATGCTTTCTTTTTCTTTTCTTCTTGTTTTAAAAAATTGATTTTTTAATTCTTTTTCTTTTTCTTTTTCTTCCTCCTCGATCAGTCGCCGACCACAGGCCAGCTCAAGTCTTGTCACAAGCCGTTAAGGCTAGTGAGGCCTTGAGCCCAACTCGCCTCAGGCAAGCTCGAGCTTGTTAGCCTTGGTAGAGCTCGGGCTCGCTTGGATTGGCCTAGCCTTGAGCTCGCTGACTCACATCTTTTCGAAAACATGATATTTTTAAGCGGAGTCTAAATTCATAAAAAACTTTTCAGCTCAATCAGACTAGTTAGAAGTCCAGCCCAAAAATAACTACTTGCTACAGAAAAGTTCATAAGTAAAATCCTAAAGAACATTAAGGTCAAAATTCACTAGAACAAGTCTTGCACCTTCTTATATATTCTGCCTTCAATTTCTTCAACAGAAAATTGAATTTTGTATCTCCATCTTTGTTTCCTCTATAGGTTCATTCTCGAGCCCATGGTCCTCAGTGAACCTCGACCACCCGGCGACGTTCCAGACACTGGCCATGGACCTAGAGCTCAAGAAGAAGATCCTTGACGACCTGGACAGGTTCGTGAGGAGGAAGGAGTACTACAGGAGAGTCGGCAAGGTGTGGAAAAGAGGGTACCTATTGTACGGACCCCCTGGAACAGGAAAATCAAGCTTGGTCGCCGCGATGGCCAATTACTTGAACTTCGACATATACGACCTAGAACTGAGTGGGCTTCGGAGCAATGCGGACCTCAGGAGATTGCTCGTCGCCACCGCGAATCAGTCCATTTTGGTGGTCGAGGACATCGATTGCACCATTCAGTTGCAAGATAGGAATTCAGGAACACGAGCCGCCGGCATGCATCCGATGTTGATGTGTTTTATCAACAACAAGATCAAGTACAATTTCTTCTTTTTTGCTTTCTTTTTTAATATGAGGTCTAGTTCAATTGCTGCGTACTATGAATATGATTTGTCCTCAATGTTTAATTCATGTTTGTACCTACAACAATATTTTTTTTCCCTAATGAAATAGGTGACGTTGTCTGGATTTCTCAACTTCATCGATGGGCTTTGGTCGAGCTGCAGCAATGAGTGAATCATAGTCTTCACTACAAACCATGTTGAGAAACTAGACCCGGCCATCTTGCGCCCAGGGCGCATGGATTTGCACATTCCCATGTCCTATTGCACCCCTTGTGGGTTCAGGCTTCTAGCTTATAATTATCTCGGGATCGATCATCATGAGCTTTTCAACCAAATTGAGATCGCGATCGCGATGGCTAGAGTCACTCCGGCTGAAGTAGCGGAGGAGTTGATGAAGTGCGATGAATCGGAGATCGTCCTCAGGGACATGGTTTCCTTCCTCACTAATCACAAGAGGAAAGAAAATGAAGAAGTCATCAAGGAGAAAGTTTGTCGCTCTCAAGTTTGTCGATCTCAATTGATCGTAGAAATTGGAGGGAGTGAAGAAGAAAGCAGCAAGGGCGAGCTGATTGAAAAATAAATAATACATGTCGACCGCAATGGTATGTTTCCATCGATGTTATTTAGATCATTATAGAGTTCTTTGTATTAAGCATGATGATGTATACCAGCCCCGTCATACTGACGGGTCGGGACAGGTCAGATCGGGTAAAAAATAGTCGGGTCTTAAAATGCAAATTTGGCAACCCATGTTTGACATGATTCAAGATCTACTTTTAGCAATTTTTTCTTTTAAAAATTGTGGTCTTTGAAGAATAGGCGGCTCCATGGACTGACTCGTCGAGTTGGTGAGGGAGCTTGGGGTTCGGTTATAAACGGAAGCGTTAAAGTGGTGGTGAAAGTCCGGTCCTGGCCATCCATAAACCTGGCCGTGGCCCGGTGAGGCCGGTCTCACCATTTTCGGCCTCGCCGGATTTGCTAGGCGAAATTTTAAATGACTGGCATGCCACCTGGCCCAAAGAAAAAAGAATAAGAAAAAGAAAAAGAAAATAAAGAGAAGAAAATAAGGAAGAAGAAAATTTGTTTTTCAAATTGAAAAGTTTTTTGAGTTCTATTCCAAATTTGTTTTCGGGAACAAAAAAATAGATTTGGAATGCTCCAACGTGTTTCATTCTTTTTCTTTATGGGCAAAAATCTGTTCATGAACAAAAAAAAAAAGAATACAAACAAACAGCCCCTTACACTCCGCACCCGGCAGCTGACCAGAAAGATTTTCACTAAGTCATGAAGAAGGAATTACATATCTCAACAGCTGATGATCGGCTTAAACTTTTATCTTTCTCGTGCTCACGACAAGTGTAAGCTAATCGGAATAAACCCTTTACATACTACCTGTGATTCAACTGGCCGAACTATTATACTAGTCACCGTTGCCGAAGATTCCTACGCAACTAATAGGAAAATCAGAAGGGGAAATTCGCATGGACATCTAATCAAGCATGTGGGCGACGACATGCATATTTCCAATAGAGAAGAACCCATATACTCATTCGGTAGTCATTTCGTCGCAATGATAGAAGACCAAGCAGCAAAAATCGACTTTCCGAATTGAACTAATCACTCAAGCAACTTTTAGAAGAAAGACATAATAGAGCCATATGAATGCTTTACACAAAACGTGATTTTAATGTAAATTATGAGTTGGAATATGAGTATGACCCAGATAAAAACATTGAAATAAATATAGCAAAATTGGTTTTCGACAAATCTCTGTCTTTAAACCCTGCCAAAATAAAAGAAAAAATAATGACTAGTGCTAAACACACTCAAGTTAAATCGTTCAACATTAATAAATTGACTTCCTTTTGAAAGATGGCCTAATTAAATTAACCGAAGACCGTGTAATTCCAAATAAAGATTTAGTAAACACAAAAATATTGCAAGTGACACCATTTATGGAGCCATAACACTGTTAATTGTGTTGTTTTCAAGAGTTCAATTTAGTAGGAAAAAGTCAAATTTGCCGAATGATTGATGACCTTTAATAATTTAATTGAAAAAATCTGATGGTTGATGAATTATTCAATTATTAAAAAAGGGCATATGTTGACATAAAAAAATGATCAAACTTTTGGTTATTATTGACAAATGGCAAACTTGGTCGATGAAGACACTTCATCAAAAGAATCAACAAACTTGAAGAATAGGTAACTTGCTTGTGGAGTCATTGACCACACACAACGTGAAAGTTATCGACGGGAGCTTTCATCAAGACTTGAGAAATGGATCGACAAAGTCATAAGCAATGAGCAATCAACATAAGAATATAACTGTTCGCTGATTATATCTATTGCCACTAACTAGGGATTTTTGTTTCTTGCATATAAGTGTTGCCTGTAGATAAGTGTTGCATAGAGTAACTTCTTTGATAGAATTAAAAATTTTTCTTTATTTGAATTTAAAAAGTGTTGTTTTAAACCGTCGATGATGAGCTACAAAAATATCCACATTGTACTCTTGTAAGGAATCCTTATTAATCGATCAACGCACTTGAGTCCTTCTGTAAATTTATTTTAATCTTGTATAATCGGTTGCAATTGCCTCCAATTTCCATACCTCTGGATCAAAGATGAGATTTATGTCTAACGTAATCATTTAGGGATTGCCTATGACACGACAGGCTCTTGCAAAAGCAGAGAAAAGGGTCCCCAGCTAATGCTGGTCGTATTCACATCGGTGCAGCTTCAGTCAAGAAGGAATCGTCAAATAAAATATTTAAGATGTATTCATAATTTTTCTTGTCAATATAATTTCAACTTTAAATAATCTAGCCAGTCAGTAAACAAGTTTATACTACCTAATTAAACTAAAACTGAAATGGAATGTGCCGTGGAATTATCTCGGGATCGATTGCCACGAGCTCTTCAACTAGATCGAGAGTTCGATCATGGTGGCGAGACTCACTCTGGCCAAAATAGTGGAGCAGTTGAGGTCACTCTCCGGGAAATGGTTTCCTTCCTTGTTAATCACAAGAGGAAAGAAAATGAAGAAGTCATGAAGGAAAAAGTTTGCCAGTGCCAATTGGTTGAAGAAAATGGAGGGACTGAAGAGGAAAGTGGAAAGTACGAAATAATTGAAGAATAACCCATAAATATCAACTGTGATGGTATTTTCCAATCGATTTTAATTTAGATTATCATAAAGATAGTGATTATTGAGGATGAAGTGATTGTATGAAGTTACTGCACGATCATCCAAATCATTAACTATGTGGGTCAAATGGTAAAATCAAATAATCAAAAGTCTAGATGAACTCGATTAACATAGTCTATCAACCATGCCAATTTTTCTTGTGATCAATATTCATACCATGCCTGGCAACATAATTTGCTTTATGTAGTTATATCACGTCAAGGACACATAATCTGACACTAATGTTTTCTCATGGTTTGCACCTTCCGCGGAGTCTCGTGTTTGCTTGGTTGGCTGAAAACAATATTTGTCCGAGCTTGGATTCCTATAGTCCTCCTCCGTTGCACCCACGCAAACCGATTAATCACTAGAGTCGCATGGGTCCGTGCTCCGAGGATGGCCACAAGAAAATGCGCACTTACGGTGGTTCGAATCAAATCGATCAGCGGTAAAGGAGAAATGAGGTTGATGTTCGTCTTTTTCCTAGGAGCCCGGCAAGCTCTGCAAAAGTTAAACAAGCTTAGAAAAGGTTCCCAGTAGCAGACGGTCGCATCGGCATCGTGCAGCGGGAATCAAGGAGAGAGCGTGAGCATTCTGAAATGGGACTAATTTACACTGAGATGCGATCGTTGAGTAACACGATCGCGGGGGGTTGGTCGATCTGATTTTTAATATTTGCCACTGCCCTCAAAAGAAAAGGGGAAAGGACGGGGCCCCGTCGGGGGCAAGAAACAAAAGTCTACGAAGATTTGGACTAGGAACAGTCCAGGAACCAGCTCAAACACCATGTCCCCCATAGATTGAACTGAAGAGAATGGAGACCCCGACTCAGAACTAGTTCAAGAACACCGTCGCGGTGGCCAAGGCCGTGCTGTCTGCCGCGGCCTCCATGACAGCCACCGTGATGGTGGTGCAGTCGTGGTTCGACCGCTCATGCCCCTTGAATTCCAGGATTTTCTCTTCTCCGGGATCCGCAGCTTCCTGTCTCGCTTCTCCAACGAAATGACCATGGTCATCGAAGACTACGACTACGCCAAAAATGAGCTCTTTCAGGTGGCCCAGGTCTTCTTGGCTGGCAAGCAATCCTTCTCGGTGCGGCGAGTCCGAGTGACCAAGCCCATGAAGGAGAACCAACGCACCCTGGCTATGGACCGAAATCAAGTGCTGGGAGATACGTTTTGCGGGGTCAAACTCAAGTGGGTTTTCACAATTCAACTCGGGCTACCAAGGTCCTTATAGCCGGCACCCGATGGCTGAGCACGAAGTTCAGTATTTCGAGCTCAACAGACACAGGGAGATCGTGGTCGATTCCTATCTGCCTTTCGTCATCGAGGAGGCCAAGTCCATCAAGCAGAGGAAGAAAACGTTGGAGTTATGCTCTTCAAACTCCAAAGAGTCGTACCGCGGTAATTGTCGTCCACAATTAAGTTGGAATCAACAAGGTTATATCTAAATATGTTTAATTTCACAGAATCATCTTAGTTCAATGAGACTCGTCAGAAGTATCGTAGACAGTTGCAATCAAATGGTCATGTCCAAAAATAAGTACTGCTGCAGAAAAGTTCATGTGTAAAATCCTAAAGAACATTAGGGGCAAAACTCACTGGAACAGTCTTGCACCTTCTTGTCTGCTATCTGCCCTGATTCTGCTCTCTATTTCTTCAACAGAAGATTGAATTTTGCATCTCCATGACAATTTCTTTCCTCTACAGGTTCTCTCTCGGGTGCATGGTCTCCAGTGAACCTTAATCACCCGGCAACATTTGAGACGCTAGCCGTGGACCCAAAGCTCAAGAAGATGCTCATCGACGATCTCGACAGGTTTGTGAGGAGGAAGGAGTACTATAGGAGAGTCGGCAAGGCGTGGAAAGGAGGTTACTTATTGTATGGACCTCCCGGCACAGGGAAATCGAGCCTAGTCGCGGCAATGGCCATTACTTGAAATTCGACATATATGACCTAGAGCTAAGCGGACTCTGGAGCAACGCGGAATTCAGGAGGCTGCTCGTCACCACTGCGAATCGGTCCATATTGGTGGTCGAGGACATCGATTGCACCATCACGTTGCAAGATAGGAGGTCGGAAGCCCAAGCCACAAGCACGAAGACAATGTCGTCCCCATATCGGCAACAAGATGCGGTACAATTTTTTTTTTCTTTTGGCATCGTTTTTCAGTATTAGGTTTACTTCTATTGTTGCCTCCTATGCATATGATCCATACTTGACATTTAACTTATATTTGTCACTATGATATTGATTTCTTTCTCATGGAACAGCCGACGTTGTCTGGATTTCTTAATTTCATCGACGGGCTTTGGTCTAGCTGTGACGTGAACGGATCATAATCTTCACAACAAACCATAGGGAGAGACTAGACCTGGCTCTATTGCGTCCAGGGCGCATGGATGTAGAAGTTCCCATGCTCTACTGCACTCCGTGCGGTTTCAGGCTTCTCGCTGCTAATTATCTCAAGATCAATCACCACGAACTCTTCGACCATATTGAGAGTTTGCTCAAGACAGCCAGAGTCACTCCGGCTGAAGTAGCCGAGCAATTGTTGAAGAGTGACGAAGCGGAGGTGGCTCTCAGGGATATGGCTACCTTCCTCGTTGATCACAAGAGGAAAGAAAATGACGAAGTCATCAAGAAGAAAGTTTGTCAGTGCCAATTGGTCGAAGAAAATGGAGCGAGTGAAGAGAAAAGCGGAAAGTGCGAACTAATTGAAGAATAAATAATAAATATCGACTGTATGGTATGTTTCCATCGAATTTAATTTAGAGTATTATAAAGATGGTGATTATTGAGGTCACAAAAGCAACTGATGGGAAGTTATTGCCCGATCATCGAAATCATTAATTAAGTGGGTCGGATGGTAACATGGCATGTAATCTAAGTGAATTTAATCAATAGTTTACATGAATCGTGTGATATTCATATCACGCCGGCACTATATTTTGCTTTATATAGTTATATCACGTCAACGACACAAAATCAGACAGTAATTGATTTCTCATGTTTAGGGCCTCCCATAATTTTTATTTTTATTTTTTGTATTTGCTTGGGTTTGCTGAAAACATTATCCATCTGGTTTAGTCCAACCATTTGGTTCAAGGTGTATACTGATCTGAGCACCCTGCTAATTCTTGATAGTCTTCCGTTGCACACACATCAATTAATTACTAAATTCACATAGATCCGTGTTTTGAGTATGTCCTCAAGAAAATGCGGAAGTAGAGTGGTTTGAATTCAATCGACCAGCGATAAAAGACAAATGAGGTCGTCGTTTGCACAATCCGATGAGGTTCTCTCTTGCGTAATCATTTAAGGGTTACCTTTTTTTCCCAGAACACGACAAGCTTGGCAAAAGCGGAAAGACGGCAAAAGGTTCCAACTATCTCTGGTTTTTCTTATTCGTATCGTGCAGCGAGAGTTAAGGAGAGATTGATAAATAAATCATTCTAAATGTAACTGATCTATTGAAATTTTGATCTTTATCTAGTCTTGCCAATCAATAAACAAGCCTATGCTATCTAATTAAACTAAATTGAAGTGGAATGTACCGTGGTTTTGCCTTACATCGAGATGCAAATCATTGAATTAGATGTTGCGTGGGAGATTGGTCGATAGGATTTTAACATCAAGATCAAACTTTACGAAGACTTGGACTAAGAACAGTGTATGAATTAACTTCGTCCAGAAGGTAACACAAAGGCGTACCATGCGGCGTTTGTCCCTTTGTGCTTTACAGCCAGACTTCCTCCATGCGTTTGTCCTTTTGTGCTTTACAGTCAGACTTCCATGGAGAATGTCGCTAGCTCGCCCCTTTAAATGCAAGACCGACTCATTGACAATAACATATGCATCTACAATTCTCTAAATATATGGCCACTTGCAACTCACGATCCCCTCCGATCAAATACCATCTATACCAAACAAAGTAAACTGAAAAGAATGGTGACCCTGACTCGAAACGTATGAAGTTGAAGAGGTTGACAAAGGGGTTAGTGCTAATTAAACGGTGGGCACATAGGCGAACCAATCATCTCTTTAGGTACACTAAAGAAACCCAACACTTATTAATTGGCCCACTTCCTCTCACTTTTCCTATGTGGGACAAGAAAACATGCACTTAATTTGTTTTACGAACAAACTTCCAACACAAACAACTCCAAGAACCTCGTGTGGTGGCCAAGGCAGTGCTGTTTGCCGCAGCCTCCATGATGCCTCCATGATGGTGGTGTAGTTGCTGGTTCGACGTCAATGGCAACTGTCTGTGGAGGTATCTGAGCATTAATTTTGTCCTACTTCAGAAAATTTTTGCACCATACATGGCTTAATTGAAAAATGTGCATACTTGTCCGAACACTCTGCATTATTTTCCGAGTATGATGGCTTCTCTCGTGTTGGAAGTATGGAACTCATGGACGCTGGCATTCCATTACGAGAACGTATAGCAGTGTTCCGGTGGGTCTTGTCGGTGAAGTTGATCCAGTGACGGGTGAAATAACTGATTACCAGATACTGATATACTTTTTGTTGGAGAAAACTTCCTTACTTGTTTTGATGTCGACAAAACATTTTCAGTCTAGTCTGAAGACTTGCAGACTCACTCAACAAAGTTTGAAGACTCATAGACTCTTCCGTCAAAGTCTGAAGATCGTCAAAGTCTGAAGATTGTCAAAGTCTGAAGATCGCCAGACCACCAGACTCAAGATGTAAAGTCTGCCCTCATTGACAGTTTCTAGACCGACGAAGAAGATTTATCCATATTCAAGTATGTCTTTAGGGATTTGATTCGAGCGGTTATAGAAGATCTCACTAGTGGAGATAGCACCTCAAGATCGATTATTCGGTTTGATTCGATTTGAATAAATTGGATTCGTTGATTGGCGAAATACACTTGGAAGGTTCTACTTATGGAAACCTAGATCCCGATTGTATGGGCGGCGGGATTGGTGGGCTATCTTCACATTCCTTAAGTAACTCGAGATCTCCCTAATTGATTTTTGTCCAACGGGTAGATTGGAAGAACTCCTTTGGAAGGTGCCAACGGTTATGAAGGCATGGAGGAGTATATAAGGAAGACGCTCGGTTATTTGAGGGAGTGCGAGATAGAAAAATTCCAAAGTACGAAGCTTCTTGTTTTTGTCAATTCAACTGTTGAGCGTAAACTTGTACTCAAAAGAGAGTTTATACTTTTGTGAAGCCTTGAGGAAGTGTAGTAGAGTCTCTACACTTTGTGGAATCAAGGAAGTGATACCGTAACGACTCTTTTGATTCATAGTGGAATCCAGCCCCGGTGGACATGTTAGTGCGGGAGAGTGGACGTAGGCTTGGATTAAGCCGAACCACTATAAACCTTGTGTTCTTATTCTCTTCCTTGAACCCTTTTACCTTGATCGTAACTCTATTTAATTGTTCGAGTCTAATTTCCATTATAAAGTCTATTGCTAAACAGATTTGAAATTATAATTTCTGGTTTACTTAGCAAAAATTGTTTTCGCACCTATTCACCCCCTCTAGGTGCTCGTACTAGCGTTTACAATTGGTATCGAGCCCGTGTACTCATTTAAATTGAAGTGTTTTTACTTGAGTTAACGATCCATGGCTAGTATGTTAACTCAGTGCGGTTGAAGGGCAAAGCAACACAAGACCGCCTTATTTTGATGGAAAGGATTACAAAGCATATGGAAAAACAAGATGAAGGCATTCCTAAGATCTAAAGATCCTATGGAATGGGACGTGGTAGACAAAGGAATCACTCATAAAGCTACAACAGTCTCGAAAGGGGAAAGGAAGCTATTGAGTCCGGCGGGATGACTCAAGAAGAGATAACCAAGAGACAAGCTCTCGATGCAAAAGCAATTTATTCCTTATATTGTGCATTATCTCCTCTGAATATAACAAAATATCTTCTTGTGAAACAGCTAAAGAAGTCGGGATAGGTTGAACATCACCTATGAAGGAAGCGATCGAGTGAAAGAAACCAGAATCAATATTCTGCTCGAGTCAATACGAAGCCTTCAAGATGAAACCAGGAGAATCTATCACGACATATTTAGTCGTTTTACGAAATCGTGAATGGTCTTGAGTATCAAGGTCAACCAATCTCTGGACCTATGAAGTTCAACAAGCGCTGCGTGGACTTTCCAAAGATTGGAATCACGTAAAGACCTCAATAAGGGAGACACAAAGAATCATGCCACTTTCTGTTGACGAATTGGTTGGCACTCTTTGATCTTATGAAGTGGAGCAAAACAACGAAGATGAAGATCCCAAAGGTAAAAAATCTATTGCTTTAAAATCTAACGATGACTCGATGTTACGTTCGAAGATGATATGGACGATGAAGAGCTTGCTCTCATGATAAGAAAGTTCAGAAAACTGAACAAAAAGGGAAGAAGATTCAATTGGAAGAAACAAAGCTCTCAAAAGTTTCAAAACAAATCAGCAGAGGATGATGAATCCAATAAAGATGTGATTTGTTTTGAATGCAAGAAAAAGGGACACATCAGACCCAACTGTCCCTTACTAAAGAAAAAGAAATGAAAAGCGAGAAATACGAAAGGCTCTCAAAGCAGAAACTTGGAGTGATACCGAATGCGAAGAGAGTGATGATGACTATGCCAATATTTGTCTAATGGCACAATCAGACTCAGACTCTGAGACAGACTCAGACTCAGACTCAGACTCAGACTCAGACAGTGAAATCAAGGTAAGCAATTTTAAGATTCCTACTAAAGTTTCTAAATATATTGATGAATTGTGTCTTAGTCTCAAAACCTCTCTCAAGAGGATTTCCGAACTGAAAAGGGAAAATTCTGCATTGAAGCAACATGAGACTGTTTGAAAAGAAAAGGTCGAAAATTTAGATAAAAGTGTCATTACCTTGAAAGAAAATGCAGACTCTCTTTCTAAAGAAAATGAAGTTTTGAAAAATGATATTTCAAGCATCTCAAAAAGGTTTTCGTAGGATCGAGAAATTGGAAAAGATTCTTTTAGCACAAAGACCTTACTTTAACAAATCAGGCTTAGGAATGACTGCTGAAACCATTCCTCTAATTGATTTTCCAAAAGTGAAGGAAAGAATCAAACAAAGACCTACAAAAGACTTTTATAAAACTCATTTTCAAAAAGCCTTTGTAAAACTGTAGGCTGCAATGCTCTTAAATGTTCTAAGTGTAATAGTTCGAGACCATTTTGAGAAAGAATGTCCTATGGTTTGGAAACCTGTTAAGAAGGTTTGGGCAAAGACCGTATATTGTACTAACAACATTGGACCCAAGAAAATATGGGTACCAAAAAAGGCTTGAGTTTTCCTTTTAAATGCAGGTCACTATCAAGAAAAAGGTCAAATGGTACTTGGATAGTGAGACAGGAGACTCAAGTTGTTTCATAAAGCTTATGCAAGTTAATGGTGGAAAAGTTTCATTTGGAGGAAATAGTAAAGGCAGAATTGTCGGACGCGGAACAGTAAAGATTGGAAGTCTCACAATTAGCAACGTTTCTTTAGTAGAATGACTTAACTACAACTTGTTAAGTATCGCCCAACCGTGCGATACGGGTTTCAGAATTAACTTTCAAGAAGGAATATGTTCAGGAACCAGCAAAGATTCCTCTCAGACTTTCACAGGACGAAGACATGGGAACATCTATCTTCTGGACATCAAACTAGAAAAATCCCAATGTCTAATCTCAATACAAGAGGAAGCTAATCTATGGCATAGGAAACTTGGCCACATCAACATGAGGCAAATAGCCAAGATCTCTACAAAGAAGCTTGTTCGTGGACTACCAAATCGACATATGAAAGATCCGATCTATGCACCCCATGCGTACTAGGAAAACAGGTCGAAGTTTTTCAAACCAATAAATCAAGTTTCCACTAATCGTGTGCTGCAACTCTTACATATGGATCTCTTTGGACCAACAGAACCCAGTATTGGTGGTAAGAAATATTGCCTAGTAATAGTAGATGATTACTCACGATTTACTTGGGTATATTTCTTGACAAGTAAGTCTGAAACTTTTTCTTATTTTATAAAGTTTGCAAAGAAAGTACAGAATGAGAAGGGGTATGTTATTTCTTGTATACGAACAGATCATGGAGGTGAGTTTGAAAATCAAGATTTTGCTAAATTCCGTGATGAATCGGTTTTCAGCATGTGTTCTCTTCTCCGTACACTCCGAACAAAATGGAGTTGTGGAAAGGAAGAATAGATCACTGCAAGAAATGGCTAGAACTTTTTTAATTGAAAGCAACATTTCTTCTCGCTTTTGGGTGAAGCAGTTTCTATAGCTTGTTATATTATTAATAGAGTTTTCTTAAGACCTATTTTGGAGAAAACTCCCTATTAATTGTTCAAAGGTAATAAACCAATTGTTTCCTATTTTCATGTGTTTGGTTGCAAATGTTTTATATTGAAAAATGCAAATGATCGAATTGGTAAGTTTGAAGAAAAATCAGATGAAGGTATTTTCCTTGGATATTCAACCACCAGCAAAGCTTACAGAGTTTACAACAAAAAGACTCAAACAGTGGAGGAATCAATGAATGTTAAATTTCAAGACTTCACACAAATTCAATCGATCCAGACTCAACCTGAAGAATCTGAACCTGCTCCAGACTCTACAAAGTCTAAACCCTCAGAAGCAGCTCAGACTTCAGAAGATTAACAAAGAACAAACATTGAAGAACCAGATAAAGAGAAAGATTAGTCTGTCAAACCAACCAGCAACTGGAAGCACAAGTCTAGTCACCCCAAAGAACTCATAATTGGCAACATTGATGAAGGAATCCGTACGAGATCCAAAAGGCATGAAGAGTCTAGTCTTTGTGGCACTTATTTCGAAATAGAACCCAAGAGCATAGAAGAAGCCTTAGCTGATGAAAGTTGGATTGAAGCTATGCAAGAGGAACTCGGGCAATTCAGCATTAACGATGTCCGGGAATTGACTCCTAAACCAAAAGGTAAATCTGTTGTTGGAGCTAAATGGGTTTTCGAAACAAGATGGATGAAAAAAGAAAAGTTATAAGGAACAAAGCAAGACTCGTGGCCAAAGGATATACGCAAGAAGAAGGGATAGACTATGATGAGACTTACACACCAGTAGCAAGGTTAGAGGCAATTAGACTATTACTTACCTTTGCTTGTTATAAGAATTTCAGGTTATTCCAAATGGACGTCAAAAGCACATTCTTAAATGGATTTATTCAAGAGGAAGTCTATGTGGAACAACCTCCCGGATTTGAAGACCCAAGGAAGCCAGACTCGTATTCGTACCGAAAAAGGCGCTATATGCATTAAAGCAAGCACCTCGAGCTTGGTACGACAGATTAAGTAAGTTTTTAATCCAAAATGGTTTTGTTAAAGGTAAGGTAGACACCACCTTGTTTATTAAAAGAGAAAATAAAAACTTTTTACTTGTACAAATCTATGTTGATGATATTATCTTTGGATCACCTAACGAAAATCTGTGCAAGAAATTTTCTAAATCTATGCAGGATGAATTTGAGATGAGCATGATGGGTGAACTTTCCTTCTTCCTTGGACTACAAGTAAAACAATTGAAGGAAGGGACTTTCATTCATCAAGAAAAATATGCTAAAGATCTTGTTAAAAAGTTCGGATTGGAGAATTGTAAAAAGACTAATATACCAATGTCTAGTTCTTCGAAGCTGGACAAAGATGAAGGAGGAAAGAAGATTGACCAGAAGCTATATAGGAGTATCATTGGTTCACTTCTTTATCTTACTACATCTAGACCGACATTTTGTTTAGTGTATGTATTTGTGCGATTCCAATCGATCCAAAAGAATCTCATCTAAGTGCTGCAAAACGCATCATCAAATACGTTGCAACAACCTCAAAGTTTGGTCTCGGTATCCTAAAGAAGAAGATCTTACTCTCCTTGGTTACTCGAGACGAGACCTAGCGGGATGCGAGTTGATAGGAAGAGCACCTCGGGCACGTCAATTGCTTGGGAACGCAACAAAGTATCTTGGTTTTCTAGGAAGCAAAGTACCGTAGCTCTTTCAACGACGAAGCGAGAATACGTGGCTCTTGGGAGTTGTTGTTCTCAAATCTTATGGATAAAACAACAGCTAAGAGACTTTGGAATCGAAGACTCATGCACTAAGATCAAATGTGACAATACCAGCGCAATTAATCTCACCAAGAATCCAATTCTTCATTCAAGAGCAAAGCATATAGAGATTTGACATCATTTTATTAGAGACCATGTTCTAAACGGAGAAGTATTGATTCATTTCATCGACTCAAAGAATCAGCCGGCGGACATCTTTATTAAGCCACTGGAGAAAAGCCAATTTGAGTCTATTCGCTCCAGACTTAATATCTTAAAGTCTGAAGAAGTTCAGACTTAGGGACTAAAGTCTAAGAAGGCTCAGACTCAAGAGATCAAGATCTACTACTGTAAGTTATTTCTATTTTGGAAAGTTATCTTTTGGACAAAATCTCGAAAATGTACGTTCATCTATTAATCTGTAATTGATTGATGTTATCTTTCTAAATTTTCGGAATTATAGCAATCATTCCTTTTCGAAAAAGAAGTTATCTTTTTGACAGTTATACATTTTTCAAAAAGGCAGTTATTTTTGAAAAGGTATTTTCTATTTTCCTTTTTGCGACGATTCGTATAACCTGTTTTGATTGCTTTATATACCGATCGTCTTCCTCACAAACACTAGAAGCACATAACTTCACTTTCTCACTTTTTCTCTCTAGTTAAATCTTAAAGTCTTCACCTTTCTCGCGAATCGAGTTTGGAATCTCCTAAAGACTGTGATAATGGCCTCTCAAAGAAAGTCCTCAAGAATCGCAAGGGGGACCACCGCCTTTGCGTGAGGGTCCTACGCATTTGACCTCACCGAGGAAGAAGATTCTCCGAGACAACGGCAGAGCCCACAACATTCTCAACCGCGCCGCTCTTCTCGGACTATATCACAACAGCAAGCGCAAGAAGAAACCGTCGAGGATGCCGCTTTGTAAGGTCTCAAAAGCCCGCTTTTACCTACAAACCGTACACTGCTTTAAAAGAAGGAGGCTCCGCTTTGAGTTTCATTGACGAGTTTTTGGTAGAAAAGGGGTATAGGAATGAAACCCATTTTTTGCGCACAATGGAACGCTTGGGTATTGCTCCTACGGGCTCAGCAGATAGAGCTTTTGCGAATATTCCAAGTGATCCACGTGTAAGTGGACATAATCAACCCGAAGGAAATGATGATGAGAAAATGTTCACAAATTTTAAGTCTATAATGGGTATTGCTGCGAATGTTAGAAGCAATGAACAGATTTGTTTCGTTCGAGGAACACAAACGACATTATACTAAGTTGATGAAGAGAGGGGTGATGAACCCAAGGAGTGTAGACTTTGATTTTCTAGACTCTCTGAAGATGAACTTGCGGGAGAAATTCGCCTTACTTCAACTTGATAAATTCTGCTCTGAGACAACAATAGCACATCCAGAACTTACTGCTTACTTCTATTCAAATCTAAGCTTTTTGGATGCGAATAGATTTTCATTCAGCGTTAGAGATCGGGATTATGTGGTTGACATGGACACCCTGGCCGATGTGATTGGGGTTGAAAGAGGGGAATTTCAATCAATCGGTGTGTCTATTGGCCGGGTAACAGTGGAACTCGTTCGAGATGGAATGGCCGAAGGACGAATCTCATACGTGAGGTTGAATGCCTCAAATGTTCTTCTTCACAAGATAGTGATCAACTGTCTGAGACCAAAATTGACTTCAAAGACTGATGTTTCAAATTCAGAAGCAATGCTGATGTATGCCATCAACGTTGGCAAGAAGTTCTCCCTACCACACACTATAATGTTTTACATGTACAGATCGGTGGTGAAGGACAAAGGCCAACTTCCTTACTTAGCACTTGTTTCCAAGCTGTTCAGACACCTTCACATTCAGCCTCCCAATACTCTTTGTGTTCGATTGTGTGATCAGATGGTGGTGGGACTGAAGATGGTCTCCAAGATGCGTCTGAAAGAGCTAAACAAAGCTTTGGAGCGATTCAAGGAGAAGACTCCTACCAAGACTCATCAAGTCTCTTCTGCTGCAAAAAGAAAGGGAAAGGAGCCCATGACAGCTCCATCCAAGAAAAGAAGAGTACTCATCTTGGAGGATGAAGAGGATGAGGAAGGTGTAACCTTATCGGCTCTTGCATTAAGCAATCTTCAGCATTGTTCCGAAACGAGAGGAGAAAGAGGATCAAGACAGAGAAGAGGAAGAACAGAGGGAAGAAGAGAGGGCATCAATAAGGAAAGAGGCAGAGGAAGAAAGAACTTCAGAAGACGAGGAGCAAGAAGAACCGCAGCATCATGACACTGACGAGGAGACAGAGCATGAAGAGTACTTCTCTCCACCCGAAGGCACTGAAACAGGGGGAGTTGCTGACAAAAGAGGTACTTCTTCAATTGCTTTTGCTAGTGAAGATGTGAGCCGTTCTCCTGCAGATCCAGAAGATGTCTATGCCTCTCAATTTCCTGAGGAAGGTCATGAGGCTTCTTCTCCAAATCTGGATACTCATGCTCAGATGCCATCTTCTGCAAATACTCCTCAATCGACCATCTTTGGGGCAAGCACTCGGACCGATAACTCAGCGGACCTTCGACGAGTGCTTGATATTCTTATGGAGATGCGAGGTCAGATCTACGCTTTGGGATATGAAGTTCGAATCTGCGAATGCCAATCAAGCCTCTTCGGTTTCGTTGAATGATCAAATCCAGACTCTTACTCTTCAAGTTCAAGCCATTGCCAAGAGTCATGAAATAGAAAAGCTGAAGGAGGATTTGAAAAGTTGGAAGCCACTTTGTCCGTCGATGGGAGATTTCCAACTTGTTCGCATTCCAAGACAATCCTAATTTTATTCTCTTTTCATTTCTTCCTTTTTAATGATGACAAAAAGGGGGAGAAGCTGAGTACAGCAGATTTGATTAGATTTGACTTATTTCGACTTCTGTTTTAAACTTTACTTTTGTCTGGTTGTGGTTGTGACTGATTTGAATTTAGATTAATGTTTGGATTTGGATTGACTGTTTAAAATTGTTTAATGCTTGCTTGCAGTACTTTAAGTGTTGGCAAAGATAGTTGTTTATGCTGGACTAACACATTTTCTGTGGATGCAGATTCAATACTATCTTTATTCATTTATGAGATATCCATGTTTGCTTAAGTATTGTCTTGCAGGTTAAAATATCCAAATATGCAG
The DNA here is from genome assembly GCA_014182365.1 of Eucalyptus tenuipes. Classification (NCBI taxonomy): domain Eukaryota; kingdom Viridiplantae; phylum Streptophyta; class Magnoliopsida; order Myrtales; family Myrtaceae; genus Eucalyptus; species Eucalyptus tenuipes. Next base: position 25,089,728 of record CM024546.1, read on the forward strand.
AAAAGTTTTGTCACCATAAAAAAAGGGGGAGATTGTTGGAAAAAACTTCCTTACTTGTTTTGATATCGACAAAACATTTTCAGTCTAGTCTGAAGACTTGCAGACTCACTCAACAAAGTCCGAAGACTCGCGAGACTCTTCCGTCAAAGTCGAAGATCGTCAAAGTCCGAAGATCGCGGACCACGGACTCAAGATGTAAAGTCTGCCCTCATTGACAGTTTCTAGACCGACGAAGAAGATTTATCCAGATTCAAGTATGTCTTTAGGGATTTGATTCGAGCGGTTATAGAAGATCTCACGGCTGGAGATAGCACCTCAAGATCGATTATTTGGTTTGATTCTGATTTGAATAAATTGGATTCGTTGATTGGCGAAGTACACTTGGAAGGTTCTACTTATGGAAACCTAGATCCCGATTGTATGGGCGGCAGATTGGTGGGCTATCTTCACATTCCTTAAGTAACTCGAGATCTCCCTAATTGATTCTGTCCAACGGGTAGATTGGAAGAACTCCTTTGGAAGGTGCCAACGGTTATGAAGGCATGGAGGAGTATATAAGGAAGACGCTCTGGTTATTTGAGGGAGTGCGAGATAGAAAAATTCCAAAGTCTGAAGCTTCTTGTTTTTTGTCAATTCAACTGTTGAGCGTAAACTTGTACTCAAAAGAGAGTTTATACTTTTGTGAAGCCTTGAGGAAGTGTAGTAGAGTCTCTACACTGTGGAATCAAGGAAGTGATCGTAACGACTCTTTTGATTCATAGTGGAATCCAGCCGGTGGGCTGTTAGTGCGGAGAGTGGACGTAGGCTTGGATTAAGCCGAACCACTATAAACCTTGTGTTCTTATTCTCTTCCTTGAACCCTTTTACCTTGATCGTAACTCTATTTAATTGTTCGAGTCTAATTTCCATTATAAAGTCTATTGCTAAACAGATTTGAAATTATAATTTCTGGTTTACTTAGCAAAAATTGTTTTCGCACCTATTCACCCCCTCTAGGTGCTCGTACTAGCGTTTACACTTTTAAGTGTTACTTTTGTTTGTTTCATTTGTGCTTATATGAAAAGCAATGCACTTTTAGTTGATGCTTGATAGAGAATCCTTTAAAACCATGTCCACCTGTAGGATTATCCTTGTCTGCAAAATTTGTGTATTTTCACGTATATCTTAGTTATCTTTCACAGTTACGGCGCAGATGCTTTTGAAATCCTTTTTTTCCTGCTTTTCTTGAGAAATGATCCTGCAAGTTAACTTGATCATTGCTATATTCCTCACAGTGTCTGATGAGCATGTCCCTTTCTAGGGTCTGGAAGATCATCTTGGAGATATGGACTTTAAAATTGCTGGCACTAAAAAGGGAGTTACGGCTATTCAACTGGACATAAAACCAACTGGAATACCTCTGGACATCATACGCGAATAGAACCTGCACATAAAGGTCGTCTGCAAAGTTTGGACCACAATATACAGAGAAATCAGTTTACCACATACCCAATATGATAGAGATACTCCTCAATTAGGTCTACTTCTTGACTGTTCGTAGTCCCATGTTTCATTAGTATGAAAAGCCATCTGAAATTTCGTTATTTTAATTCAGAAACTCTTACGTTCAGCAATGATGCTGTATATGAAATGTTTTGATTCACAAAGCACCAATTACATGTAATACGAGAAAAGCTTTATATTGGCAATTGTAAACTTTATTTTATTTGGTTACTTAGCTAATATTTAGTGGGCATTTTTATTAAATGCTTACAAAAAATAAAAGTTTACTCATTTTCCCCAACCAATAAATACTTCGAGAATATACATAACAACAAGAGCATTTGTGAATAAAGGTAGTTTGAAAAGCCTGTGTATCACATGCTCTTCTCTTTGAAATCTGACTAACCCATCTAAAACCCCCTCCGCCTCCTCTCTTGGTCTGCCTCCGCCTCTGCCTGACAAGAGCCTCGTCACCCTGTCTGAACATTCACAAGAAGGGAAGAAGGATGACGACAGATCAAGAAGTATGTAGAGACATCGGAGAATTGATCCAAGATTTGGAAAAAAGTCAGTGTTTTGCAAGATCCGAGTACTGACTATGTGTTGGTATTTGATTTCTCCAATATCAGCTTCTTAAAATAAAATTGGCAGAGGTAGAAATGGATCCATTGTTTTTAGGGGCATGCATCATGGGCATTTTGTTGCTCTCATAAAGTTCCCTACTAGCACGTCACGATAGATGAACATGTGGTCAATGTTTTGAGTGAAAGTCAACATCAAAACACCATACGCAATCGTGTAGTGTCTTGTTATGGGTGATCCATATTAATACTGCAGAGCTTCGTTTACGTAGCTTGAATGATATTGTTAATTCTCAATATCTGCCCTACTGATGAGCCCTCAATCGTCCAATATAAAAGGAAGATATTATCCTCAAGGAATGGTTGAGGGATATCAAACTTTGGATTGATGGTAAATCGAATGGTATTGTTAATTCTCAATATCTGCCCTACTGATGAACCCTCAGTCGTCCGAGGGATATCAAACTGTGGATTGATGGTAAATCATCGTCAATTATGCTAAAACTTATGAGGCATGCAAAAGGTTTGGATTAGATGACTCCAAGGATGCACGACACAGCAAATTAACATGTTATTTGTATTATGATATACACGGATATGGTATTAGGTCTTGAACTATAGTACATGATAATTTGAGACTGGAAAATATTTTGATCATAGAATTTGAGGTTCTATTGGCGAAGTCTCAGATGTCAGTGTCACAGATAGATCGATCTAACGTTCCGTCTAACGTTCCTTAACCTATGTGGCCTTAAGATTTTTCCCAAGTCAACTTTACTCACAATCGACTCATATTTGTGAATGAGATCATACAAATGAGGGGAGGAAACCTTATATATATTAGTACAAGGTAAACCGTATCTGTAGATCTCTCCTTGATTTAATAGTAGATATTGCATCTCTCCAATTTCCAATTACCCATATTTATTACATGCATATATAATTACGTATGGCCCACATCCTAGAATTTTAGGAGATATGTGGCTCATATGATAAAATCACGTGGTTAACAATCTAGGCGAACTTGATTTACATGATCTGTCAACCACCTAAAATCTTTTCGTGATCGATATTCATATCACGCCGACAATATAATTTGCTTTATATTGTTATATGGCGTCAAGAACACACAATGTGGCAGTAATGATTTCTCATGGTTTGGACCTTCCACGGAATCTCGCAGTTGCTTGGGTTGGCTGAAAAAAATTATTTGTCTGAGCTTGGATTCTAGTCCAATCATTGGACTCGAACTAATTCTCGATGGATTCCTAGTCATCCTTTGCTTTAGTCACATGGGTACGTCCTCCAAGGATGGTCTCAATCTCAAGAAAATGCGCACGAAATTGATCGGCAACGAAGAGAATTGAGTTCATGCTTCTTTTCCTAGGAACACGACAGGTTTGGCAAAAGCAAAATGAGCTAGGAAAGGTTCCCCACTATTATTAGTCGTATTCGAATGGGCTTTATTAATATAACAGTCTTTAAATATTATGAGAATAACAATTTATTAGGAGTCAAAAATTCTCAAAAGAGTGAGTCTTATAATAATTTATAATTATTTATTATTTGATTTTTTATTGTCCAGAATAAGTTATTATTCTAATAATAGAGTAAAAATTATTATATAATCATTTCTCTATTCGAATCGTGCAGCGGGAGTTAAGGAGAGAGCGGTCAATAAATCATCCTATAATGGAGCTAACCTACATCGAGATGCGATCAGTGAATAAGATAATCGCACGGGGCTGGTCGATCTGGTTTGAATATTTGCTACCACCCCTCGAAAGAAAAAGGCCAAGAAGGACCCACCGTCGGGGACAAGAACCAAGGTCTTCGAAGACTTGGACTAGGAACAGTCCAGGAACCAGCTCAGACAAGAAGGATTCCGTGCATTTGCAGAAAATTCATCGCCACTTTCATCTCCCGATTCCCTCCGGTCATATACCGTCAGTTCCCCATAGATTGAACTGAAAAGAATGGCGACCCCGCCTCCAAACGACTCCAAGAACCCCATCGCGGTGGCCAAGGCGGTGCTGTCTGCCGCGGCCTCCGTGACGGCCTCCGTGATGGTGGTGCAGTCGGTGGTTCGACCATTCATGCCCCCCGAATTCCAGGGCTTCCTCTTCTCTGGGATCCGCGGCATCTTGTCTCGCTTCCGCAACGAAATGACCATGGTCATCGAACAGTACGATGGGTACGCCCAGAACGAGCTCTTTGGGGCGGCCCAGGTTTTCCTGGCCGCCAAGCAATCCCCTTCGATGACGCGCATGCGAGTGACCAAGTCCCCGAAGGAGAACCACTTCAATCTGGCTATGGACCGGAATCAAATGCTGGTGGATACGTTTCACGGGGTCAAACTCAAGTGGGTTTTCGTGTCGAGACAGGTCGACTCGGGCAACCGAGTTCATCAAGGCCGGAAACCAACGGCTAAACACGAAGAGCAATACTTCGAGCTCACTTTTGACAAGAAACACAGGGAGATCGTGGTCAAATCCTATCTGCCTTTCCTCATCGACGAGGCCAAGTCCATAAAGCAGGGGAAGAAGACGTTGAAGATATACACTCCGGGCTCCAACGGTAATTCTACTATTAGAAGTGGAAAAAGAGTGATGCTAAATTCACAAAAACTCCGTAGTTCAATCAGTAAAGTCCTAAAGAAGATTAAGGACAAAATTCAGTAGAGCCAGCCTTGCACCTTCTTATCTATGATTCTGCGTTCGATTTCTTCAGCAAAAGACTGAATTTTGTATCTCCATCACATTTTGTTTCCTATAGGTCCTTTCCCAGGTGCGTGGTCCCCAGTGAACCTCGACCATCCGGCGACATTCCAAACACTGGCCATGGACCTAGAGCTCAAGAAGAAGATCACGGATGATCTCGACAGGTTTGTGAGAAGGAGGGAGTACTACAGGAGAGTTGGCAAGGCGTGGAAAAGAGGGTACTTATTGTATGGACCCCCTGGAACGGGGAAATCGAGTTTGGTCGCTGCGATGGCCAATTACTTGAATTTCGACATATACGACCTAGAACTGAGCGGGCTCCTGAGCAATGCGGATCTCAGGAGGCTGCTCGTCGAGACCAAGAATCAATCCATATTGGTGGTTGAGGACATCGATTGCACCATTCAGTTGCAAGATAGGAAGTCGGAAGCACAAGCCGCCAACATGAATTTGATGTCGATGGGTTATAAGCGACAAGATCGAGTACAATTTTTTCTTCTTGCTTTCTTTTTGAGTATAAGTTCCAGTACCGTGAACATGATTTGTCCTCGACATTTAACTCATGTTTGTCACTACGACATTAATTTTTTTCTCATGGAATAGGTGACATTGTCTGGATTCCTCAACTTCATTGACGGGCTTTGGTCAAGTTGTAGTGATGAGCGGATCATAGTTTTCACAACGAACCACATTGAGAAATTAGACCCAGCCCTATTGCGACCAGGGCGCATGGACTTGCACATTCCCATGTCTTATTGCACCCCTTGCGGGTTCAGGATTCTCGCTTCTAATTATCTCGGGATCTATCACCATGAGCTCTTTGACCAGATCGAGAGTGCGATCACAACAGCCAGAGTCACTCCAGCCGAAGTAGCGGAGCAGTTGATGAAGTGCGACGAACCGGAGGTCGCTCTTGGGGACATGGTTTCATTCCTCATTAATCACAAGAGAAAAGAAAATGAAGAAGTCATTGAGGAGAGAGCTGGTCGGTCCCAGTTGGTTGAAGAGAATGGAAGGCGTGAAGAAGAAAGCAGCAAGTGCGAACTATTGGAAGAATAAACAATACATCAATTGTGTTGGTACGTTTCCATCGATTTTAACTTAGACTATTATAAAGATCTTGATCATTATGGATTCAATCACAAAAGCGATCGATGGAAAGTTATTTGTATTCATCCGAATTATTAATAATCTAAGTCAAATGGTAAAATCATGTGATCAAACAGAGTAAATGAACTCAATTTATATGATCTATGAGCCATGCGATAATTTTTTAGCGATTGATATTCATATCGTGCTGATGGTATAATTTGCTTCATATAGTTATCGCGTCAAGGACTTATAATCAGACACTAATGATTTCTCATGTTTTGGGCCTCCCATGACATCTTATATTTGCTTGGATTGGCTGAAACCATATTCTGTCCGATTTAGACCAACCATTGGGGTCAAGGTCATTTTGGTCTTTTTGTTCCCCATGGGCGAGATGGAAATTTTCTCTTTTTTCCTTTTCTTTTAATATTACAGGGGTTCTGGACTTATTTGAGTTTGATATGATAATCCTCCATTGCACACATATCGAATAATTACTAGATTCACATAGGTCTATGCTCTGAGTATATGGTCTCAAGAAAAATGCCCAAAGACGATGGTTCGAATCGGATCGATGAGCGATAAGTCAAGATGAGGTTATCACTTGCGTAATCTTTTAGGGTTTGTTTTTATCCTAGAAAACGACAAGCTTAGCAAAAGCAGAACGACCGACAAAAGGTTCCAACTAACGCTGGTTATTCATATCGTGCAGCGGGAGTTAAGGAGAGATTGTTATATAAATCATTTCTAAATGCAACTGATTTACTGGAATTTTGTTAATTAAATAGTCCAGCCAATCGATGAATGAGTTTATACTATCTAATTAAATGAAATCGTAGTGGAATGTGCCGTGATTTCGCCCTTACATCGAGATGCAAATTCAGTGAATTTGATAATTCCATGGGATTGGTCGATCTGATTTTAACATCAAGATCAAAGTGTACGAAGAGACTCAGGACAGTGCATGAATCAGCTTGGTCGAGATGGTGACACAAAAGCGCATCATGCATTTGTACCTTTGTGCTTTACAGTCAGACTTCCATAGGACCGACTCATTGACAATAACATATCCATCTACAATTCTCTCATCCTCTATTGGTTCTTTCCCGAGTGCATGGTTGCCAGTGAACCTCGACCATCCGGCGGCATTCCAGACGCTGGCCGTGGACCTAGAGCTCAAGAAGAAGATCCTCAACGATCTCGACAGGTTCGTGAGGAGTAAGGAGTACTATAGGAGAATTGGCAAGGCATGGAAGAGAGGGTACTTATTATATAGACCGACTGGAACGGGAAAGCAAGCCTGGTTGCCACAATGGCCAAACACTTGAACTTCGATATATACAGCCTAGAACTGAGCAGGCTCCACAGCAATGCGGAGCTTAGGAGGCTGCTCGTCGACACCACAAATCAGTCCATATTGGTGGTCGAGGACACTAATTGCACCACTAAGTTGCAAGATAGGATGTCGGAAACATGAACCACCAGCATGAATCCACTGTCGATGGGTCATTAGCAACAAGATCGATCACAATTTTTCCTTTTGGCTTTCTTTTTTGGTATGAGGTCTAGTTCAATTGCTGCATACTATGAATATGATCCATCCACGATGTTTAACGCATGTTTGTACCTTCAACAATTTTTTTTTTCCTAATGGAATAATTAAGGTTGTCTAGATTTCTCGACTTTATCGACGAGCTTTGGTCGAGCTATGGTGATAACGAATTATAGACTTCACAAAACAAAACATATTGAGAAACTAAACCCGGCCCTATTGCACCTTGGGCACATGGATTTGCATGTTCCCATGTCCTATTGCACCCCTTATGGGTTTAGGCTTTTGTTGCGAGTCAATTGATCTAATGTTCCCTAACCTATGCAGCATTAGGTCTTCTTCCAAGTCAGTCTTACTCACACTCAACTCACAAAAATCATAGAGAGAAACTCTAAAAAGAGAATTATTAGATTTCACTTGTGAATAAGATGATATAATTTAGGGAGAGGAGGTCCCTATTTATACAAATACGGGGCCAACCATAGCCGTATATCTCTTCTTGGATCTAACGGTGGGGGTTTAAATCTCCCACAATCATAGCAATCATTACTTAGATGTACACTTATCGTATTGCCCCTTTTCAAGGAGTATTTTAGAACACCCTAGGGCTTCGGGAAGCCGGAGAGTCATTTGTTCATGGATGGGTCACGACCCTTTACTTGGGAAACTTTTGGAGCGCATCAATTTCTTGGGTCATGACACTTCTCACTTCTATTTATCTCAGGATCAATCATCACAAGCTCTTTGACCAGATCGAGAGTACGAGTATGACATCTATAGTCACTTCAGCCGAAGTTGTGAAGCAATTGGTGAAGTGCGACAAACTAGAGGTCACTCTCGGGGACATGGTCTCCTTCCTCGCGAATCACAAGAGGAAAGAAAATGAAAAAGTGATCAAGAAGAAAGTTCGTGGTCTCAATTGATTGTAGAAATTGGAGGAAATAAAGCAGTGAAGGCAAGCTAATTGAAAAATAAATAATACACATTGACTGTAATGGTATGTTTCCATATCGGTTTTATCCAGATTATTATAGAGTTCTTTGTATTAACCATGATAATATGACAACTAAACTCGTCAAACTAACAGGTCGAGTTGGACCAGATTTGAAAACAATCTAATCCTAAATGCAAATTTGGGACCCATATCCAACTTGGCTCAGTGTCTATTTTTAGAAATTTTTTCTTTTTAAATTGTTGTTTTGAAGAATAGGCGACTCCATGGACTAGCTAATCGAGTTACTGAGGGAGCTCGGGGTTTAGTTGTAGACAAGAGTATTAAAGTGGCGGTGAAAGTCCAGCCTGGGCCTTGCATAAGTCATGAAAGAGTTTGGGCTTTAAACTCATTTCCTGTTATTTGTAAAAGCTTAAATGATCCATATGCAACCTGGCCCATAGAATGTGAATTGAAAGACGGGTTCACACCCCCCATGTCTTGCTCCGATGCAACTTATCGGTTTGAAGTGGCGCATCCGGCAGCTGACCAGTAAGATTGTCTCCAAGTCATGAGGAAGGAATTACATGTCTGAACAGCTGATGATCGGCTTAAACTTTTCTCTTCCTCAAGTCACGTATCAGCTAATCCGAATAAACCCTTTATATACTAGCAAACGTTCCTGAAGATTCCTGTGCAGCTAATAACAAAATCAGAAGGGCTAATTCACGTAGACATTTCACCAAGCATGTGGGCGACAACATGCATATTTCCAACAGAAAAGAACCCATCACTTATTTGGTCGAGTCGTTTCGTCGCAATGATAGAGGACCAAGCAGAAAAAATCGACTTTCCAAATTGAGCTAATTACTTGAGCAAGTGCTAGAAGAAAGAGATAGAAGGGCTACATGAATGATTTACACGAAGTGTGGTTCTAATGAAAATTATGAGTCCGAGTAGAATGAAAATATCAAAATAATGTGGCGAAAAATGGCGCTCGACAAGTCTTACCTTTGTCGATCCTTAAAACCTGCCAAAATAAATGAAGAAAATAATGACTAGGACAAAACTTTCAAGTTAAATCGTTCAACATTAATAAATTGAACGAAATTTTCGACTTCCTTTTCAAAGATGGCCTAATTAAATTAACTGAAGGCTATGTAATTCCAAATAAAGAAGATTTAGAAAACAAAATAATATTGCAAGTGGCACCATTTATAGAGTCATAACATTGTTAACCGTGTTGTTTTCAAGAGAATAATTTAGTAGAGAAAAATCAAATTTGCCAAATGATCGATAACCATTGATTAATTAATTTTAAAAATCGAATTGTTGATTGACATAAAAAAATAACCAAACTTGTGGTTGTTATTGATAAATGGCAAACTCAATCGATGAAGACCCTTAATCAAAAGAATCAATAAACTTGAAGATCGATAACTCACTAGTGAAGTCATTGACCACATACAACATGAAGTTATTGACAAGAGCCTTCATCAAGACTTGCGAAATGAATCGACAAAGTCATCAACAGGAGCAATCAACATAAAAATACAATTGTTGGGTGATTATATCTTCTTCTTCTTTTTTGGTGAAAGGTAATAAATATATTGAGGAAAGATCAACCGAATAAAAAGATCACGGCATCAAAATCCACACTCAAAACAACAGATCATAATGAGTGGAAGGATGCCGGGATGTAAAAGCCACAGTCGTGGCAACCCACTAACAACTAGAAAGGAAAAGCACGGCATGAACAACTGGCGAACAGATACAAAACACCCTTAGGTAGGGAGAGAACCGTTCTCAGGAAGCAGCAAGAGCCGCTGCACCAACTGCCTTAATCAAGACGCACCCGCTGAAAAGAAGGGAATTAACGATCCCCAGAAAAGATGACCGGGTCAATGCCCCAGCTCCGCTGCAACCTTCTATTCTTGAAGTTATCTTCAACATTCCTAACAGTGATCGCCTTATCTCTGACCACTTTAAAGAGATGGTTCTTCATAGCCGAGACGAAAGGGGCATTCTCTCGAAGAGAATGATGTTCATGTTGTTCCAAATAATATGACACAGCGCTCCGAAGGAGAAGCAAGCTATGCACTTATAAAACTCCTTTCCCATAAGCATGGTGGTGGCCCAACAGAGATTATCCTCACACAACCTGTTACACCAAGGTAGATTGCATTTGGCCGCCCAAAAGAAGGCAACCGCGGCCGTGACACGACACCCAAAAAACAGATGGTCAATAGAATCCAATACATCGTTGCAGAAGGCACAAGCACTACTATCTATTCTGCCATGCAACAATAAAAGTATCTGGGTGGGCAGCCTGCGCTTAGCTATAAGCCAAAGGTTTACTTGATACCGTGGTGTAATTTCGTTGTTCCAGACGAACGTATGCCAAATGACCTGAGTCCTCTTCCGCCTAAAGGTCTCCCAAGCCGTCGCAACAGTGAAGCGTCCTGACAAGTTCTCCCTCCAGCAAAAGCAATCCGAATTCTGAGAGAGGCTCGGGAGGGGATGATTCCACGACTCAAGTATCAACTTGAGAGGTTGCCTAGCATCAGAGAAAGGATCAGCCACTGTTGCCTGCCTAGAAAGCCTTAAACTGTAGATGAACGAGTCTGAAAAAATTAAGTTCAGGGGGGCCCTAGGGTGCCAGTTGTCAAACCATAAGGAGGTAGAGAGGCCGTCTCCAATCCTCCAATAGAAGGCATTACGGACCTCACTTCTAAAGGATATGATTTTTTTTCCAAGCCCAAGAACAGCAGGTAGGTTTCTTAGCAACCCAAAAATTCATTGATTTTAAAAACATGGAATGGATCCACTTGCACCACAATGCTTCATTGTCTAAAAATAGGAGCCAGATATGCTTCAGCATAGTAGCCTTGTTGCAATCCCTGAGCCTCCGGATGCCAAGGCCCCCTTCCTCTTTTGGTAAGCAACCTTAGCAGCCCTTCTCCCTAGTTCCGGGCCTTTCCATAGGAATTGCCTAAATACTTTCTCAATCTATTCCAACACGGCTATAGGTAAAATAAAAACTCTCGCCCAATAGGCTTGGATAGCATGAAGGACTGACTTGATAAGCTGAAGCCGGCCAGCAAAAGAGAGAAAGCGATGAGTCCAAGATTGTGCCCTTGCAATAATACGGTTAATAAGAACACAATAGTCTACCTTGCTAAGCCTGGCAGTAATGATAGGAACCCCCATGTATTGTACCGGTAGACTGCCTTCCTGGAAGTGGAGGTGGAGGAGGATCTGAGTCCTTAAAGCAGGCAATCCACCAGCCAAAAAAATATTTCTCTCTTAGAAGGGTTTAGGTACAACCCACTCCAAGCCGAGAAGAGCTGGAGGCCCTCTTTGAGGAGACTTACCGAAGTCAGGTCTGCCTCACTAAATAGGAAAACATCATCTGCAAAGAAAAGATGCGAGAGATTCGTCACCTTGCATCGCCAGAAGAATTTAAACTCCGACTTGGAAGAGGACCTCATCAGGATTCCAGATAGGACCTCCACAACCAAAGTAAAAAGGTATGGAGAAATAGGATCACCCCAGCGTAGGCCGCACCCACTTGCAAAGTGGCCATGAAGTTCCCCATTCAGAGCAATGGAAAACATGGGTGTACGCACACATGTCATAATAAGCTTAGTCACGAAGTCGGGAAAGCCAAAAGCAAGCAAAACTGTCTCCAAGAAACCCCAATTGACTGTGTCATAAGCTTTTCTGAAATCAACCTTAATTGCACACTTAGGAAGGTATGGTTCCAGGTGGAAACTAGAAAAGAGTACCTGAGCCATCAAGATATTGTCTCCGATCCATCTGCCCTTCACAAAAGCGCTCTGAGTCGAACTAACAACATTTTTAGAACAGCCGCAACTCGATTAGCCAGCACTTTTGTGATACACTTATATATAGTGTTGCAACAGGCAATGGGCCTGTAATCATCAAAAGAAGTTGCATTGGAGACTTTGGGCACAAGCACTAGAATGGTGGTGTTTATCTCCCTCAAGAGCTTCCCCGTGACGAAGAAATCCCTCATTGCTACTGTGACCAAATGTCCAACCATCTCCCAATTCTCCTTAAAGAATTCAACCGTGAAGCCATTCGGGCCAGGGGACTTGCCCCTAGGTAGAGAGAAAAAAGTATCCCGGATATCCATCTCGGTGACCGGTTGAGCAAGAAAGCTACCCTGGTCGTTCGTAAGAGGATGCTGGATGGTCTCCCGAATCTCCCTACTTAGGATTTTTGTTTCTTGCAGGTAAGTGTTGCCAAACAAATTCTTGCAAATAAGTTTTGCATGGAGTAACTTCTCATAATCACTAATGGATTAACAAGTTACTTCTTTATTTAAATTATAGAAACTGTTGGTTTTAACCGTTTGTGGTGAGTTATAAATATCCATATTGTACTCTTGTAAGAGATCCCCATCAATCAATCAATGAACTCGAGTTCTTCTGCATATTTATATTTACCTTTATTTTTCTGCAATTTATATGATTGGCTGCAATTGCTTCTAATTTCCATAACTCTAAATACATTGTCATTTTACTTTCCAATCCAAAATCAACAAAAGACCTTTCACAGCCTTTATCGATTCACTTATTCAACACATTTTGATGAAGCTTAATCTAATTAACAAGCAATAAGGACGGATGAGTTCATCACTAGGGTTACAACCAGGGGTACAACACTTGTGGTTGGTTATAAGACCTGAGTGAAGCTCAGCTAGTGCTACAACGGTTTTAAAGTTACCCTAGCTCACCCAGACGCAGAGTTATTATACTCCCTACCCAATAATAATCAGTACTGAAGTACTAACATTATGTCTACCTTTATTACTGTCAGGCTCCCCATTCCTACTTTCATTTTTCTTCCCTAGTAAGTAAGAATACGGGAGGTGATAACTGTGGGGCCTTCCACCCCAAGACGGATCCCTCTACTGCTTCGTCTCTTTTGAGCCTTTTAAGACCACTCAGGTCCAGTCAGAAGAGATATGTTTCGAACTTAATCATCGAGGGGTTGCCTAGAACACGACAGGCTTTTGCAAAGGTAGAGAAAAGGGTCCCACTGACACTGGTCATATTCATATCGGTGCAGCGTAAGTCAAGGAGGAATCTTTAAATAAAATATTTCAAGATGTAAGTGATTGATAAAATGGATACCACGTGAGGACCCCCCCTAACTTTTCTTGTCAATATAAATTCAACTTTAAACACTCTAGCCAATCAGTAAACAAGTTTACACACTACCTAATTAAATTAAAATAGAAATGGAATGCGCCGTGGACAAGTGGTCTTCGCCTTCTCATATTGATCTCCCGTTCTCATAATCATCGCCAATTTCATCTCCCGATTTCCGCCGGTCGAGTGCCGCCTGTACCAAATAGATCGGACCGGAAAAAGAATGGCAACCCCAGCTCCGGACGACTTCAGGAACCATATCACGGTGGCCAAGGCGGCGCTATCTGCCTGCAGCATCCGTGACGGCCACCATGATGGTCGTGCGGTCAGTGGTTCAGCCATTCCTCCCCCATGAACTCCGGGGCTTCCTCTTCTCTGGGATCCGTGGCTTCCTGTCTCGCTTCTCCAACGAAATGACCATGGTCATTGACGAGTACGATGGGATCAACCCGAACGAGCTCTACCAGGCGGCCCAGGTGTTCTTGCCTGAGAAGCAATTCCCTTCAATGAGGCGCGTCCGGGTGAGCAAGACCGTGAAGGAGGACGACCTAACCCTTGCTATGGACAAAAATCAAGTGCTGGTGGATACGTTCGCCGGGATCAAACTCAAGTGGGTTTTTGCATCTAGACAAGTCGGCTCGGGCAACCGCGGCCTGAACTCACCGGCATCGCGGGAGGTTCAGTTCTTCGAGCTCACTTTTCACAAGAAACATGAGGAGGTCGTGCGCAAGTCCTGTTGGAGTTTTTGTTTGTTAAAACAAAATAAGTGCCTTTTTACCTTGTCCCGCCCCGCATAGGAAGGGTGGAAGGAAATAAACCAATTTAAAAATGTGGGATTTCCTTTCTGTAGTTAAAGGAATGATTGGGTGGGGCTAGACCCACCATACCCGTGCGTCTTGGTGCGCGATTTTTTGGCGCACTTAACACTTAGCACTTAGCACGCCGCGCGCCCGCGGTTTAATTAGCACTAATCCCTCTATTATTGTTTTTTTTTTTTTTTTTTTGTTATGTTATTAATTTTAATAAAAGGTTGTTTTTTTTTTGGAGAATTTTCGGAAATAAAATATAAATGAAAATTCGAAATTTTATTTAAAAAAAAAATTATTATTCTGAAATTTTGTTTGTGTCTTTTCAAGACAACTTTTCCCGAAGGGTTGCGTTCGTTCGGTTTTCGACTTCTTTCGAAGGGACGCATTTGTTTATCCGAACAATTTTCGAAAAGACACGTTTGTTCGTGTAGTGCAATTTTCACGAAGAGTCGCATGTGTTTAAGACTGTTTTTATACTTGTCTTTTCGGAAGAACCAGAGTGATCATTTTCGAGTCTTCCTTTAGAGAAAAACGCAGCCATTCTTTCGATTGTTTCCTATAGAGATCCGGAGAAATACTAAATTGCATATCAAGATTCTCAATTGAGACTTTGTTGTATCCTGGAGGAAATTTGCCGGTGACCATTAGCAACTTTGTGGGGCAAATAAATCCTTAAAGAAAGTGATATCACGCCTCAAAGTCCGACTCGAGTACTCTAAAGATCCGTCTTCATTGTTCTACCCTATTTGAAGCCATATTTTCCAAACAAGTCCTATCTGCCTTTCATCGTCAGCCAGGCCAGGTCCATGAAGCAGGAGAAGAAGACATTGAAGCTATACACTGTGAGCTTTGACTGCGGCTATGGCGGTAATTATCACCAGAAATTATGTTCTGTAAAGACAGATTAATTCAATCGAACTAGCGGGAGTATCATATACATTGTAAATTTGCAATCAAATGGTCCAGTTGAAAAGTAAGTACTTGTTACAGAAAAGTTCAATCGCAACATCCCAGACAACATTAATGTCAACATTCGCTAGAACCAGTCTTTGTACCTTCTTATCTACAGTGATTCTGCTTTCAATTTCTTCAATAGGAAACTGAATACTGCATCTTCATCACAATTCTTTCCTCTACACGTCCTTTCTCAGATACGTGGAGCCCGGTGAATCTCGACCACCCGGCGACATTCGAGACATTGGCCATGGACCTAGAGCTCAAGAAGAAGCTCATCGATGATCTCGAGAGGTTTGTGTCGAGGAAGGAGTACTATAGGAGAGTCGGCAAGGTGTGGAAAAGAGGATACTTATTGTACGGACCCCCTGGCACAGGGAAATCGAGCCTCGTTGCGGCAATGGCCAATCACTTGAAATTCGACATATACGACCTAGAGCTCAGTGGGCTCCAGGGTGATGCGGACCTCAGGAGCCTGCTCATCAACACAGGGAATCAGTCCATATTGGTGGTAGAGGACATCGATTGCATCGTCAAGTTGCAAGATAGGATGTCCGAAACACAAGTTGCAGGCGCGAGTGCGATGTCGACCGTCTCTTTTCAAGAAAATCAAGTACAATTTTTTTTTATTTTTCAGTAAAAGGTTTCATTCTATTGTTCCATAATAAGCATATGATCTGTCCTTGACATTTAACTTAAGTTTTTCACTACGACGTTCAACTTTTTACATGGAATAGGTAACACTATCTGGATTCCTCAACTTCATCGACGGACTTTGGTCAAGTTGCGGCGATGAACGGATCATAGTCTTCACGACAAACCACAAGGAGAGATTAGACTCGGCCCTATTGCGCCCTGGGCGTATGGACCTGCACATTCCCATGTCCTATTGCACCCCATGCGGCTTTAGACTTCTCGCTTTTAATTATCTCGGGATCGATCATCATGAGCTCTTCAACCGTATTGAGAGTTTGCTCAAGAAGGCTAGAGTCACTCCAGCCGAAGTTGCCGAACAACTGCTGAAGAGCAACGAACCGGAGGTTGCTCTCGGGGATATGGTTACCTTCCTTGTGGATCACAAGAGGGAAGAGAACGAAGAAGTCATTTAGGAGAGAGCTCGTTGGTGCGAATTTGTCGAAAGAAAATGGGGAGCGAGTAGGAAAGCAAGACGGGGAAATTAATTGAAAAATAGATAATAAGTATCGAAGGTTTTGGTACGTCTCCATCGATTTTACTCAGATTATTATGTGAGTTCTTTGTATCAAGAAAGATGACATGTGACAACATTGAAGAACTCAGTTTAATTTGATTTACTTTTCTTGTAAATTCTCTTCGATTGTTCCCAAAGTTTGGCCAATTTCACTTGGTTAGAAGATGTGTTTTGAGGATCCGATAGATCTTATACATAGGCGATATTTAAGAGGGTTATCGATATTCACGTTCTGAATTCCAAATTCAAAAGAAATCTACCAAAAATATGTAGTGATGTACCACAGAGAAAGCAATGGTTTTATCTTATCTCAGCCATCGAATGCCAATGTCTCATAGAGAATGCAATTAGCCCATTAAATCTCAATTATTGAATCTTTGATGTAGTTGCCCCTCGAGGAATTGAATCGAGAGAATTCGAATCTATCATTGTTATACCAAGATGTTTGTGAGAAAGTATGGTTTTCTTTTCTTTAATAGAAATGGAATTGTATTCATTACTCAAAAGGATATAGAAGTGCATAATCTTTATAACAAAGCAAATCAAAACAGAGCAAGAATACTTAAAAGCTAAACCAAGTTCAGCAAATAAGGAGAATCAATCGAGTAGCAACAAAGTTAAGCATACACTTGTTCCACAAGAATGGATCTGTCAAATAAAATAAGTGGCCGATTACTAGATCTCGTGTCTTTATCACATACGTCGAAAATTCCTTCTCCAATAATTATGATGTTGCCACTTGGCAGTGCGCACCTAGATTCTACTTTTTCTACACCATTGTTATACGGAGATAACCAAAATAAGTTAAGCAAGCACAGATATTATATGTGGAGAAGGATATCTTCATAATTTAATAAGATGCTAAAACTCTTATGATCATTATTAAAGCTAGAGGCAAATAACCTATACACTAATGGAGCAGAGGGACATTGAATCCTCAAAAGTATATTTATTAAACTCCTAAATCTAGATCGGGAGAGGATACCACTCAAATCTAAAATTAGATTAGGCGAGTTTAAAATTTCATATTGAGAACTAAACTAAGAGAAGAGAGCTCACAAATCTAAATCGAGAGAGAAAAAGCAAGAAAAGAATAATAAAACATAAAAGGGAAGGTAAGACTAGCTCAAACCCTCCTCCATAGTTGAAGGTTGAAGAAGAGGTGGAGAGAGGGGATAGAGAAAAGACTTTTCGGCTCCTTTCTACCTAAACTTTTCGAGAAAGTATGTTACCTTGTTTGTTTTTTATATTAAAAAAATCAAGAGGTCATTCTTGTCTAGTTTTGGGGCACATTATTTTGAATGAATGAGTAAGAAAATGTTATATTTTATGATACCATAATACTTTTAATTGTTTTGTTTTCAAGAGAACAATTTAGCATGGAAAAGTCAAATTTGCCGGATGATTGATGACTATTGATTATTTAATTTAAAAAATTGGATAGTTGATGAATCATCCCATTCTTTAAAAAGGGACATATGTTGACATCAAAAAATGACCAAACTTTTGGTTATTATTGACAAATAGCAAGCTCGGTAGATAAAGACATTTTATCATAACAATCGACAAACTTAAAGAATTGGTAACTCCCTAGTGAAGTCATTGACTACACACAACATGAAAGTTATCAACGAGAACTTTCATTAAGACTTGAGAAATTGATTGAGAAAGTCATTAGCACTGAGCAATTAACATAAAAATATAATTGTTGGGTGATTATATCTATTGCCACTAATTTAGGATTTTGGTTCTTACAAAAGTGTTGCTAAATAAATTATGATAGATAAGCGTTGCATGAAGTAACTTCTCATAACCACGCATAGGTTTGAATTAAAATACTGTTGTTTTTAACGGTCAGTGATGAGCTATAAATACCCACATTGTACTCTTGTAAGGGATCCCCATCAATCAATCAATGAAGTCAAGTTCTTCTGCAAATTTACCTTTATCTTTACTATTAGGGTTAATTTTATAAAAAAACTCAAACTGTTACATATGTGACAAATTTTTCCTAAACTAATTTTTTTATCATAAAAAACCCCAAATCGATACACATGTAATAAATTTATCCTAAACTAGTTTTTTAACCCTAAATTAGTGAGTTAGATGACACATGATAATTGATGAGTGTACTAATTTGGGATTTTACCATATATTTGTCACAAGTGTAATAGTTTTGTGATATTTCGTGATATCAATTCAATTTCATGGAAGGTATATTTGTCATAAACGTATTAGTTTGAGATTTTTGACTGTCAAAAAATTAGTTTTAGGTAAATTTATCATAAATATATCAGTTTTAGGTTTTTTTGATAAAAAAAAAATTAGTTTTGGATAAATTTATCATATATATACTAGTTTGAGATTTTGGTGAACAAAAAATTAGTTCGGGATAAATTTATCACATGTGTATCAATTTGAGATATTTGATAGTCAACTAGTTTTAATTAAATTTATCATAAGTATATCAATTTGGGATTTTTCATGTTATTAACCCTTACTATTATTTAATTTATAAAATCTCAAATTTCCATACCTTTACCTACTTTGTCATATTACTTTTCTATATAAAATTAACTAAAGACTTTTTACAACATTTATCGATTCACTTAGTTTGAAGGTATTACACTGATACATTTCGATGAAGCGGAATCTAATTAGCAAGCGATAGGGACAGATGAGGTCATCACATGCGTAATCAGAAGGGGTCTAATATCTAACGTAGGGGACCAGGGGTTGCCTAGAGCACTGACCGGCTTTTGCAAAGGCAAAGAAAAGGGTGCAACTACCCCTCGTCGTGTTCATTCCGGTGCCACGAAAGTCGAGGATGAATCGTTAAATAAAACATTTCGAGATGTACGTGATTGATGAGATCGATACCGCGTGAGGACCCCCATAACTTTTGCTAGTCAATATAATTCAACTTTAAATACTCTAGCCAATCAGTAAACAAGTTTATACTACACCTAATTAAGCTAAAATTGAAATGGAATGTGCCGTGGACAAGTGGTCTTTACCTTAAAATCGATCTGATTTTAAGGTAAGAGCAGCGTTCGGTCGGAGCATGAAGGCCTTGTTTGGTTCGGCTTTTCAAATGGCCGACTCGAAAGCCCCAAACCAAACGCAAACGCGTTTGGTTCGAGCTTTTTGGGCGGCTTTGGCGAGATGCAATTACATTTCCAAGTGGGCTCACAGGGCGCTTAGCCAAAGCAGTCCGGAGGTCTTTGACAAGTTGCATCCGAGGAATGCAAGTTTAGGGTTCTTGTTTATCTTCTCCGGAGAGACCAATCGGAGGCTGACGACCGCTGGCCAAGGGGTCGTGCGCACTGGCGACCACCGCCTGAGGGTCGCCCGAGTCCGACGACCGTTGCCGAACCTCAAGCGATGCCTAGGTCGCGCGATTCGGGCCACTAATGGCCCGAATCGCGCGACCCAGCGGCCGCCCGAGGTCGCGCAACCTCGGGCGACAATCGCCGGGGTCGGGCGACCCGGGCGACAATCGCCGGGTCGGGCGGCGACCCGGGGTCGGGCGACCCCGGGCGACAATCGCCGGGGTCGGGCGACCCCGGGCGACGCCGCTTGACCCCCGGGCGACGGTCGCCCGGGTTGCGTGACCTCGGGCGGCCATCGCCCGGGCTTGCCCGACCGGCGACCGTCCAGGGCGAGATCCGGCCATCCGCCGTCGGATCGGCGGTCGACCGCTGGATCCGGCGGTCCGCCGCCGAGTCGATGGTCCGGTGGCCGAACTTCAAAAAAAAATTACAAATGTTTTTTTTTTTAATTTAACAAAAGTCCTTTACAAATGCAAATTTTACCAAACGATATTTGCATTTCGGAAAACCCCATTTACCCAAAGGTATTTGCATTTTGGCAAATGCATTCCCCAAAAGCTGAACCAAACGGGCTAAAAGACTGAAGAGTCACAGCATTAGAAGGGCCATTCCCTCCCAGCTTGCTCCATAAAAAAGAAGAAAAGACCTGCCTCATTGGATCGTCCATTCACCCTCAAGAATTGCACAACAACATGTCGATCTTCCCTTCTCAGTTCATCGCCAATTTCATCTCCCGTTTTCCCTCCGGTCGAGTACCATCTATACCGAAGAGATTAAACCGAGAAAACAATGGCGACCCCAGCTCCAGACAGCTTCAGGAACCCCGTCACAGCGGCCACGGCAGCGCTATCCACCGCAGTGTCCGTGACGGCCACCGCGATGGTGATGCAGTCGGTGGTTGGACAGTTTCCCCCTCGCGAAGTCCAGGGCTTCCTCTTTTCCGGGATCCGCGGTTTCTTGTCTCGTTTCTCCACCGAAATGACCATGGTCATCTATGAGTACGAAGGGATCAACCCACACCAACTCGTCGAGGCGGCCCAGATTTACTTGCCTGCCAATCAACTCCCTTCGATAAGGCGCGCCCTAGTGACCAAACCCCGCAAGGAGGACGACTTGCTATAGACCAATATCAAGTGCTGGTGGACATGTTTCGCGGGATCAAACTTAAGTGGGTTTTCGCGTCGAGACAAGTCAACTCGAGCAACTGAGGCCTGAACCCCCCGGTCTCGCAGGAAGTTCGGTATTTCGAGCTCACTTTTCACAAGAAACATGAGGAGGTCGTGCGCAAGTCCTATTCACCTTTTGTCGTCGGCGAGGCCAGGTCCATGAAGCAAGAGAAGAAGACGTTGAAGCTATACACTGCGAGATCCGACCGCGGTTTTGCTGGTAATTATCGTCGAAAATTAAGTTGGAATCAACAAAATAATCTGTAAAGATGATTAATTCTGCTTTTTTAGAAGTGTGAAAAGGAGCACAAATACCAAATTCACAAAAAAATTTAATTCAATCGAACAGGCAGAAGTATCATAGGCATCTTAAATTTGCAATCAACTGGTCCATTCAAAAAATTAAGTACTTGCTACAGAAAAGTTCATTCGCAACATCCCAAAGGACATTAAGGTCAAAATTCACTAGAACCAGTCTTTGTACCTTCTTATCTACAATGATTCTGCTTCAATTTCTTTACCGGGAAACTGAATTTTGCATCTTGATCACAATTCTTTCCCTCTGCACGTCCTCTCTTAGAAAGGCGGACCCGGTGAATCTCGACCACCCGGCGACATTCAAGACACTCGCCATGGACCAAGAGCTCAAGAAGAAGCTCATCGAGAGGTTTGTGACGAGGAAGGAATACTACAGGAGAGTCGGCAAAGTGTGGAAAAGAGGGTACTTACTGCCTGGTCGCGGCGATGGTCAATCACTTGAAATTCGACATATACGACCTAGAGTTGAGTGGGCTCCGAAGCGATGTGGACCTCAAGAGTTTGCTCGTCAAAACCAAGAATCAATCCATAGTAGTGGTGGAGGACATCGATTGCGTGAGTGAGTTGCAGGATAGGATGTCGGAAACACAAGCCGTACGCGTGAATAAGATGTTGAACGGTGCTTCGCAACAAAATCGAGTACAGTTTTTCTCATTTTACAGTATAAGGTTTACTTAAATTGTTCCGTACCATGCATATGATCTGTGCTTGACATTTAGCTTAAGTTTTTCACCACGGCATTAAACTTTTTACATTGAATAGGTGACATCATCTGGATTGCTCAACTTCATTGATGGGCTTTGGTTAAGCTGCAACAATGAGCATATCATAGTTTTTACGACGAACTACAAGGAGAGATTAGACCTGGCCCTCTTGCGCCCAAGGTGCATGGACCTACACATTCCCATGTCCTATTGCACCCTGTATGGGTTTAGACTTCTTGCTTTTAATTATCTCAGGATTGATCACCGCGAGTTCTTCAACTGTATTGAGAGTTTGCTCGAGACGGCTAGGGTTACTCCAGCCGAAGTAGCCGAGAAGTTGCTGAAGAGCAACAAACCAGAGGTCGCTCTCAGGGACATGGTTACCTTCCTTGTCGATCACGAGAGGGAAGAGAACGAAGAAGTCATTTAGGAGAGAGCTCGTTAGTGCCAATTTGTCGAGAGAAAAGGGGGGAGTGAAGAGGAAAGCAAGACGGGGGAATTAATTTTAAAATAGATGATAAGTATCGAATGTGTTGGTACATCTCCATCGATTTTATTAATATTATTATGTGAGTTCTTTGTATCAAGAACGATGACCTGTGACATATTGGAGAACTCGTTTTAATTTGATTTGCTTTTCTTATAAATTCTCTTCGATTGTTACCAAAGTTTGGCCAATTTCACTTGGTTAAAAGATGTGTTTTGAAGATCCGATAGATCTTATACATAGGCCATGGGTTATTGATATTCACGTTCTGAATTCCTATTTCAAAAGAAATCTACCAAAAATATGTGTTGATGTTGCATAGAGAAAGCAATTGTTTTATATTATCTCAGCCATCGATCGCCGATGTTTCATAGAGAAAGCAGTTAACTTGTTAAATCTCAATCATCGAATCTCTCCGATGTAGTTGCTCCTCGAGGAATTGAATTGAGAGGATTTGAATCAATCGCTCTTATACCGAGATGTTTGTGAGAAAGTATTTTTTTAATAAAAAAATAGAAAGAAATTGTATTCATTAATAAAAATGATATAGAAGTTCATAGTCTTCGTCGCAAAGCAAAAGTACTGAAAAGCAAAACCAAATCCAGCAAACAAGAAGGATCAACCAAGCACTAATAAATTTAAGGGGAGAATTACCAAAAAAGTCATAAACCTATGCCAATTTAGTTCTAAACTCTTTTTTTGGCCAATTTAGTCATAAACCTTTTATAATTGTGCCAATTCAGTCCATCCAGCCAAAATTGGCTAGCCGGACACCGACATGGACACCAGCCGTCCGACGAACGCTGACGTGGCAATTTTTAATTTTTAATTTTTTTTCAAATTTTTTAATATATATTTTTTTATTTTTTTATTCTTTTTTTTTATTTTTCCTCATTTTCTTCTTCCTCTAGCCGGCCGGCGGCTAGGGTCGGAGAGGTCAGCCTCGCCGGCCACTGGCAAGGCTCACCCCCGCTGGCCACTGGCGAAGGCGAGCCTCGCCCAGCGACGGCGAGGCTGCCGTCGCCACATCCAATGAGGAGCCTCGCCAGTGGCTGGCGAGGTCAACCCTCGCCTTGGGTAGGCGAGGCCCTGCCAAATCTAGCAAGGCTCGGCCCCGCCCAGCCTTGGCAAGGGCCGAGCTTGCCGGCGCCAAGGCGAGATCACCTCGTATGCCCAACCCTCAATGCTAGAGATCACCTCCCGCATCGCCCGGCCACCGTCGTTCCGGGCGAGGGCCGACGACTTCTTGCCCCCGTCGCCCAAATCAAGGCCCTAGAGGGAGGTGAGGTCAAGGGGGGAGGGGCACTCGGAGAAGCCTTCGATCGGGGCGCGGTGGTGGGAGGAGGCGACCGAAGAGGCAGCATGGGCGTCCCAATCGTAGTCGTGGCAGAGGGCAAGGTTGTCAGTGGAGCAGCGGGGGGAGGCCGGGGCGGCATCGCAATTGTCGCAGATCTGGGAGCAGAGTTGCTTGCGGGAGAGGAGGTTGGCGGAGTGGACGTGGCGGTCACCGCGCCAAGGCCAGCTCGGCCCTCACCAAGGTTGGGCGGGGCTAAGCCTTGCCAGATTCGCGGTGCCTCGCCCAACCCCGCCCAACCAAGGCAAGGGTCAACCTTGCCGGTGGCTGGCGAGGCTTGACCTCGCCGGATCTGGCGACGGTGGCCTCACCAAATGTGGTGATGGCGGCCTCGCCATCGCTGGGTGAGGCTCGCCTTCGCCAATGGCCGGCGGGGGCAACCCGCGCCGGCACCGGCCGGCCAGAGGAAGAAGAAAATGGGGAAAGAATAAATAAATAAAATATATATATATATATATTAAAAATTGCCACGTTAGTGTTCGCCGGACGGCCGGTATCACGTCAGCGTCCGGCCAGCCAATTTTGGCCGGATGGACTGAATCAGCACAATTGTAAAAGGTTTATGACTAAATTGACACAATTGCAATAGGTTTAGGACTTTTTTGGTAATTCTCTCTAAAGTTAAACATACACCCGTTTCACAAGAACAAATCTGTCAAACAAAATCAGCGGCCGATCACTCAATCTTGTATTTTTGGTAGTGATGAGCACATGCAGTAAATTCCTTCTCCAATAGTTACGATGTTGCCCTTTTGGCGATACGTGCCTAAATTCGGCTTCCTCTACACCATAATCATACGGAGACAGCCAAAATAAGTTAAGCAAACAAAGATATAACATGTGGAAGAGCACATCTTCGTAATTCAATGAGACGTCAAAGCTCTTGCAATCATCATTGAAGTTAGAGGCGGATAAACTGTACACAAATAGAGCAAAGGCACATTAAATATCCAAGTTAACTTAGATCATTGAGGAATGATCCTGCAAGTTAACTTGATCATTGGTATATTCCTCATGGTGTTTGATGAGCATGTCCTTTTCTGGGGTTGGAAGATCATCTTGGAGATATGGACTTCAAAATTGCTGGCACTAAAAAGGGAGCTGCGGCTATCCAACTGGACATAAAACCCGGTGGAATACCTTTGGACATCTTATGCGAATGTCTAGAATCGCACATAAAGGTCGTCTGAAAATTTTGGACCGCAAAATAGAGAGAATCTATCAAACTTGATGAGTTTTGGTTTTGTCCCCTTTCCTTCCACCAAAAATTCATTAAACTTATGAAATAAACTTCTCATTGATGATAGAGATGCTCGTCAATTAGGTCTACTTCTTGACTGTTCATAGCCCCACGTTTCATTAGTGTGAAATGCCATGCTTTGACTGAAATTTCGCTATTTTTGGTTCAGTTCAGCAATGACGCACCATATGAAATATTTTGACTCACAAAACACAAATTACATATAATAAAAGAAAAGGCTTTATATTGGCAATTGTGATCTTTTTTTATTCGGTTACTTAGCCAACATTTGGTGGGCATTTTTTTTAACGCTTACGAAAAAAAAAAGTCTACTTATTTTCTCTAATCAATAAATAAATAGTTTAGGATTATACATAACAACGAAAGCATTTATTATAAATAAAGGTAATTTGAAAAGCTTGTGAATCCCATGTTCTCTCTTTGAAATCTGGTTAATCCATCAAAAACCCCCTATGTCTCCTTTTCCTCCGCCTCCTCTCTCGTCCATTCTCCGCCTGACAAGTCTCGACACCATGGCTGCATATTCGCCGAAAGGAGAGCCTGAAATAAGGATGATGATGGATCAAGAAGTATGTAGAGACATCGAAGAATTGATCCGAGAATTTGTAAAAAAGGTTAGTGTTTTGTGGGATCCGAGTACTGATTATGTGTTGCTATTCGATTTCTCCAATGTTACCTTCTCATATGAAATTGGCAGAGGTAGATACAGATCCACCTTTTTCAAGGGCATGCATTGTGGGCATTATGTCCCTGATAAAGTTCCCTGCTAGGCACGTCACAATAGATAGAGATGTGGTTGACATTTTGACTAAGAGTCAATCAAAATCTCATGCACAATCATATAGTGTCTTATTATGGGAGATTCATATTAATACTGTAGGAGCTCTACTTATGTAACTTGAATGATATTGTTGATTCTCTCTTGAAATCTCTTCAAATCAATATCTACCTACTAATGAACCCTTAGTTGTCAAATATAAAAGGAAGATATTATCCTTGAAAGGTTGAGGGATATCACACTGTGGATTGACGATAAATTGTTATGGATTATGGTGAAACTCATGAATATGCAAAAGGTTTGAATTAGATAAATCCAATGGATGCACGAGACAACGAATTAATAGTTATTTGTATTCTGATATATAGGGGATATGGTACTAAATCTTAAACCGCTCAATATAGCACATGCGAATTTGAGACTAGATTTATAATGACCATGGAATTTGATGGTCTATTGGCAAAAATCTCAGATGTAGGTGTCACAAATCGATCGATCTAATGCTCCCTAACCCACGTGGCCTTGGTATTTCTTTTAAGTCAGCCTTATTCACACTCGACTCACAAGGATCGTATAGAGAAGCTCGGAACTTATATACTACTTTTGAATCATATGATACGAATGAGAAGAGGAGACCCATATATATACAAGCACAAGGTATTATATATAACAACAAGAGCATTCATTGTGAATAAAGGTAGCTTGAAAAGCTTGTGAATCTCGTGTTTTTCTTTTTGAAATTTGGCTAACCCGTCAAAAAACCCTCTGTCTCCTCTTGCTCCACCTCCTCTCTCGCCCCCCCTCCACCTGACAAGCCTCAACACCATCTCCAAACATTTGCCGAAAGGGGAGACTGAAAGAAGGATGATGACGGATCAAGAAGTATGTAGAGACATCAAAAAATTGATTCAAGAATTTAGAAAAAAAAATGTCAATGTTTTGCATGATTCGAGTGCTAACTACGCATTGATAGTCAATTTCTCCAATGTCACACTCTCATATGAAATTGGCAGAGGGAGAAATGGATCCACCATTTTCAAGGACATGCATTGTGGGTCCTTCCCCTTTTGGGCCGACTATGGGTGAGGAGGGATTCAAACCCTCGACATCGTGGTTTGTAGCCATGTGCTCTAATCCTTTGAGCTACAAGCCCCGCCCCGTCTCCACAGGAGCTATTCCTAGGAGTACCCTAGGGGCCCATTCAAGCCTTTTTCTTGTTTCTTTATTAGGGCCTCCTTCTTATCTTCATCGCGGGGTAGAGCAGCTTGGTAGCTCGCAAGACTCATAACCTTGAGGCATTCTGTTGCTCTGATAAAGTTCCCTGCTGGGCACATTAGAGATTGGTTAATGTTTTGACTAAGAGTCAACATCAAAACCTTGTGCACAATTGCACAGTGTCTTGTTATGGAAAATCCATATTAATGCTGCAAGAGCTCTACTTATATAACTTGAATGATATTGTTGATTCTCTCTCAAGATCTATACAATTCAATATCTGCTTACCGATGAACCCTTAGTTGTCAAATATAAAAGGAAGATATTATCCTTAAGGAAAAGTTGAGAGATATCAAACTATGAAATGACCATAAGCCATTGTGGATTATGGTGAAACTCATGAGTATGCAAAAGGTTTGGATTAGATTACTCCTAGGGACGCACGAGATAGCAAATTAATATGTTATTTGTATTCCGATATATAGGGATATGGTACTAGGTCTTAAACCGCTTAATATAGTACATGGGAATTTGAGATCGAATATATAATGATCGAGCAATTTGAGGTTTTATTGGCAAAAAGCTCAGATGTAGGTATCACAGGTCGATCAATCTAACGCTTCTAACCTGTGGGCCTTAAAAAAAATTTCCGAAGTCAATCTTATTCACACTCAACCCACAAGGATAGTAGAGAGAGAAACTCTGAACTTATATACTACTTGAGATTATACAAATGAGGGAAAGAGACTCCTATATATAAGTACAAGGCATTATACATAACAACAAGAGCATTCATTGTGAATAAAGGTAATTTCAAAAGCTTGTGAATCTCGGGTTTTTATCTTTGAAATCCGGCTTACCCATAAAAAACCACTTTGTCTCCCCTTGCTCCACTTCCTCTCTTGCCACCCCGGTGCCCGACAAGCCTCGACGCCATAGCCGAACATTCAATAGAAGTTGAGCCTAAAAGAAGGATGATGATGGATCAAGAAGTATGTAGAGACATCAAATGATTGATCCAAGGATTTGGAAAAAGGTCAATGTTTTGCAGGATCCAAGTATTAACTATGTGCTTGTATTCAATCTCTCCAATGTCACTGTCTTGAATGAAATTGATAGAGGTAGCAAAGGACACACCATTTTCGAGGGCATGCATTTTGGTTATTCGGTAGCACTGATAAAGTTCCATACTGGGCATGTCACAATCGATAAGATGTTGTTAATGTTTTGATTGAGAGTCAACATCAAAACCTCGTGCATAATTGCGCAATGTCTTGTTATGGGAGATCCGTATTAATACTGCAAGAGCTTTGCTTATGTAGCTTGAATGATATTGTTGATTCTCTCTTGAGATCTATATGCTTCAATATCTACCAACTAATGAATCCTCAATTGTCAAATATAAAAATAAGATATCATCCTCAAGGAAAGGTTGAAGGATATCAAATTGTAGATTTACGATAAATTGGTGTGGATGATGGTGAAACTCATGAGTATGCAAAAGGTTAAGATTAGATAACACCAAGGGATGCACGAGACAACAAATTAATATTTTATTTTTATTCTGATATATAGGGATATAGTACTGGGTCTTGAACCGCTCAATGGGGTTTGAGACTGGATATATAATGATCGCGGAATTTTAGGTTCTATTGACAAAAATCTCGGATATAGGTGTCACGGGTTGATCGATCGATCTAACACTCCCTAACCCATGCGGCTCTAGGATTTCTCTTAAATTAGTCTTATTTAGACTCGACCCACAAAAATCATAGAGAGAGAAACTCTAGAAGGAGAAACTCTGAATTTATATACTTATATACCACTTGTGAACAAAATGATACAAATGAGGGGAGGAGACCCTTATACATATACGTACAAGGGATTATACATAACAACAAGAGCATTCATTGTGAATAAAGGGATTTTGAAAAGTCTGTGAATCCCGTGTTTTTCTCTTTGAAATTCGGTTAACCCATCAAAAACCCCTATATCTCCTATTGCTCCGCCTTCTCTCTTGCGCCCCTTCCCCCGACAAGTTTCGACACCATGGCTAAACACTCGCTGGAAGGGGAGCTGAGAGAACAATAACAATAGAGCAAGAAGTATAAATACATCAAAGAATTGATCCAAGAATTTGGAAAAAAAAAATGTCAGTGTTTTGCTGGATCCGAGTACTGACTATACATTGCTATTCGATTTCTCCAATGTCATGTCACCTTCTCAGACGAAATTGGCAAAGGTAGAAATAGATCCACCATTTTCAAGGGCATGCATTGCGGGGATTTTGTTGATCTAATAAAGTTACCTGGTAGCCACATCACGACAGATAGAGTTATGATCAATGTTTTCACCGAAAGTCAACAATAACACCTCATGCACAATCGTGTAATATCTTGTTATGGGGGATCCGTATTAATACTGCAGGAGCTTTGCTTATGTAGCTTGAATGATATTGCTAATTAATGAAATGTTCCAAATGTTCATAGAAATTCTTGCTCCCATTGGACCATTTGTATCTATATGCATTAGGATCTCGATTCACGCATCTCTCAAGATTTATATAATTCAACATATGCCTATTGATGAACCTTCAATCGTCAAATATAAAAGGAAGATATTATCCTCAAGAAAAGATTGAGGGATATCAAATTGTAGATAGATGATACACCGTTATAGATTACGGTGATGCAAAAGGCTTGGATTAGATAACTCCTAGGGATACATGAGATAGCAAATTAATATGTTATTTGTATTATGATATATAGGGATATGGTGCTAGGTCTTGAATCGTACAATACATGAGACTTTGAGGTCAGATAAATAATGATAGGGATATAATGCTAGGTCTTGAATCGTACAATACATGAGACTTTGAGGTCGGATAAATAATGATCATGGAATTTAAGGTTTTATTGGCGAAAATCTTATATGTGGGTGTCACGAATCGATCGATCTAACGCTTCCTAACCAGTGAAGCCTTAGTATTTTTCCTAAGTCGGCCTTATTCATACTCAACTAAAAATGATCATAGAGAGTGAAACTCTAGAGAGAGAAGCTCTCAACTTATATGCTACTTGTGAATGAGCAAATACAAATGAGGAGAGCAAACCCCGATATATACAAGTATCAAGCATTATACATAACAATGAGAGCATTCATTGTGAATAAAAGTAGTATGAAAAGCATGTAAATCTTGTGTCTTTCTCTTTAAAATCTGGATAATCAATAAAAAAATCCCGTCTCCTTTTGCTCCGCCTCCCCTCTCGCCTCCCCCTTCTACCCGGCAAGCCTCGATACCATGGCTGAACATTCCTTGGAAGGGGAGCCTGAGAGAAGGATGATGTCAAATCAAGAAGTACATAAAGACATCGAAGAACTGATCCAAGAATTTAGGGAAAAAAAAAGTTCAGAGTTTTGCGAGATCCGAGTAATGACTTTGCATTGGTATTTGATTTCTCCAAGGTCACCTTCTTAGATGAAATTGGCAGAGGTAGAAATGGATTCACTAGTTTCAAGGGCATGCATTGTGGGCATTATATTGCCCTAATAAAGTTCCTTACTGGTCACGTCACGATAGTTAAAGTTATGATCAATGTTTTGACCGAGAGTTGACATCAAAACCTCATGCACAATTGTGCAGTGTCTTGTTATGGGAGATCCGTATTAATACTGCAAGAGCTCTACTTATGTAACTTGAATGATATTATTGATTCTCTCTCGAGATCTTTACAATTCAATATCCGCCTACTAATGAACCTCAATCATCAAGTATGAAAGGAAGATATTATCCTCAAGGAAAGGTTAAGGGATATCAAACTGTAGATTGACAATAAGCCGTTGTGCATTATGGTGAAACTCATGAGTATGAAAAAGGTTTGGATTAGATAACTCCTAGGGATGCACAATGCAGCAAATTAATATGTTATTTGTATTCTAATATAGAGGGATATGGTACTAGGTCTTAAACTACTCAATAGAGTACATGGGAATTTGAGACCAGATATATAATGATTGCGGAATTTGAGATTCTATTGGCGAAAATCTCAGATGTAGGTGTCATGGGTCGATCGATCTAGTGCTCCCTAACCCGTAGAGCCTTAGTATTTCTCTTAAGCCAACCTTATTCACACTTGACTCACAAGAATCGTACAGAGAAACTCTGAACTTATATACTACTTGTGAATGGAATGATACAAATGAAGGGATGAGACCCTTATATATATAAGGATGATGACGGATCATGAAGTATGTAGAGACATCGAAGAATTGATCCAAGAATTTGGAAAGAAAAGTCAATGTTTTGTGGGATTCAAGTGCTGACTATGCGTTAATATTCAATTTCTCCAATGTCACTTCTCTGATAATATTAGCAAAGGTAGAAATGGGTTGTGGGCATTTTATTGTCCTTTTGCTCTGCCTCCTCTCTCCCCCTCTTTGCCCAACAAACCTCGACACCATGGCCAAACATTCACCAGAGGGAGAGCATGAAAGAATGATGATGATGGATCAAGAAATATGTAGAACATTGCAGAATTGACCCAAGAATTTGGAAAAAAAGGTCATTGTTTTGCGGGATCTAAGTACTTAATATACGTTGATGTTCGGTTTCTCCCATGTCACATTCTCATATGACAATGGCAGGGGTCAAAATGGATCCACCATTTTCAAGGGCATGCAATGTGGGCATTATGTTGCCTTGATAAAGTTCTCTGCTGGCACGTCATGATAGATAGATATGTGGTCAATGTTTTGACTGAGAGTCAACATCAAAACCTCATACACAATCGTGTGGTGTCTTGTCATGGGAGATTCGTATTTATACTAAGGGAGCTCTACTTATGTAACTAGAATGATATTGTTGATTCTCTCTTGAGATCTATACAATTCAATATATGCCTGCTAATGAACCCTCGGTCATCAAATCTGAAAGGAAAATATTATCTCAAAGAAAGGTTGAAGGATATCAAACCGTGGATTGAGATATGCCGTTGTGGATTAGATTTATACTCATGAGTATACAAAAGGTTTGGATTAGATAACGATGCACGAGACGGCAAATTAATATGTCATATGTAATATGATATATAGGGATATGGTAATGGGTCTTGAACCACTCAATATAGTACATGGGAATTTGAGATTGGATATATAATGATGATGGAATTTGAGGTTCTATTAGCGAAAATCTCAATGTAGGTGTCATGGGTTGATCAATCTAGCACTCCCTAAGCCATGTGGCCTTAAGATTCCTCATATGTCACTTATTCACACTCAACTCACAAGGATCGTTGAGAAGGAAACCCTAAAGAGAGAAGCTCTGAACTTATATGATACTTGTGAATGAGAATATACAAATGAGACGAGGAGACTCATATATGTATAAGGCATTATACATAACAACAAGAGCATTCATTGTGAATAAAGGCATTCATTGTGAATACTCTAAAGAGAGAAGCTCTAAACCTATGTGCTACTTGTGAATGAGATGATATAAATAAATGGAGGAGACCCCTATATATATAAGTACAAGGCAAATCATTCGTAGATCGCTTGTCAATTCAACGGTAGAGATTGCATCTCCCTAACTACCATCTACTTGCATTTATTGCATATGTATATAATTACCGTTTCACCCAATCCCTTTAGTATTCTAGAACGCTTCAGAAAATCCTAGACCTTTGGGAGATAGGTTGAGAGTTGCTTGTTGATGGATAGGTCATGGCTTCGTTCGGAGAACCTCTTGGATCATTCATTTCATCGGGCCATTACGAAAGATTGCAACATTTGAAGGCCCAAATGAAAGGAGTTTCAATAGTCCATGGATCCTTCGACACCTATTTGAATAATGCAAAATATTGATGGTCCATATGAAAGAAGTCTCCATAATTCACTATCTATGTGACACAAATTAAGTTGTGAATTCAATCGTGAAAGTCAAACGTCGATTCTCTCCAATTAAGTGGCTTCGTAAGGAATTGAATCAAAAGGATTTGATTTCTTCTGTGCCAATTCTATCTGGGAGGAAGCGTGCCACCTCTTTTGTCGTGGGTCTAGTTTTTGGGGGTCGTTAGTCCCCGTAGCATATTATAAAAAATTATATTAATTCTTAAAGCAAGAGGGTGTATTCATGTGGCTGTAGTTTAGTGGTTAGAATTCCACGTTGTGGCCGTGGAGACCTGGGCTCGAATCCCAGCAGCCACATTCATTATCCATTTTTTCGTTTTTCTTTACTATTAACCATTTTCCACCCAAAATTTTGGCAGTTGCAGTGAATTTCAAAGTTCTATCTACCAGCAATTCACGTTGACTACGCACAACAGCGTCTCTCCATTGGGGCTGTGCCGATACTCATTCGCAGTCCAAGTTACGTGCCAATATAGGACGATTTGACATTGAGTAAAATTTGCATTGCATGTGAATCACGTGAGCTTTACTATTATAAATGTCCTCGCCTTATTTGATGTCAGTAGGCAATGAATTGGTCCACATCAATCACGTCGGATAGTTATAGATCGCGTGAATCGATGGCTTTTGGTGATGTTGAAACCTTGAAGAATCGACAATAGTTAAAAAAGTCAAATTTGGGACCACTCGTCAATGGGTCTTAATCATTCTTGAAACTAAACTTTGAAGAGATTTTAGTGGAATTCTTTTCAAGATTGATGGCATCAAAATCGTCAAGGTAGACACATCTTTTTGATGTGCACCTTACGAGATGGGAGATGCACTCTTACAACAAACACTCAATAAGGGATACTCATGACACGATTTCTAGAGCACGTAAATCAACATCATCTGAATCTTTATTTATAGCGAGCACAAAAATTGACTTGGTCCACACAACTTATCGATTGACTAGATCGTTGCTGGACATCAAATTCATCCTCCGAATGATGCGATTTCGATTTTGTTTCATTCAATCAAGACGGCGGAAATCCGCGTGCGGTTTTGAAAGGAGACTTTGTTCCCACAATACAGGTGTAATTATTAATTATTTACCACACCGGTGATGGAAAAAAGGAATTATTAATTATTTTCAATTTTTTCTGACAAAATGTAATGTATTTTTCCTTCGTTGGATAGGAGTGGGCAGTGGTGGGCCCCAGCAGAGGGGAGATCTCTGCAAATGGAAGCAAGCCAGCCGGCCTCAACCGCACACTTTCCACGTGTCGGAGCCGCTTGCTTCGTGCCTAAAACTATTCTACCGACGCAATTACGCAATCGTCTCTTTTAAATCATTTGACTAGTCCTCATTATTTTATCCATTTGCTTTGCATTTTTCCGTTAGCAAGCGAGACTGAATTTAATCGAATTTAATGGAAAACCCAAACTAATAATAATAAGAAGGAGAAGAAGAAGAAGCAGCACAACAACAACAATTAGGATTGACATCACAAAAAATCTCAAATTTGGCACATGTTACCAAAAATTTTTAATTGATACATTTACAATAAATTTACCTTACATTGATATGGATTTTCATGTGTTAAGTTATTGTCAAGCATCATTTCATGATAAAATTTGATGGAAATTCAAATTTGTCAGGGGTGTTTCAATTTAGGGTTTTTGGCGACTCAAAAATTAATTTAAGATAAATTTGTTCTAAATATACTATAGCATCAACCCGAACAATTATGATAGTAAGTCAACAATCCTATTTTGAGCATATCAACATATC
The DNA here is from genome assembly GCA_014182365.1 of Eucalyptus tenuipes. Lineage (NCBI taxonomy): Eukaryota > Viridiplantae > Streptophyta > Magnoliopsida > Myrtales > Myrtaceae > Eucalyptus > Eucalyptus tenuipes. Next base: position 25,124,535 of record CM024546.1, read on the forward strand.
CAAATAAAATGCCAATCCACCTTTAGCCACGTCCCAAAATTGCACTTGGTGGCTACTTCTCTTGATCCAGAGTTTATCCAATTAGGAACACAATCAGCAACCAAGGAAAATTACGTGCGACAAGCATATTGATAGATGCAAGACGAAGAGTGAGACTCTTTCTATATTAGGCTCTTGACTTTAGGGTTTTCAAGTTATATCGTTGAATAAAATAATTCAAGGTTTGGTCAAATGAGTTAGATGTTAGATGAAAGTAAAGATGCACAAGAACATCGCAAAATACACATGTACCTAATTTTGACCTTTGCAAGTGAATTTTATGTCTCTACATAATTCTTTATTCACACTAGATATTCAGGATGTGAAAGAGAAAGCGCTCTTGAGATGCTTGAAAGTTTAGGAACATGGCTAAGCGTTTGGATGGATGTCAAAGGAGGGACGTATACATATTTTCGTGAAAAAATAACTCAATATTCAAAATGTTCGGAGTATCCCCATTATTAGAAAAAATAAATGCGTCCCCTAAATTTCTTATTAAAGCACGACGAAGGCATCAATTTTTTGCTGATTTAGTCCTTTGTAGTATGCTCAATTATTGAGACGTTTTTTATTGGTCTTTTTACTCTCGTCTAATCAATAAACCAAAAGTCGTAGCGGACCATATTTTCATTGATTTCTTTATGGCAACGCAATTTGAAACCACACAGCTTCTAAGTAAACAAAATCTTATGTAATAAATTACATTTAGCTAAGATAGATTAAGAGCTAAAAAAGGGGGAACAAGCTATATACCCTTCATTGGCCGTCCCAAGAAGCGAAGCCGGTTGTGCGCGGCGGCACGAAATCAACGAGGCTTTTTCTTTGGAAGCGTGGAAGAGCTTAAGTTCATCGTATCCACTTGTCCTTTTGTTCATGGATTCCACAAACTCACGGAAGAGAAAATTTGCAGGAATCCTGTACCTAATTATCTTGCGGTGCATGCGTGGGTATCCACCAGTTTCATCACCACGCACTTTCAGTTCTTCCGATCCCCCTTTTTAAACCCCCACTCTCTGCTCACACCCCTCTCTTTCAAGATCTGATCAAGGTTTTTATTTATATATTCTTCTTTAGTTCAAGATAAGCGATTCGTTTGGTGTCTCTTGCAAGATCTGAATGGACCTCGGAGCTTGCAAGAACCTGGCCTCTGTCGAGCCGGTTATGGGCTTGATCCTTGGTGGGTTTTGGCGGAGGAATTCAAGAAAGTCAGCGGTTCTTTCTTGAGTGGTGAAACAGGGGAATTTCTTCCTCCTGTTGTTGCCCTCTGATCATTTTTTCTGTCTCTCTACTTTCCGGGAAAATAGCGAGCGGGAGAGTTGGAATCATGCGAGGGGAGAGAGAGGAAAAAAGGTTTTGAAGAATCTGGCGCTTGGGTGTTTCGTGTTTGGTGGTGGGTCTGTTCTGGAAGAGGAGCCTGGAGAAGGTAAAGGATAGAATTTTATATTCATCAAGAAAGGAGATCAGAGGAAAACCGAAAAGGGGCAGAGAGCATAAGCACAGTTCCTCACAGCAGGAGCGGCAAGTAAGAATCGATTCCTGTTCCATCTTTTATGTCTTCTTATGTCGGGTTCCAGCTCTTCCTTTCTTGCTCATGCATTGAAACTGAAGCTGAAAACTCCCCTGAAGTTTTGGTAATTTCATCAGTCGATTTCCACCCCAATTCGCTTCTTGGGTTTGATACCAATCGCTGCAATCTCAGTTTTCTCTTCTTCTTCTGCTTGTGCTTGTGGTGATGGAATCTTGGTTGTGATTTAGGGGATCCATGGCGACTCTGGTCGAGCCCCCGGATGGAGTTAGGCAGAGAGGGAAGCAGTACTACTCAATGTGGCGGACCCTGTTCGAGGTGGATGCCAAGTACGTCCCCATCAAGCCCATCGGCCGAGGGGCGTACGGCGTGGTGTGCTCGTCAATCAACCGGGAGACACACGAGAAGGTCGCCATCAAGAAGATCCACAACGTGTTCGAGAACCGGATCGACGCCCTCCGGACCCTGAGGGAGCTCAAGCTCCTGCGGCACATCAAGCACGAGAATGTGATCGCCCTCAAGGACGTCATGCTGCCAGTCCACAGCGCTAGCTTCAGGGACGTCTACCTGGTTTACGAGCTCATGGACACCGACCTGCACCAGCTCATCAAGTCCTCGCAGCCGCTGTCCAACGAGCATTGCAGGTTCTTCATTTTTCAGGTAAGATTCGTGATTTTCCTTGATCGAATTCCGCTGCCGGTTGAGCTGTGCACCACCTTTGATTCGAAAGAATAGCAATGTGCGCGTTGCTTCTTGAAATTGTGACCTCTGAATCACTGGTGTGGTGATGAGAGATTGCCATTCGGCTGAAATTCATTAACTCTGAACGAAACACTAGACTTTGGATTAGGCGAATATTGCAGAAGTGCAAGTAGAGTTCTATTCCATTGTTTTATTGCATTGAATGTATTTTTCCAGTTCTAGTCCTTGTTCTGATTTTGATTCTGCACATTCAGTTGCTGAAAGGGCTGAAGTATCTGCACTCAGCCAACGTTCTTCACCGCGACCTCAAGCCCGGAAACCTCCTGGTGAACGCCAACTGTGACCTGAAGATATGCGACTTCGGTCTCGCGCGGACCAGCCAAGGCGACGGGCAGTTCATGACTGAGTATGTGGTCACGCGCTGGTACCGCGCCCCTGAGCTGCTGCTCTCATGCGACAACTATGGGACCTCGATCGACGTCTGGTCCGTGGGCTGCATCTTCGCTGAGATCCTCGGGCGCAAGCCCTTGTTCCCCGGGACAGAGTGCCTCAACCAGCTGAGGCTGATCATCGACACGCTGGGAAGCCAGGGGGAGGAGGACATCGAGTTCATCGACAACCGGAAGGCCCGGAGGTACATCGAGGCGCTGCCCTTCTCGAGGGGCACCCACTTCTCCCAGCTGTACCCGCAGGCCGATCACCTGGCGGTGGACCTGCTGCAGCGGATGCTCGTGTTCGACCCGAGGAAGAGGATCACCGTGACGGAGGCCCTCCAACATCCGTACATGGCGGGCCTGTACGACCCGCGGTGCAACCCGCCGGCTCGGTACCCGATCAGCCTCGACATCGACGAGAGCATGGGGCAGCACATGATTAGGGAGATGATGTGGAACGAAATCCTTCACTACCATCCTCATCAGTAGTATGCTTCCCTCCATGGATAAAATAGCGGAATCCTTCACCATCGACATGCCAGAGCAAGAATTTTCTATCCTCTGTTCCCTGAATTTTCCCCTGAAACTTTCTTGTGGGTTCCTGCATTGAGAGAGACCTAATTGCTTGATGTTCTGTAATTTGTAAAAAGTTGCAATGTCCACACCAACTAAGATAGCACATTGCGATTTCTTTGAAATAATTTTTGCGATATTATTTTCCTTCTTTCGTTAATCCGAAACTTTAATCATAGGATCCTTTGAAGTTTAATTTGATGCTTCAATCTCTAGCTATGTAATCACCAAATTGCAATCACATCAGCTTCCTCGAACCAAATGATGAATTAGGTGTCTCGAAATTGTGCAATTAGCATCTAATCATCATTAAAGATAAAAGATGCATTTCAAAGGGGCTAAAAATAGCTTTACGTAGAGCTCATGGAAAGTGATTGTAAAAGGCAAAAAGTGCATAGGTGGCCCCTTGCTTTGTGCTGCATTTTCAACATGGACATCAAACTTTTAATTTGTACGACCAAATTCTCTAATTCGTAATTTCTTTATTAATGAAGCCGCTTGATCTTTGATGTTGGTAAATCAAAGTTGATGTATGCATTAGTTGTGACTGAAAATTTGATGCGGAATAAATCATTGTTGCTACAAACATTATGCCAACTTGAAGAAACGATTATGCAAGACACGATTGAAGAAATTTTCGCTAGGTCTTCCATTTGATAATTGTATCAACTATTGCAATAACATCGTATATTTCTCTATAGCAACGATCCATGTCCTATCGTTGGAATTAGGGGTTCTAAGGTGGAATTGAGAATCGTAGATCAGACCGACTAATCTTAAGACCAATAATTGGACCGACCATCAATCTAGTCCGATTTCGGTTCCGGTCTCATGCAATCGGTTACTTTTTTCTCCACTACGTGATGCCTTATAATATGGAAAAAAAAATTATAAAAGAAAAATAGTATACATAGTCGGTCCGATTCCTCATTAGAATTGGGAATCAGATTACAGGAACACTGATTCTATTCTTAGGAGCTGAGAATCGGACCGACACTTCTGAAAACCTAACCTAACCAGCCCGGTCCAGGCATTTCTCAATTCGGGTGGTCCGTTTTGCACACTCCTACATTGGATTTATGATGGAGGGACTTGATTGACTTTTTCTACAAATTTAGGGATTCGATCGCACATTCTGAAAATCACATTGAGAAAATAGCCGCAAGTTCGAGGACTCCATCTCAAATCCTCGGCTCCATTTACAGTGCGCTCTCTTTTGAAGAAGCGCAGAACTGAACCGGAAATGTGCGGTGAAGCTCTAAACCCTAGAAAATGGCGGTTCACCTGGGAAGCCCAATCCCACCATCCCACCCTCAAGCTCCTCCTCTTTGACCCCGCTGCGCGCCCGGTCGATCAATGCGGCGACCTGAGAGTCCGGTCGGACCCCGCCCGGTCCGCCGTCACCGTGAGCTTCACGGCCGGTTCCGGACGAGGCGTCTCGCTTCTGGTCCCGGTCCCCAGGGTCCTGATCGACGGCGACTCCCCGGCGAGCTTCAGGGCGCTGGAGGATCACATCGAGGTGAAGCTCGCGCTCCTCCTCCCCGTCGATCACCCGGTGATGTCTAACCTCCACGCCGCGTTGGGTTTGTCCGAAGATGGAGGAGGGGCGTTGCTGCTATCGGATGTTCCGAAGCCGCTCTCGACGGACTCCGGTAAGGTTACGGATCGTGTCGTGGTGTGCTGCTCCAGGGGCGGGTTCAGTTTCTTGATTTTTGCTCTTACGGGCCGCTGAACTGTGCTGAATTTGAGTGTTTCTCTCTGTTGAGGTTTGACTTTGATTTTGTATACGTCGGTGCTGGTTGATTGACTTATGTTGGTAATGCTTGTTTGATGTAGATTTGGAGAAATTGTCCTCTAAGGGAAGTGTCGATTTTTACTGCAGAAGTTGCTCGGCTAAGCTGACCAGGAGTCCCATCAGGTTAAGCTTGTGTTGTTGTCTATGTAGGTGGATATGACGTGTGGAATGTATGAACTGTCATTTTTTGATTTTGTCCCTTTTTTCACCATACGTCCAGCTGCTTTCTCGACTCACCATCGATCAATTGGCAAGAGGTAGCTGACAACTGGTTTGGGACTTGCTGTTGCTCATTTGGAGGTATAAGCGAGAAGCTAGTGTCTAGGTATGCAAGGTCCTATGCTCCTTCAAGAGGGAGATGCTTATTGACATCTAGAGCAGTCATTATTTGCAAAGATGATCTTATGAATTGTGAATTTCCAGAAGATGAAAGAAACCAAAGTTGTGAATATCAACCCCTATTGGCTAATGAAGATGGCGATCAGAGTAAAGTTCTGATGCATACTGGAAGTGATCATGCAACTGGGCCGACGCATGTTTGTGAAGGAAAACTGAAGTCTATGCATCTTAATGATGAGAATCTCCTTGAATGTGGAGCTGTTAGTGCTGATGGTGATGGATCTATTTTATATTGTGAATCACCAGTGTCGGATCTTACAAAAAATGAGACATCAGTCAATGGATGTTGTCTTCACACTAGTCATTCATTAAGCTCTGAGCATGGCCGTGTGAGGGATGTATCTAAAGATATGTGTAGACAACTGCCTCCAAGCCAGAGATATTTTCTGAATGGCTTTCTTGGAGATGTTTTCATGGCCAAATCTCACAATATATCAACAGCTATCGAGTGGGTTGAATTTTCATGTCCCCAGTGTTCAGCGCTTCTCGGATCTTATCCTTGTGCTGACAGCTGTGCACCTCTTGACAATGGAGTGAGGTTCTATAAATGTTGTGTATCCACTAATATGCCATCCAAGGGACCAGATGACTTGTTCAAGTGAGTAATTAACCCTTAAAATTTCCTTTATACTGAATATTTTTTTTTTTTAATGATTTCCTATATTTATGTACTTCAATAGATCCCTAGGTAAACACACATGCCTATACACTTAGACCTATGGGAAGTAACCTAAGTTGTGTGATTGTATTCATTTCCTTTCATATCATTGCCAACATAGCTTAAATATGGTCTAATATTACTCAAATTTGATTGTTGAAATCAATTTGTTAAGACATGGGTTAGAGTATATCGCATCTTTGTCTATGGGATCATATGCTCTTTATATACATGTGGTTTCCCTCCACTTATTAACTTAAGTTTTTGGGTTTGACATTTTAACGTGTCAAATGGTGTTGGTTATTTATCAATCGTGTTCTTAAAGTGTCATATTGGGGTTTCTTAGTAAAAATTCTGGTGTCATATCAAGTTCAAATTGTGCTTTTGTGTTGTATCAAGGATTGCCACCCCATCTTAGACCCACCTACAGCAAAATGTATGTCTATGAAGATCAGCACTCGTTAACATCATTCGAGGAAAATATTAACCTGTAAAGATAGATAGCAAATTGATTTAGAGAGAATGGAACTCAATGTGCACCAATGCCAATGATCTTGGATCAGACACCTTTGGCATGTTCTAAGTTTATGTATGAACTAGGCCTCTGTTTCTTTGGTGGAATCATGTATCGCGTTGTAACTCATGAAAGAATTCGTTTTCTTTGCTATCAGGGATTATACATTGGAGAGAATGTTCAGCAACCAGATTTTGGAAAGTGCAAAGGATGATCTATCCTTTCGTACAGTAGTTAGAGATATGAAGACTAAATCTCCAGTTCTTCAAATAGTTCTTTTAAATCCAAATTGTTGGTTGTCTACTGGTTACTGCTTTGACATGGACAATCCTCCAGAGTCAACCACGAAGCTTATTCTTCAACCTGTGATTAAGGTGCTTTTCAATGACTGCAGGGACAATACATTGTTTAGCTCAAAGTAAGTTCATTTCTTGACTCATTCTCTTCACTGATCCTCCCTTTTCTTTGTGAAGCTTGAATTTTGTAAAAATTAATAGCATTATAAACTTCTTCCTTGTTTCGAGCAAGGAATTTTTATAGCTGAGCCATGTGGTTATTATACTACGAGACTTATCATGTTCCAATTAATATGAGCGACCAATATTTGCTCCAGTAGATAGGTTTGTTGGACGTTATTCTTCACATGGAATTCGGCAATTGTGTTCTATTTTTGTCTTCTGGCCTCCCAAAAATCATATAGTATGTGTCAATAAAACTAGAGAATGTACAATAAAGGAAAGCTTTTTGAAGAAGGTGCAATGAACTCTTATGCAGGATGAGTGAAGAATGGGTTAGAACGCATTCAGCTGATGAAGTGTTCATGCTGATGCGTCAAATGGAAGCATTGATTGCTCGTCTTGTTTCAGCTAAAGACATATTTCCACCTTCAATGGTGTCTTTTGAGGGTTTAACTTTGTCACTTGTTCAGAGGTGACATGACTATGTGCTAAGCTTTTCATCTTCCAGGGGATCCTTTTGAGAATTTAGTGGATGAAATCGACTGAAGAATTATCGATCCTGATGAAACGGACAGGACTATCTTTTCTCAATCTTGAATCCTGTTCATTTGCATTCGGAAGGAGCCTTCAGATTATCTTGTAGGCTGGATGCTCCTTTAGAAATGCACTTTTTGAATTATTGAAGGTGGTTGGGAGAACAAAGAGTATCAGCAATTTCCTCATTGTGAAATGACTAAATTGATCCAGGGCTCACCATTTGATTTATTTGTATGCAAGAATCAGCAACTTAAATTTTGAAGTTCATCCATCTCTCTTACCGCTGCTGCTCTTAATGAGTAAAGAGAAGTTTGTGTGACAATTGATGTTGACAAGAGCATTTGTTAGCCATCAGCCTGTTATCCTCCTTGCACTTGCTCCAATTAAAAGTATAGTCCAAATCTTCCTAATGGCTGATCCTTCGAGGGGCTGACCTGAAGCGCCTCTCCTTCGTCATGATTGACGGGGATGAAGAATGAAGCGAAGATGCAGAAGTTTTAGCTCTATCTCATCTCAAGATGTACATCGAACTATTCATCTTTTTGTATGACTGGGCTCGGATTGTAATGTTCATCCTCTTGCTTTTATCAGATATATGCACTTTACAAGTTTGGTTGTACAGCTTTTTGTTGGTAAATTGCAATGAGACGATGGCAACATGAAAATGATCTGTGAAAAGATGAATGTTTTAGATTTACAGGAGTCACGTATAAGGGGACTCTTCTGAGCGGTTTGGGTTGGTCTCCATTTCCTTTTGCAAATTTTCAAGTTTGTGTTTGTGGATGTGGTGGATCAGTCCATTCCCTGCTCTTGAAGCCATTGGACGGTCCTGGCTATTCAGACTTGTATCTGATGGCGTGGCTCGATTTTCATACGATTGTTTTGCTGACGAATGGCAAGAAACCATGAGTTGCTCCTTCATTTTCACTCTACTGCTCGTCATTGGTTGGCCATGCATGGGACATCCCTGGATGTCGGCTTTTCTTTTTTCCTTTGCTCGAATACTATTGTCCTCTGTTTGTCCCGGCCACTGCCATGCAACTTTTTGGATTGCTTTAGTGCATTGAGAGTGGAGGAGAGACTTTGCGTAATAATTCCATTCCTTAAATGGACACAAGCTAGCCACTAAGAGTGCTTCATGCGGTGGTGAAATGTTGGTGCATTTGATTGTTAGAAGTTCTTGCATTCTTGAAGATGGCCTTATGTTGTTACGGAAGTTGCCCTTTTCAAGTTAGAATACAGAATATGTTCTCTTTGCGTCTCCATTCATTTTGACACTAGCCATGCATCTGTCCTCAAGGTTAGCGTGACCAGTTTGCACAGATGTTCGGTGAACTTCAGTGCTCCAACAGGAGTGCTCAGAGATTAAAAACATTGTCAAAATCGGCTGAGGAACGTGGGGTCAAAACAAGAACTTTGCTTAAAGTCTGTCTGCATTCATATCGGCAAAAGCAAGAGTACATCCTCAGAGGTTTCCGGCAGACATCAGAAATTAACGGCAGTTCTAAGTTTTCGCGCATCATCATGAAAGGGGTAATCATCGTTATTTCATCCCAAGGGGGAGGATGCCATATCCTCTCGACCATGGTGTCTTCATTCCAATCTTGTTTACCATTAGGTCGAGAGAGAGTTTTTCTTTTCTCGCCCTTAAAATTCCGAATTTTATGTCCCAAAGTTCAGATAAAGCACTTTTAGGACATACTTAGGTCCAAACCGTCGCATTGTTGTCTTTTGCTTTCTCTAAATACCTCATGACACAAATCTTTTCGCAAGAGATCATAAGAGTTCCCGGGGAAACTATACACGATTTTACTAACTTAATACAAAATGAATGTTATTTTCTCTGTGTGTGCATATCATCCACCATATATATTATATTTATGTGCATAGATACGTAGAGAGATTGTCCAAAAAATCATAATCCTATTATACTTTTATCAATTCAATCATAAAACCTTTAATTTTATCAATGAAATTATAAACCATTTGACAATTTGCTAATAAACCACTTTTGATTAGAAATACTTGAATGACAATTGTTTTATGTAACATGATTGATACTAACGTGAATACTTTTTGGAATTTTGAATTTTGAATTATCTTTTTTCTATTTTTTTTCATTTTTCTCTACCAATCGCCAGGCCTTGAGATGGCCATTGACCGGCCAAAAGCAAGGATCGACGAGGGGGGGTCCCCCTCGCCATCTTTCGGCAAGACTTGCCCTCGCTAAAGGCCAAGGAGGGCTAGCCTCATGCAACCTCATTGGTTTTGCTAGATCCGGCAAGGTTAAGCCTTGCTCGAAGCTAGTGAAGTTGGTGAGGATAGAGAAAAAATAAAAAGAAAAGAAAAAAAAAGTCAATAAAAATATGAAAAAAATTGTGCACGTTAGTAATTTCCTAATAAAATTAATCAGAAAATGTTTATAACTAAATTGGTTAAATTTAAAAAGTTTACAAAAAAATTGAAAACTGGGTGCAATAGGTTTAGGTCTTTTTACAAATATTTTTAATGAATGTATAGATGTGAGCTATTTGTTTCTACATCATCTATAAACCATGATGTAGTTCGTAGCATATTTCCAATGAATGTAGATAATTTCGTAGAATATGACCATTGTTATTTTGATCTTTAAAAGTAAAATCTCACGCCACTTACATCAAATCACAATGAAGTGCCGTTATGCTCCGTTTATTTCACAAAAAAAATAAATAATTTAAAAAATATTTTCTTAAAAATAATTGCTTAGTTCTTTTGAAATAATTAATCAATACAAATATTTTCATTATCGACAATAATTTGTACCTAAAAATTTTTATGAATGATGCAAATATTTATAATTTATTCATATTTATAAGTAATACAAGTAGTTATCTTTAATTTTTTAAATATATTAGATATTTCAACTTTTTCATCTAATTGTACATACCAAAAGTCACTCAATCCAACATGAACACGTGTTCGAGTATCAGGAGATAGCGAGATTCCTATACAAATTCCCGAAGTCGTACGCGACGAAACGTGGAACGGCGGAAGTCGAATCAACGAAGAACGATAGCCTCTCAGTTCTTCTCATCTCAGCCGGTCCATTTACCCAAGGACACCATCGCACATCCCTGCCCGCGCCACGTCCCTCGTCCTTGACACGTGTGACGCAGAGGCGCCCTCCACGCGAGCAAGGGCGCTGCTTATCTGGAACGCTCTCCTCTCCTCCTCTCCTTCCGTCTTAATAAAGGGCCTTCACGTTTGCCGTCATCATCAGAGCCCGTTGCGTGTTCATTCGTGTAGGTTTGCAACCGAGCAGGGTCCCATACAATTTGGAAACATGGCGCATTTCCAGAACCACTACGCCAGCCCGGCGGTCAGTCGGACCGACGAGTATGGCAACCCGGTCCGTCCGACGGACGAATACGGGAACCCGGTTTACCCGGGCACCGGGCACGGTGTCGGGGCGGAGCATGGCAAGGAGCACCACACTCTAGGCGGCATGCTCCGTCGCTCGGGAAGCTCCAGCTCCAGCTCCAGCTCCGTAAGTAATTTCCTCGTAACTACTCTCGAATAATTACAGGGGACTTCATCCACGATCATTATTGTGAGAGCAGTCCGAAGATGACGGGCATGGAGGGAGGAGGAAGAAAGGGATCAAAGAGAAGATAAAGGAGAAGCTGCCGGGACGCCACGATGACACGCCGTCCCACACCGCCGTGACCACCACGCCAACCGGTTACCATGCCACGGGGGAGCCGCGCGAGAAGAAGGGGATCATGGACAAGATCAAGGAGAAGCTCCCCGGCAGTCACCATCACCACTGAATCGGATTCGACGGGACTCGATGAAGTCCGCACGGAACCTTATCGCTTTCGACGATCGAGTTCGACACAGTAGAGATACCGAGACTCGTGTAATAATGCCCCGTTTGTACAGTACAGTCTGTTCTCGCGAGTAGCTCTCTTCCATGTGATCACATATGTAAGTGGTCATGTCTTTATATTTAGGTGTCGTAAAGAGAATGATGTATCCTTTCCGTCTGCATCTGGGTCGAACTTGGCGGTGTATCTCTGTTATCTATATCTATTGCGTAGGCTGAATCGTCTCATATAATGTAATGTCTATAATGTATCCTTCCCTCCTTAACGGACATAGTACTTTCACAAAAGCGGTCTCAGTAGGGGTCTGCAACCAAACTGGTTCTATCTCAAGAACCAAACCGGTGTCTGCAACCAAACTAGTTCTATCTCGAGAACCAAACCGGATTGCATGAAAAACAAGTCTGGGAATCGATTCTTATTAGAACACTAGTCTAGAACAAGTTCCAATCCCCGATTAGTGCAGCCTTAGATGCTTCAATTGTTGATTCTAGTATTGAGCGAAAGGTTACACCTACGAGTTATTCCTAGCAATTTGACTCGGACCTGTTCTAAAAAGGTTACACCTACGGGTTATTCCTAGCAATTTCACTCGGACCTGTTCTAAAAAAGTCGAGACAATAGCTGCATGCGCGGCGGCATCAACTATAAGAAATCTGCAAATCCACATGTGATGTGAACAATGACAATTGTATACCATAGTCAATAGCTAATGATAGTTGTGTACCATAGTCAGTAGCTGTAATTGGTCTGAAATCTGTAACTGGTTCGAAATGCCGCGCATCAACTATAAGAACAACTATAAGAAATCTGCCAATCCACATGTGATGTGTGAACAATGACAATTGTGTACCGTAATCAATAGCTAATGACAGTTGTGTACCATACTTAGTAGCTGTAATTGGTCCGAAAATAGGTTTCGGATGAATACTCACTTGGGAATCGGACTGCCCTATTTTGGAATAAGTTATATAAGTTAAAAAGTCAAAACTCTAATTTATTTTTTTCCGTTAATTTTAACGAAAGCCAAAACTCTAATTTATTTTTTTTTGTAAATTTTAACCTTAGCATTTCTTCGGCAATTGGCTTTTCACAAAACTCCTCGTCGATCTTTCTTCTTCCCTTCAATTTTTATGGATGAATAGCAAATGGAGTCTTATAATTTATGTTTTATGTTACATGTTTAAATATTTTACCATTTATAATTGCAATCGGTTATAGATTACTCTTTTTGGTGGATTAGGATTCCTGTTGTTCATCTTTTAATTTGACTCATTTCGTTATCCATAACCTCATATGATTTTACTGTGAAAAATGAACCAAAAAAGAAAAAAAAATTGATAAAACAAGTTATCACGTAAACCTTGAAACTAGATTCAAAGAATATAGTGGGTTCCACAACCGATTTCAAACAAACAAGGTGGGTTTCAGAGTTCAAAAACTGGAAACCAATTATAATAAGATAGGTTTCAAGTTCCAGCTCTGAAATCGATCCTGAAACCAATCACCACTCATTTGCATAACCTGCGAGTTGAAGGATTAATAACACCACTTGTATTTACATAAGAGTACAGAATAAAGAGATTGTATGAACACTTGCGATCAGTTTAGACAGTCATGTCTTGAAATCAACCGAAGCAGAGGATTTATTGCCATGACAAATTTAGGGCAACCACCATCTTTAGTGCATCCATGGGGGTCTTTCTGATGATTTCGTCGACCTTTGCTCATTCCTCGTCGAGCTCAGACGCAGAGGCGGCTTCCAGCTCTCGCATTCTTCGTCTTTCAAGCACGGGCCGTCCGGGTGTACATGCCACGGTCAGTGCTTCCGGCACCGGGACGAGTCCCTCCTCTTCGTGCATATATCGAAGTAGTGGAAGTGACCGGGCCACTCGAGGCTGCAGAAGAAGAGCGTGGGGCCGAAGACTTTGGGCCGGAACGTGTGGCGTCGGGTTGGATCCGATGAACATCAACGTCGTCGTCTCTCGACTTGCAGTGCACGGTGAGCACGGCTCCTCCTCGCAAGTTGTTGATGATCTGGACGTGGAGTTTGGGCCATTGCAGAAACCCTAGAATGAGCATGAACAGCACCAAGACATGACATCAGAATCATGCTTGGGACGATTTGATTTATACAAGAATGAAATTACAAACTAGAAAAGGGCTTCGGACAGAAAAAAAGGCAAAAGGTCATTTAAATGTCATAAATAATCGTGGATTTAATTGATTTTTGGCTTCAGTCAGAAGAAACTCCAATCTCTCTTCTCATAAATTTGCTTTTAATTAGTGTTTTCTTCGGTTATAAACTTCTATGCAAGACTGATAGCACAATTAATTAAGGGTCTGGAGTTTCTGCGACCCTTTAATTCAAATGGGCTTGACTTTTGAGAAGTCATCGATATTGAAGGTGGGGGATTGAACTTGATCAAAATTGGAAAGCAAAAAAAATCCAAAAAAGCACTTAAAATACTTTCAACTTTTCCAATAATTGTTCAAAGTGAACATTATTTCATATAAAGACATGAAATACCATTACTTTCCAAAACAAAGACTTGAAATAGTTATGACCTTTTCAAATAAGGGTCTAATTTTTCTAGCTAGTAAAATAGTCTAGCGCATTTTCGTCGAAAGGCAATTTTAATTTTAATTAAATTAGATTAAAAATTAAAAAGATATTTTTTTATAAGCAAAAATACAAGACTATCACCCCATCACTAGTAAGATGGCAATAATGGCCAATAGGATTGCTGGCTCCTTGGCAGGGGCTACTGACCCTCACCAACCAAGGGCAAGAGCCTCTTCTAGATTACAACTCTCGCCTAAAGTCATGGCCCTCTCCTAATTTTGGTGAGGTCTCTGACCCTCCCCCAGGCATTGATGACCCCATTGCCTCACTAGCGATTGGGTGGTAGCCATAGGTGAAGGGCCTATGTATTTTTATTATTATTATTATTATTATTATTATTATTATTATTATTATTATTATTTGTTTTTATGGAAAGAAAAAAAGTAAAAAAAGGAAAAAAAAATTCAAAAGATGAAAATGCCCTTCACCATCTAATGAGTTCTGGCCCTTCTTTGTGATTAATATGACAACTTCATACCTTTATTTTTTTAAAAAAAGTCGCCCTTATTTGAAATTTTCCTCGTTGGAAAAGATGTGATCCCCGCGAAAGTTGTCATGATTTTATAGTTTTATTCTCGCTTATGATCCAAAAAGGATATTTGGGTGTTCTAAGTTGTGGGACAATAATGGACACTCTTATCTACCCATCCAATCCTTGTTTTTTTTTTCACCTAATTAGTAGGAAAGCATGATATAAATAGTCGCTCAACTTTGATCTGATATGCAATATTATCTTTGAACTTCTAATTTATTTCAATGTGAGGGATTCGTGAAACATTAGTAGATGTTCAAAGTAGTCATTCCGTTTACTCAAACGCCAAATTAGACGCCAAACATTATGACGTGAATTATATCATATCTCGATTTGAGATGGATATTTACTTAGAATATTCATATGTAACTTATTTCTATTGTCAGCCACTTTCAAATTTAATGGATTGGAAGCCACGTTATAAGATTCCGTCAACTTGAATTAACAAAATAGTAGACATTCAAACATTTTCATGTAATCAAGAATTGTAAAATATAATGTTCGAGAATGACATACACATTGGACTAAAGTATAAAATCATTTAAGTCATTTTCCCAATTGATAACAAAATAGTTCCTCCAATTTAGAGAGAAATTTCGATTCGATTTTTTCCAAATTACCGTTTCTATAATTATTGAGAAATAGATGTCTGACCATATACAAAAAAAAAATCAGTAAGAATTAGATGAACGCCGACATGAAAATAGATTTGGTGGTGAATAGTTTAGTTCCATATTCCCATAAATAAAAAAGGGAGTTGGATAAATTCCATTTTGATTAAAGTTCCCATCTCATGCTGACGTCATCGAATGATTGCCAGTGCCAAAAACTAAAACATAAGATTAGTAGATTAAAATATCATTATTTTGTCGGAAAAGATGGATATATACTCTTATCAAACACTAATTCAATTTTTTAACCGATAAAATAAAGGATTATTACATTACTCGTTCCGGCGACAATCCCGACTGCCAGTGTAGTGTAGCTTCCAGCCCGCTCGGCGCGCCGACTCCGAGCTTCAGCTCCAGTCGTGGCTCGCGGCTCTCTCCCATTTCTCCGTCTGATCCGGTCTTCGGGGGCGAACGTTTCGGAGCGCGAAGTCGAGAAGACGAAATCGCGACGCGTTCCGTTCCCTCCGCTCGCCGGGAATCTCGGAACGGAGGAGGAAGGTCTCCGGCCAATTCGCTCGCTTCGCCGGCCGCCGGACATGATGGTGGAGCCGTCGAGGCTCGTGCGTTCCCCGTCGCGCTTGAGCGTCGCGATTGCACGTGAGGACGCCATTTTCGTTTGTTGTTGTTCTTTGAGCTCCGCTGTTCGCTGTTGAGGTAGGCGGCGGCGCTAGGATTCTGATCTTGATGCCGGTTTTTTGACCGCCGCCCGTTTGCCTTGCGCAGTTGCGGTGGTTTGGAGAGCGATCGGAGCGGCTTCCGTCGTCGTGCCGAGCACCAACTGCTACACGTTCGATAATGCCAGCCGCCTCGTTGATTTCGTATCCTTTCTTTTTTGGTTCGGTGAATTGCTCGTGTTGTAAATAAGCGTGGAAAACAGTGTAGTTCTCGTTTGCTCAGCCGATGGCGTTTGACGGTTTATGTAGTTGAAAATAAGAGATTAGCATCGTAGCTTTTGGTTCTTGTACTGATGATTCTAGGGCGTTGTTTGAGCACTGGAGTGTGACGCAGCTGTTTTTCCTTTAGCTGTTGATTTAGACTAGCTGGATTGGCCATGTGTTTGAATACGAGGGGAAGGTAAATCGTATTGTCATGTTGCTGTCTGTCTCTGATCATTTACCTCGAGTTCATGGGGATGTTTTTAGGCGGCCAAGATATTGCACTGACTGTCGTTTTTCGTGTTTTTTGGGCTTGATGCAGGAAGAAGACTTGGTGGTCCGGTTTTGCAAAGATGTGGAGACTCGGTCCAATTTGGTATTCCGCTTTAACTTGAGCTTCACATACTGGCCATCTTCATGCACTATGAATGAATGTTTCGGCTAATGTTATTGCAGTTATGGTAGACAAGAGTATGGTCTTTTTTTCCTAGTAGAATCAATAAATCAAGGCAAATGACTGTAGATACTGCTATGCTTCAGATACACTATTATATCTTGCTGAGGTGCTTTTAGTCAATTGATTGTACAAATTACTAAAGGGCGGGTCTAATTACAACTATTAAAGATGGAATATCAGAGAGTACCTTTATTATGGCAAAAGAACATGCACACTATCGTTTATACCTTACGCATAGTTTTATCATAAATTCACGTTCTTTGAGGGCAAACTATGATTCAGAGAATTCATCGTTATCGAAAACTTTTTGATTCATCTCCATGATACTCGATCTTTCTAGCATTATATCACTGGGGTAATGATCAGCTGCTTATCTTATAAAATCACAGGGCTTTGTGGCTTTTGGTCGATTTGACAAGTTCAATCACTTTACTGCTGGTTCAGGACATATCAATTTTGTTCAAGTATGCTCTCTTTCATGTTGCACAGTTCTTTGGTGAGGTTTTCGCTAAGCTTGGTTTTGGTGAATAGAACTTTGTTATCTCAAGTTAACTAGATGTCACCTTACTTCCCAGTACATTTCTGCTCGTAATATGGTCAAATTTTTAGCACTCATTAGCCTGAGATGAGCTCTAAATATGGGAAGCATCCGCAATCACTGTGATTATTCCTTTGAGAAGTTACCATTGCATCATTATTTCCCCCCACATTCTCAAGGTAATTAATGTCTTCTCCAAATTTACAGCGCTTTTACAATGGTGACCTGAGAAATTGTGAGAAGAGCTATGACAAAATGGGACGGACAGCTCAGGTTGGTATAACGTCAAACCTCCTTTTGTGCCATAAATTCTACAAAATAAGCTATTCTGATGCCTGGAATGGTCAAAGAACGAGCCCAACCAAATGGGGTGGGTAGTCAAATGGAGTAGGAGCTCACTTGACCTACCCCATTCCATCCCTTTCCATTTGTTCAGTCGCATGAAAGAAACATCAAATTGCCTTTTTCTTCTGTATAATTTCAGGTGAATATAATTTGCGGGAGTTGTTCAAAAAGCCAATGCAAAGGTTTGTGAAAGCTCAAGTTAATGTCTTGGCTTGTTACTTTAGTAACGTGCATGGCCTACTCGGCGTGTGAATATTTCTGAGGATTGTCATAAAGTTTAAACTTGTAGTTTTTTGGTGTACGCTAGTTTAGTGCGCACAACACTAAGCAAATTCTTCTACAAAAACACTGCGGAGTACTTTTGTAGCTGAATATTGACTGAAAATGGAATTGGGATATGCTAAGCAATTGGGTGTCTCACGACAGGTGAACTTGGATGCATATGCAATGTTACCTACGAGTCTACGTGCAGGTGATCAACAAATTACCCTTTTTCTTGTATTATTTTTTGGATTGGGGTCTTGGTTATAGCATTTTTGTATGAAAGTTCCATGATCCTCAAAATCTATGGGACTATCGCCTGGATTATTTCCCAAAGATGTATATACATAGAAATGTTGGTTTCTTTTCCTAAAAGATGCGAGAACCATCCAGAGCAAGTCTATGGTTGCTGAAAAACCTTCCTCTTTGAATCATCAAGATTCAAAAGAATTTTGTTCTGTTTTCTTGCTGAGGTGTGATGTCTATGGTTATCTAGAGCAAGCAAATGCTACAAACATCAAGTATAAAGCTAGCCATCGAGAAACTGATTTGACGGATCTTTTGATCAACCAAAAATTGAAAGATATTTTGAAGGTCATGTTTTGTACCTTTGCCCTCTTAGAAAGAGTTGCAGCACTTCTTGGCTGCTAGTGGCTACATCTCTTCATTATAGGAAATACTTAATCTTTAAAATATCTTCAACTTTATTACCAAAAAGCAAAAAAGGCAAGGTGAGTTGGTCCCTGACATTCCAGGATGTGTACGGAGTTCGCACCCTTTGTGCTATATTGGTAGTTCAAAAAATGCATCACATTTTCTAACAGTAATCTCTGCAATTGATTCACCCAGATTGCACTGCTGGATGATGTTGGTTTATGGTCTGAGAGGCCATAGGAAGTTGGGCTGTTTAGATTGGTTTTTATTGATTAGTATGAAAGGAATATAATGCTGGGAGTGGAAAGTTATTTATGAAGGAGTGTGAAAGATTGTTCTCTTGCTCTGATATGGTTACTAAGCAGTACCTTCGTTGATTTGTTCTTGAGCACTGACTATTTTTTTCCTTACAGAGTTCTTGTAGAACTTGCCATTCCATGTGAGGAACAGGGTCCTCGGGTGTTTGAGGGATTTACTGTTGGTTTTCATCCACGGTCTTGGGAAATTGTAAGAACCCAGTCATCCACACTGCCACAATGTGAGCATTTATATGAATTATTGAGACAGTTGCACGTGGTGGACTTGTAGGTTTATAATGGCCTGACTCAGCCTGGTTTTGAGAAATCTTATTCTGATTTCAGGTAGGCAATGTATGTTTTTATTTAAACTAGAGTATTATTGGTTCTCAACTTTTCTTACCCAATAAGTATAACCAGCTTTAGTTTCCCCTGTTAACCAAAACATGCCAGTCACGATCATCACAACAATATTACCATGGGTTACCTTTTGCAGTTTTAGGACAGAGCAGACCCATGTAGCCCTTTACATGACTGCTATCAGTTCCCACTCTAATTTGGTGCAAAAACCTATTGTCAAGGTACTTCATCCTTACTTAAGGTCCACTGTGCACTAAAACAGCTATCTATTTGCTTTAAAATTGCGTAATTTTCTTAGGTTTTCCCAGAAAACGGATTGGATGTCAAGTTATCTGGATCAGCGATGACAGGCAGATATCCCACAACTTTGTCTCCAACAACTCTAATTTTGGACTGGAGATGTATGGATAAGATATCATCCTGATCTGCTGGTTTAGCTGTAACATCCAGCAATTATCGTGTTGATGACTTGCATGTTTCTAATTTTTCAGGCAAGACACCCCATGATTCTCCATATGAAGTTGAAATCACGGTACCTGTGGACAGTTATGAACCTGTTCATTTTACACTTTCCAAAATATGTGGTGAGCTCATTCAATGGAACTGTCCTCTCATTCTCTCACTTGCTCGAGTGGGTTTTACAGTGCTTATTCAGTTAATGACTTTCTGTTTAACTGATTTTGTTTGGTTGGTCGTTCAAAATTCTGCAGAACATAGGCAGGACACAGGAGGAGATGCTATAGGAGGATGGGCTGTATTTGGGATCCTATCTTGCATGTACGATTAGTTTGATATTTTTTCCACGTGCTGTTGGTCAGTATAATTCTATTTAACTACAAGGGTTGCTAAATGGAGAACCTAAGGTTGTGACATACATGGTGGGATTTTTTTTCCTTTTGCCTTTGTACCTTTCTGCCAAATACCCAAGATACGTCACAAATAATAAAAGTGCGGCATATTTTTGTGGATTACTTCATCCATGAGGTAGATTGTAGCTTAAACAATTTCAAGATCTTGATGCTAGGTTTATATCTTTCTAATAACTAAAATGTGATTCTGTGACATTTGTTTCTTTTCCTAAATTAATTCTGAATGATTTGTCATTGATCAGATGCATTATTTTGTCAACTGTGCTCTGCATTGGAGGGTTTGTCTACAAGGTACGAGTGGAACATCAGGTAGGTTGTCTAACTTGTGCATTTAAAGATTAGATATGTTATGTCATAGTTTACTAACTGTGCAAATTATTTGATATGTGCACCTCTTCACTGTTTGCAGCGTGGACTTGATGCATTGCCTGGTATAACCATTCTATCTGCTTGCCTAGAAACTGTAAGTGGGTTCTGCTTATGCTAATTCAGTTAACTTGTCCTGTCAAGCCTCCTAGGGTAAGAAACAAAAAGAAAGGAACTTTTCCTGCCATGCCTTTATTGCACTACCTTTTTAGGAACCAGTTCTATCAGAAACAAAATTATAAGTTCAGCTAGTAAATGATTGTCAACTTTGAGTGACTCTCATTTTGTATGCTTATCTTTTAATTGATGTATAATCTGGAACTTATTTAAAAGGCGAGCGGTGGGAGGAGCGGCTATTCGCGAGCAGAGGAAATAAACAGTGCCTTCACTAATCAAGCCTCTTGGGAACAACCACAAGATTATGACTATGCAGCAAAGAAATCAAGTGGAAGGGCATATGGTTCGTTTTAACTGTATGCACTGAGTCCACAAAATTGTGTATTGCGCGACCTTTTTTTCTTCTCTTAGTAACACGAAGTAAATGATTTGTCAATATCTTTTCTCATCACAAAATTCAAGCATTATCGCTTTGAGTTTGTATCTCGAGTGTGTTCAAAATTTCTCTCTCTTCCAGTCCATGTTCGTTGAGTTCGAATGTACGGCTCTGTTACCATGCTCTTCCCGTAGCGACAAGATGGTCCCTAATGGATACATCATCTGAAGTGATAACGTAGTGCAACAGATCAATTACCATTGTCGGTGTGCAATGAATCTCATCTTTTTTGGCACCATATATTACGCATCTCACTTTTGATTGGTTGGTAATATCACGTGGCATATCCGTCATATGAAATACCTTATCCTCCGCTTATTTCTGTATTAGAGAATTCAATGAATTTCACTGAAAGTGAAATAACAAGTTGAGGGACCTAAAAAACCAAACTAGGAATTGGATTATCCAAGTAAGATATGTATATCTTTTATGCTTTCTCTAGAAGCTTGTGAAGTTATGACCTCCAGTATTTTTCAGATTGAACCCTAACGAAACAATTATCTCCAAATTTTCCACCTTTGAAAGGAAGAATTTTCGAACGGTGCTCCTGGAATGTTTTCCTCTAGAATGATTTGGTCAATGTCTTGTCTAAGAACAAATTGAATCTTCTTCACCGAGTGACTTCTCTAGGCCTTTTGTCCACTTGGTTTCCGGGTTATTTATGGTAAGAGCGGCTGGAATGATATGGAAATATGAGAAGAAACTAAAGAATGCCAAAGAATTTTTTTTTCCACGAGCCTAACGTAATTAAACATATGTAAACTTTTTTTTCTCTTACAACAGCAAAAACCACGTTGATTGCGATACGAATCCATTTGTTCGCCCACCACAGCAATTGAACCAACCTAACGAAACCAGAATCAACCTTTTTTTTTTAAGTGCATCACAGAAAACGAATCGAGAGAAATTTTGGCACTATTGATAATGCCTTTTGATTTGTTGCGTACCCCGACTTCAATGTAGTGAATTCCGATGAAGTTGGAAGTAGGCCGTTGCGTTGCTCTTTGTTGGCTTCTATCTTTCCCCATTTTTCTAGTTAAAAGCCCTTTTTTTCTACCCAAGGTTACCTCTAGTCATTTAAGCTAATTTCAAACTTCAGAATCCCTACAAAACATGTTCATCAAGAAAAAGAAATGCAATATACAAAGCCAAATGAGTTCTCGATAGACATGGACAGAAAAGACGAGAGACCATGACACATAGACAGCCTCAATTCAGCTTCTGGTCGAATAAATATTGAGTTAATTAGTCAATGGTTTGTGGTCTTTGGTCTTGGTCGTTGACAGAGTCCAAGCAGTGAAGAAGATGAAATGAAAATACTCTTCTCCAAGAGCAGGTGCTTCTCCTCCCACTCTTGTGGGGTCTGATGCAAATATAATGCAGAAAATTAGAGAGTCAGGACTATGCTGACCGGCTCTTTCGGATTATTATATTCGCCTGGAGTCTCTTTAGCAAATCTTGCACTCCAATCACATCCCAGATGATTGGCCCCGAATGGTAAAGTAATTCAGTCTCTTTAGCAAATCTTTCACTCCTATCACACGAGTTGAATTAGTCATGTACTTGACCTCTCTTGGACGATGCCCTGCTTTTCGATTCATCTTCATGGAAACGTTATCAGACATTACAATAGATGTCCTGGTGTCCTCGCCCCACATGCGTTGATCTTGTCTGAAACATCACGAGTGTGAAAAGTAGTTGTACTTTGAATTCTAACCACTGAAGATGGCCATAACAGGATTACCAAGAACCCGTCGTATATCTCTTATTAGTTCGTTGGACAAAGAAAGGAAAAGGGGTTTAAAATGGGTCTAGATATCAGAACTCTGTTGTGTTGATTATATTTGAGATAAGCCATAGGATTGCAGATAGAAATGACCAGTGAACGGAGCTGAAAGGACTCGATCATCAAAAGGAAAATTACCAACTCTGCTTTTGTTTTCTGTGGCTTGCTAGAGTGATCAAACCTTGGTGAGACTAAATCAAAGTCTGAGTTCAATTCAAGCTCTTCCTCATCATGCTCTGTAGCACATGGACACAGTCAATCTCAGTTTCTTATAAATAACCTACATGCTCATTTCATCAGTCTCATCACAGCAAGTCCAAATTTCTTCATTCATATCTCAGGCACTCTCACAAAGAATCACAAGCTCTTTTTGTTCTTTGAAGGATCATAGACAGATACATTGAAATGGCTCGGTCTATGACTTTTCTCATTCTCTTCTCAATCCTTGCACTTGCTCCAATGTGTCACTGTAGCAGAACCTATGGCGATTACCTGTATCCCCAGTATTATGACTATTCATGCCCGCAAGCTGAGGATATCGTCAGGTCCGTTGTGGCAAAAGCTGTAGCCAAAGAAGCTCGCATGGCTGCTTCCTTGATACGGGTTCACTTCCACGACTGTTTTGTTCAGGTCAGTGACCTGTTAATTTTCTTTAGCTGCAGAGTCACGTTTCATGTTAACATTTTAAGGCGTACTGGTTAGGTGTACACAGTTGCATACATTTCAGTTGCAGTGCTTTGTGCATCTTTAGTTGCATACATTATGTGGACACAGCTGCATGCATTTACTTGACAGTCAACAGAAGCTGAAGCAAAGGGCTTAAAATGAAGAGATACCATGTTCACAAATGTGCAAACATTATGGGTTGTATTCAACTGAAAAATTGTCCTAGTAATTTGTGCCAAACACAGTCGCTACCGTATTAGTTTCCCTAAAATAGGACACCGCCTCTGTTATGTTGCAGACAAGAGTTAGTTTTTCATCTCTAAATCCCTTTTTCTGCAAACCTTCAGGGATGTGATGGATCGATACTCTTAGACAGCACCGGAACCATGCCCAGTGAGAAAAGGTCTAACCCAAATCGTAAGTCCGCTCGGGGATTCGAAGTAATTGAGGAAATAAAGGCTGCCCTAGAAGAGCAGTGCCCGCATACTGTGTCCTGTGCTGATATACTTGCTTTAGCTGCCAGAGACTCCACTGTTCTTGTGAGTGATTTGCTTAATTAGGCTTTCCTAAACTTTAAAGTGAAGTCATGGGTTGAATCATTAATAACTAACGTTTTGTTCTCTTCAGATGGGTGGACGTAGCTGGGAGGTTCCTCTAGGAAGAAAGGACTCGAGGGGTGCAAGTTTAACTCTTTCTAACCTCAACATCCCTGCACCAAATGACACTTTCCCGATCCTCCTGAACAAATTCAATCGCCAGAGGCTCGATATTATTGATCTCGTCCCATTATCAGGTAAGCTACGACTCCAACCTATAACGATCTACTCTTGCCTCTGGGTAGAATCTTGAAGACTCTTCTATGTGACGTTTCCTACAAAAGGAAAACTACCTATATGATGCAGCAATTTTCTTGTTGACTGGGTTGAATGAATTCACGTTTTTGAAAACAATAGCTCCTAATGCATTATCATTGCATCGTTCAAATAACGCTTAATCAAGAGAGAGAGAGAGAGTGGGTTTCATGAAATCACCGGCAAATTCCATATGATCATATAATCGGCTAGTGTCAGCAACAGTTTAAGCATTCAGAGTCGTGTAATGCAAGTGTGAGAGTCTGGTACATGATTTTTTTCCCTGTACAGGAAGCCACACCATTGGCAACGCAAGATGCACCACGTTTAGACAAAGGCTCTACAACCAGTCGGGGGACGATCAACCAGACTCCAGACTAGACCAGTCATACGCTTCCCAACTCCGCGCCACTTGCCCGAGAGCAGGCGGTGATCAGAACCTGTTTGTCCTGGACAATGTCACTCCGACTGCGTTCGATAACAGCTACTTCAAGAATTTGCTGGCTTACAGGGGCCTGCTGAGCTCTGACCAAGTGCTCTTCACCAGTAACAAGCAATCAATGGAGTTGGTGAAGAAATACGCAAAGGACAATGAAGTCTTCTTGCAGCAATTTGCAGCTTCAATGGTCAAGATGGGTAATATCTTGCCATTGACAGGATCGAGGGGTGAGATCAGAAAGATCTGCAGGAAGATCAACAGTTGAAACCAAGCACATAAAATTGGTGCTGTGATGGAAATTTGATGTGATTTGTTTTTCTCTTAGATCCATGTGCGGATTTCATTGTTTAACTGCTTCTGATTGATGTACACTAGATATGCTCTGGTGCGATTTCTTTCAATAATTTTGGCACGCAATAAAATTTCTTTCTCAAAAGATACAATGAAATGATGGCATTTAAGTGTAGCAGAAAATGCCTTTCAGGTTTGGTAATTTTGTGTACGTTGATAGAGATTTGGCAAAAAAATTAATGGTAACAAAAGAGTAGTTCAAATTTCAAATGGATGAGGAGATGGGACAGGATCTAAAACAAAATCATTTCTTCAAAGTATTTCTAGGAAAATGGATTGCTTTTCCCCGCAAAATTGTTTGTTTAAAGGTAATTTTTCTCCACCTCTAATAGAGATATTTACACACATTATCACTGCCGTTGAATCGTCTACAGCGTGCTTTCAAACTCACATGTAACTAGTAAAGCATGTGTTCCAACCTCAAATCATATGCGTTTGAAGATTAATTATTCAGGTTCCCAAGATAACTTGGCAGGCTAGTTCAGTCAACCAGTGAATCCAGGATGCTCATTAAAAAAAAGCTGCGAGCTTTATGGACCCAAAGCTCAAGATTAAAGTTGAGCGAAGCGAGGGAAGACATCAGGAGAAAATGCACGATTCATTCCACAAAGGACCAAAGAAGCATATGACCATGAAGACAATCTCATTCTTTTGTTTAACTGACATTGACGTGTACACTGCACAGTGGGGAGAGTGGGGGAGGTAATGGCAAGTTGAGAAACTTTCTGCAGTATGATCAAAGACCAATCAAAGTTGTGATTCAATAGAAAGTTTATGGAAGAAGTTCAGAATTTCGTCGCAAACTTGTTGCGCTCTCTCCTCATGGATGAAACGGTGCCCGTCTAGAATGACGACCTCGAGATTGGGAACGAGGTTCTTGAATATATTTCCTTGTATGTAGTCTTTGGCACCGACTGCCTCGAAACCGTGCTCCTTGTTGCCAACCATGAACTTGGTAGGCACTGTGATTTTTGCCCCATCCCATGGCCCGAGAAGCTCCCAATTCCTGCATCCATCAAATACACAGCTGAACTCATCTCCCGTGTCGATGACATTTTATTGAATGGGGTCAATTTTCTTACATATGCAGTTGAGCAAAACGATAGCTGTTGGGTAACAATACCAACTGACACGTGGTTGAGTTGCAGCACTTTCTGTGAAAAATTATTTGTGGAGAGAGAGATCTTTTAGATACTCACAAGTCCATAGCTCGGTAATAGTTGAGAGGGCCAGTGAAACCCGACTCCTGGAACTTGTCAGCATAGACCTGCAAATCTTCTTCGGTAATCCAGGAGGGCAATTTGGCCGGAGTTTCCAGGTAGTCAATGATCTCCATTCCAGGAGGAGCAATTAGTATCTCCTTTTTGTTGTGCAGGAGCAGCTTCTTCATCACCGTCAAATAGTCATATCTTGCAAATGCCCGCTCCGCTCTTCCCGGCTTCTGTTGTATCCAACAGCATGTGGCGGAGCAACATTAATGAAACTTGAAGAGTGACTGAGGATAATGATACTCAGTTACTCACACAGCAGTTGTCTTGCCAATCAAAAATTTGTGCCACTCTCATATTTAAGGCAATTCTAAGCGATTTACATGCTGAAACTGACTTCGTTTATGACTCCCTCTAATGATTTACTCGAAAACACCAACAAAATGTCCACGAATTACATTGGTCGAAACTATAAACCAGTGTAATGGACTATTAGGATCTGCATCGACTTAGAAAGTCAATGTTTTCATCATATGAACTCGATTGAAATTTATTTGAAGCTCGATGGAGCGAAGTACTTAACATGCTTGAATTTAAGGCAGTTCTGTTATTTGTTCAGGTTATCATCTGAGCTCAAGCCTGAACCAGAACCGCTTCAGTGACTTGCTACATCGGTCTAGTGCATGACTCAGAATCAAGCTTCAGACTCAACCATGCCAAACACAGGTGAAGCTAAATGAAATTAATCAAGAACAACTGAGCTAACAGCTCATTGCTCGAGATTAATGCAAAGTCGCTGCAAGCAGAGTTGAACAGAACCCCAGTTGGGTGTGAGCAACTCGGCTCCATTTTTTCCGTGAAAAGCGAAAAAGGTACCTGAAATTGAGTGATGAAGAAACCATCTCCAAGAGGCTTGTACGATTCGAGAATTCTGGTACCTGGAGGTCTGGGGGAATATGGAGAAGAGAGAGCAACCAGACCCTTCACCAAATCAGGCCTGAACAAGCTCAGGAACCATCCTGCAACTGCTCCCCAGTCATGCCCCACCACAAATGCCTGATCAAACCACATAATCGCGTCCTTAAATTTAGAGCATGACTTCAACATGCCAACCAAGAACACTGAAGCCGTGCGTCTTGTGATGTCCATATCATTTACAGATTGCATGTCAGCTGGAAGCCTTGGTTCTTTTCGTATAATAGTACTAGTTCATCGTAATCATCAAAGTTTTTCTACATACGATGGCAGCAAGATCGGCCTTAAAGCATTCGATAATTCAAACTTGCCCACAAACTACAAAAACTTTCCTTTTTGCTAATTGATATGGTAGCTTTCTTGCAATACCCACAATTTCAATTTTCAAATTCCCCTACTAAATTTATACTATCTTTATAAGATGCTTCATAAAGCTCTCTCAAAAGATTTTGTTCATAAGTATATCGAGAGCATCGGCTACTAGAATTCGAAATAATTCTCAACAAGATCCTGAAAAGCAAGGCCGTGGCGAGAATTCGGCTAAGCAGTCGCCAGGAGGACGAGAAGGAGGCGGCGGGGAATGGCGGAGGGCGAACCTGGCGATGACCGAGGTGGTCGAGGAGGCCGACGAGGTCGCCGACGAGGTGGGGGATGGTGTAGGCGGCGGGGCTGAGGGGGGAGTCGGAGTCGCCGTAGCCCCGGAGGTCGGGGGCGACGGCGCGGAAGCCGCGGGCGGCGAGGAAGGCCATCTGGTGGCGCCAGGCGTACCAGGTCTCGGGGAAGCCGTGGAGGAGGAGCACCAGGTGGGGTCCCTCCCCTTTCTCCGCCACGTGCATCCATATCCCGTTCGTCCTCACCCTGCTGTGGCTCACCTCGTACTCGAACGGCAACGACGCCATGCCTGCGATCCGTCCGGCCAAGATCCTCGGATGACGAGGCAGGCGATGCGATCGATGTCGCGAAAACACAGAGAGAGAGAGAGAGAGAGAGAGGCCGAACGAACTGTACTTTTGTCGGGACGGATGAGGAAGACGATGATGACAGGACATGGAGGCGGCGGAGTGGAAGTCAAAGATGACGACTTTGACTTTTTTTCTCTCCAACCGTCCGACGTGTCGGACTGGCAGGCAGTTGGTTTGGAGCGCCCAATCGATGGAGACGTGGGAAAGCAGCTCCCGGGATTGGCTGACGCGATGGCGAATAAACAGAAAAAAAGATTTGAAGTCGGTACGAATTCTATTTGAATTAATTCAAGAACTTAATGAAGAAAATCACATACATGAGCTTCGGCCAATGGTCATGAAATGAAGTATTCGTGATTTTGAATTCGATTTACATTCAGTCTTATTTATTTCTCCGAATATATATGGTTAATTTTTAAAGAAAAAAAAAGGCTTTGATAGGATCCATATGACTTGATTATCATCATCAATTTAATTTTCAATTTTTTTCTCCATTTTCTCCTCATTTTCAAAAGCTGCATCGAACGGCCACGATCATTCGAGCTTGAGATCCACCGAAGCATAATCGAGTCCCAAATGGTTTTTATCTTCTTTTGCTCTCATTATAGAAATCTCAGTGTAGGTCCAGCATTTTCAGTTTAGCCCACCTCTAAACCCCAATAATTAATCCCACTATCATCATCTAAATAATTAAAAAAATAGACAAAAAGCTTCGATGGGACCCATCATAATTTTTTAATAAAACCACCAGAAAGAGGGTCTTTCTTTGACAATTTAATAATAATAAATTCAGTTTACATTGTAGGCCGCCTTCTAATCATAAAATGGGACTTTTTTTCACACCTTTTTTTGTGCGCACCATCTTAATATTAACTAACTGAGTTACCAACTAAATGAATCCCGTACTTATCATTGATCGTATTCATGCCATGTGACCCATACCTAAATAATAGTTTCCGCGTCACCAGCACTCTCTCGTAGAATGGAGTCGCCATCTCTCTTGTGTTCATATTCCAGCCATTTATAGATTTTTATCGCGATGATTTATTCGTCTTTCAATCAACTCATCTCTCCCACTAAATTTCAAGTATTTTTAAATCTCACATGTGGCTTTTTGAAGATTCGATATCGCTTCTGAAAGTTATAATTTCTTATCAGTCCCTATAAATACGTGCATGATGTTTGAACTACATTAAATAGACCTTTCATTTGAGAAAACAAGCTTAACCGCCGCTTATATTTTCATCTTGCAGATTTACCACAAAGATACAGAGATTCTCTCCGGGCAATTACGCCAGGCTTACCTCCGTTTCTCCATAATTATACTACTCATCAGCTGCATGGTAATTTCGAGGATCGTGGGATGGCCTTCTGCGCAAAATTTATCCTTGTTTTACGAATATCATTGTCTCTCATTTCCAGTGATATACGAATATTACTGGTTTTGCAGTGCCCGGGACTTTTGTTTTGCCATTGTACATGGGACGCTTGCTGGTTTTGTGGGCAGTACTTTCTTCTCTAATATTAATGAGAAGTCTTACCCTAACAAATTGCAGTCCTTGGTGGGGTATGGATTGGTAATATCAACCGTCCTCACCGTTAAATTTTTTAACTGCTTGTTCCTTTCTAATCGACAGGCGTCAGGCTTTGGAGGTTCTAATATCGACCCCACCGCGGGGGAGGATAAGAAGTGCAAAGGTGAATCGAGGTTTCCTGCTCTGGTCGGGCTCGCCCCACCCATTTGCATGCTCATGTCCATTTCACCATGGGAAGATAGTTGTTTTTGCTGCGACATCTCCCTCTCTCTTTTCTTGCCGCCCGAGTTCATTTCGCATTTGGAAACTCTGCAAAGCGTTGGAGGAAGATTTTGATTTACAATGTTGAGGGCTTAGTTAAGTTAAGCTAGAGGTTGGCCACCAGCTGCATGTCCTTCGTGGGGCAGCATGTGGAAGATCAAAATGTTCAATAACCGTCATGCATCACATGCATCCTTGTGAAACTTCGTATATAGATGGAGAAAAATGTTCAGTCTGTTTTGCACACCTCGTGCCAACTACTTAGACATGGATGACAAGTTGTGAACATAGTGGTCATAAATCGCATCAGCTAACGACGATATGGTGTGAGATATACTTGCTTTCGTGAATGTTTTATCGCAGTGACTACTTCGTTCATGGATTTGACAAGTAGGTTAGTGTTCAAGGAAATAATATGCTTATCCATTAAAATCGAAGCAATCGACTCAATGCTTCGGAAGCGCTTCAATTTGGAGTGAGCATTTATAGCCCTCTTTTGGCCTTTTCGTCACTTTACTTATTATAACAAGCTAAATCGGTAAATTCTATATTCCATAAGAGTCACGGTGATTGAAGTGAGGTTCACTAGATTTAAATTTGGAGCGGTAATCAAGAAACCAAGCTTTAACTTCCAGCGTATATTTTGATCTTCTCAATTAAGGCGGGTCATACTCATGCTAGTATGAATGTTGGAATCTAATTTCGTCACTTTACTTGCACTTGGGGCAAATATAGAAGATCACTTAACAATCATGCATTCAAAAGTGGCGTTGCGAATAATGTGTCGCGTGTGTTTCAAGAAGCGTGCTACTTTTTTGTTCCTTGAAATGTTATGCGAATAATGTGTTGCGTGAATTCAAGGCTGATGCTACTTTGCCTTGCTTGCGCTCTCTCTCTCTCTCTCTCTTCATATCCTAAGTTTGACCGCTCTTTGAGACAACGCCCCAATCTTTGCACCTTTCGGTGCCAACAGTCCCAGTTCAACGATGATATTGATCCTGAGCCGCAAAAACCTTCGTGAACTGGAGAAGAAGTGGGAGCTTCGGTTGCTCGTCCTCCTCAGCTTGTTCCTCCAATTGATCCTAGCGTCTCAAGGCAACCGGAGGAAATACATCCGCAGGAACCGGATTCAAATTGTGGTCCGGACCACGTACCTAGCCGACTCCATCGCAACCCTTGCGCTCGGCATCCTCTTGAACCTCCTGGCCAACGTCAAGGAAACCAAGGGGATGATTGACCCTCAGATCCAGATCACAGCGTTCTGGGCGCCGTTCCTTCTCCTCCACTTGGGCGGGACCGACCAGATCACTGCGTTTGCCCTGGTAGACCTCGAGCTATGGCAGAGGCAGTTGGTGCAGCTTTGTGTCCAGGTTGGACTAACGTGTTACATTTACTACATGGCCTTGTTGGGGTCTTCTGCACTGTCGATAGCAGCAGCGGGTATGATCCTGGTGGGATTCATCAGTTATGCAGAGAGGACGTTGTGTTTGTACTGGGCAAGCAAAGGTCCACTTCGAGATTCGATGCTTCCGCGTCGGGAGTCGAAGTCAGCGAAAGAGGAGGGTTACCGAGTCGGAGTCCACGAAATCACACAGATTCCGGGTCCGGAGGATCTCTCCGTCAACAGCGGTCAAGCCCGCGAAGAGGACGGGACTCTGGTCCAAGCCTATGAGCTGTTCAAGATCTTCAAGGTCCTCTTTGTGGGCCTGTCCGTCAACTTTGTCGACCTGGAAGCGAGTCGGCGCATATTCATGGGCCAGCATATGGATCCGGTGAAGGCTTTTAAAATCGTGGAGATCGAGCTCGGGTTCATGTACGATCTGCTCTTCACCAAGGCCCCGTTGCTGAACTTCGCTTGGTGGGGCATCGTTCGCTGGGTCATCAATCTGTCGGTGCCAGGCACCGTGTTGATTTTTTTCTCCTTACAATATAAGAATCGTTTCAACCCTGTTGACGTCTGTATAACTTTCTTGCTGCCGAGCGTGGCTATACTTTTAGCAATTCACTCGCTTCTTCAAGCAATTTCTTCCGATTGGATCCGACACAGGTGGCTTAAGAGACGCGGGAGATCCGCAATTTCGCCTGCCATCGCCCTCCTCCAGCTCGGCCGGAGCCACAGATGGTCGAATGCCGTGGCCCAGTTCCACCTCTTGAGATCATCCATCAGGAAAAGAAAAAGCATCTTCCGCCCATCGAGGTTAGCCAAGTGGGACATGGTGGTGGAGAATAACTTCTACATCGATTACAAAACTTTCCGCCACGACATCAAAGGATTGATCTTCGATCTAATGAGGGACATGGTCGAAAGACTAAAGCAGACCACCACATCGAAGAGCGGGTTGGCGAGTCTTAAGCTGGAGGCGAGCGGGCTGGTGCGTCTTAAGCTGGAGGCGATCGATCTACTGAAGGAGTCGAACTGCGATAATATGATATGGAGTTTGGTCGACATGGAGTTTGACCAGAGCATCCTCACCTGGCACGTCGCTACTGAGCTCTGTTACTACGAAGACAGGGACAAGATGGAGGAGGAAGACATCGTGAACTCCAAAATGAGTAAGTTGGTCTCTCGGTACATGCTCTATCTTTTAGTATTCCATCCTTCCATGTTGCCAACAGGGATAGGGATGGTTCGATACAAAGACACTTTGGACGACG
The DNA here is from genome assembly GCA_014182365.1 of Eucalyptus tenuipes. Lineage (NCBI taxonomy): Eukaryota > Viridiplantae > Streptophyta > Magnoliopsida > Myrtales > Myrtaceae > Eucalyptus > Eucalyptus tenuipes. The sequence goes on from CM024546.1 coordinate 25,157,124, forward strand.
CTCAGAAGTTCATCGACGACAAGCTACTGACGTCGTCGAAGAAGGAAGGCAGTATCTCATCGGTTGTCATCGAGTGGGCGCATAAATTATTCAAGAAAGAGGCACATGTCCACACCTGCTTTGGCAGCTGCAAAAAGCAGCACAAGTCGAGAGAGTCGAGCGATCTGTGCTATCTTTGCCATATTCTGCTTCAAGTGAGAACTGAACTCCCCGCGTGGAAGATGCGCGGAGACAGAAGCACGTCTGTGCTGTTCGACGCATGCCGCCTCGCCGGCCAGTTGAAATCAGTCGGCACGTGGGACATAATCAGCAAGGTCTGGGTGAGGCTGCTGGTTTACGCGGCTTGCCAGTGCAAAGGCTACGAACACTGCGAGAGCCTGAGCAGAGGAGGAGAGCTTCTCACCCACGTTTGGCTTCTTATGGCGCATCTCGGCATAGCGCAGCCGGTACAAACTTCCGGAGAACCAATCATTACCTAACTGATCGTGGAGTAGAAGTTCCAGGTGGAATGGGTCGTTTGGTTAAACGTAATGTTTGGTTTGAGTGAGATAAATAAGTTGAACTCATCGTTGAGATGGTGAGGTTGAGTTTATTTCAGTACGTGTTGCACTTGGAGTAAAGTCGGAAATAATGAGAACGTGTGTATCAGTAGTTGCTCGGCAGAGGCGCTCCACTGAAGCCAAATTATTCCCTCCTCAAAGGGGTTCATGACTTTTCTCATTCGTGATTTGTTTAGTGACTCTCCTTCACGTAATCGACTTTTGCCCCGGTTTATGAGCTTTTAATTTTGAGAAAGTAAATGTGTATGCGAGACAGAGACTAGTAATTTCTTGAGAGAAATGGAAAAAACTGTTATGTACAACAACATTATACGTAAAACCCAGCAAACAAATGAAAAGAAAAGAGAGATTTTTTTTTTTTTTTTTTTTTGGTGTCTTTTGATTGCGTTATAGGCAAAAGGAAAGGGTTAGTAAAGAAACAAATGAAATCGTATATTACAAAACCATTGCAAATTGAGGGCGGTCATAATTTCCATTAGAGCTGTTACTAAAACGAGGGCTTGAATATTTCAAAATCGTCGAAATATCCAGTAAAATGTTGGTGGCTTCTGTGATGCATGGTGATCGACCAGGACGAATAGTTGTGGTCCCCCGGCGGACCGATGAGACTTGTGGGTTGTGCGGGAGCTGTTTTCGATTTGGAACTTGAATGCGTTGGATCATTCGGTGGAGTCCTTGCACATAGTTTGTGTTCTCAGTTTTTTAAAACAAAACGATTCATTGAAAAAAAAAAAGATAAGATAATAACAAATAAATGAATAAAAAAAATTAATAAATGGGTTTAATGAGGATTGGGCCGATTCTATTTCAAATGGGTTTGGGGTTTGATTTAAGACGGGCTTTACTCGGCTCTAAATGTTTGGGCTAAGTTCGATATTTTTATAGGAAATGGGTTTAGATCAATTGAAGAGGTTTAATATAAATTAGGGCGCGTTTCGTAACGATTTCGTTTAATGCAGTTACGATCGATCGAAATGATTTTTTTTTTTTTTATTTTGTTAGAGATCGATTCGAGCGAAAAGAACGCGTTTGGTAACGAATAAAATTTTTGCTTACGGAATAGAAAAAAAAAAAAACAGAAATGCGTTTGGTAACGAATAACTGTATAAAATTTATATTCCAATTCTTTTTTAATTACCTTTTTAGATGAATGTAAATTTGATATTGAATTTTCATAAAACATTCACTAATTAATGATATTTTAACTAAGTAATAAAAATATTAACTAATCAATTTTTATTAAATAGCAAATAATAAACCATAGTATAAACTATACTAATATCCCTAAAATATGTAATAAATATAAATACTAAATTCTAATATAAAATTAAATATGTATTCTATATATAGCAAATATATATTTGAGAATAGGAAGAAATTAAAATAAAATATATAAATAAAAAATAGATAAAAATAAAAACAAAAATTGTTGTTATTTTAAATTTGGTTTTCTTATTAGAATTTCAATATTATTCATATTTAAATAAGAGTTTTTTTTATCATGGTGATTTCTCATTTTCAATTAATATTTATTTTATATGATTAAATATCTAATCCATTTTGAATTTAATATGGATGGATGCTAATTTTAATTTAGCCAAGATACTTATCTCTCTCTCTCTCTCTCTCTCTCTCTCTCTCTCTCTCTCTCTCTCTCTCTCTATATATATATATTCCCTTCCCCAAAACCGAACACCCAACGTTTAAGAAGATAAAAGTCTTCAAACCAACAGGACTCTTTGAAACAAGGAAAAGGCTTTAACAAGAAACTCATCACTACAACTTATCCATAAATGAATAATGAAATAGCGTAGTCCATTGTTCAACTTTGAATATTGGCTTTAATAAGTCAATAATTAAAAACAATATTACAAAGGTCGAAACATAAAGTTATTGAATCTCCGGCATATTGTAATCCCTTGCCATTTGATTTGCAATACTTCTCCGAAGCATATTTATCTCCATTGCTTCCTCATTTGATGTATCATCTACAACCTCCACTTCTCTAGTTCCAAATGGGTACTCCGGATCTCCATAACGGGAAAAGTTTTTGTCCATCCTGTCTTGGTCACGAATATAATTATGAAGAGCACAACATGCAATTACAATAAGTGCTTGCTTTTTCATTGTAAATGGAGGCATGTGTCTCAAAATGGTGAAGCGATTTTTTAATGCCCCAAATAACCTTTCAATGACATTTCTTAAAGAAGAATGTCTATGGCTAAATAATTCTCTTGCTATCCTTGGCCGTCTTCCACTCCCCCTATAATCGTTCAGATGATACCGTTCACCTTTAAACGGAGTTAAAAATCCTGGGAATGCTGCATAACCAGAATCTACCACGTAGTATTTGCCTATAATTTATATATATATATATATATATATATATATATTAGTTATGATATGCAACGATGAAACAATCATAAAATGAATTTCTCCTTATAAACAAATCAAATACCCGGTGGTGGTTGAGAAAATTGCAATTGAGGAGTCGCAAGTGCTGCCGAAAGCACTCGACAATCGTTGGCAGATCCTTCCCACCCAGAATATACGAAAGTAAATTTCATATCAAACGAACAAATACATTACACATTCTGAGTGGTATTTCCTTTTCTGCCTCTATATGGGATTTGCTGAAACCTGGGGACGATAGCATTTATATGGGTACCATCAATAGCACCTACGCAACCCTGTAAATTTATTTCGAAAAAAAAAATCATGTGAATTTATGAAAATTCAAAAATTATCAACTACATGTATTTGATGATGCACAATTGATATGAAAACTATACCTTGAAATAGCGTTCATGCTTAGGATCCATAAGAATTTCCGGTGGAACAACATCAAATGATTGTGATTTGATAATCTCTTTTGCAAGTTTGAGAATTGCTTTCAACACTAAATTAAAATACGTGTTGATTGTTTGTCTTGAATGTTGGAATCTCTCACATAAATCTCTAGTTGAGTTATTATGACCAACCAAAGATAAAAAGATCCCAACTTGTTTATCTATCCTAACATACCGACCATCTTTCAACCAACCTCTTATCCTCATCAAATCACATAGGTTCAGAAAAACATGTCTCTCCATCCTGAAGGCTTCATATATTCTATCGGAATATCCACAAATAATCTCTCTCATCCATTCCGGTCCCGATAGTTTGCTATCCCTAATAGGTTCTTTCGTATGCACGGACATGTCCATCACAACCATGCATAACCATGCTATCAATATGTCAAGATCATCGTCATCCAAGAATTGGTCAACTGATTCTACCTGCTCATTAAACATACTATTTGATCCCTCTTCCATAGTACCTATATCATCACACAAATACAATAACATTAATAAAGAAATCTGAAAAGATTCCAATAACAATGAACAATATAAGTTCTAAAGTAGAAGCAAATCAAATATAAAAATCTCACACAATCCATATTATTCATACAACAACACAAAAGAGTTTGAACAATTAAATCACACAATCAAGTGAAACCACATGCAATCCATAAAACATATCTCAATATCTACTAAAGACATTGAAGAAGTCCATGTCTCCTTTCAGCTGGTGAGTTAATGAAAGCCTCTCTCCATACGACATTAACACATGCTCGTTCAATGGCTTTGTTGTAAAGATCTTGCTCCAAGTCATTCATATTAATCAGAATATTAATCACAACTAATACAGAGAAGTGGTCTTCAGGTGGTGGTGGTGGTGGTGTGACTTGTGAGCTAACAGATCCACTCTCAGATTGACTTGACCTAGCTTTGAGCATGCCTTGTATAGCTTTGCACGTGTCTGCAATATCAAATGAGGAACTATTTCTTCTCCTCTTGACATTTGGAGTCCTACCCAACCTGTGCTTGTTATGAATGAGAGTGGAAGTATACTGGGATGTAAAAATGTCCTCATCAATGAGGTGTGCACCTAAGTCCTCTAGATCACCAATTGCATTGCCACCACCATTGTCACCATCCTCTGACAACGTCAAATCTTCGGCATTTCCTACGGCATGCTCTCCAGTAGCATATGTCTCACCAAATACAATGCACAATTCATGATATTGAGGAAATCCATCCTTCTTGAATTTTGCCCACTCATTATTGTCCTGCAATTTTCACAATAATGACACATAATCAAATCTTCTAAAATTTACATCTATCATAACATCAAAATGATCGAAACTTAAAACATAACCTGATGTGAGGTCCCAAATACTTGGATCGTCAACAACAACTGTGTTATTCACATTATCCTAGCCAAAGCCAAATTGTGAAAGGAGCTTCTTAAAACTACCATACTGTCTTCTCAGTTTGTTCACCTTATTCTTCAACTGCAATAGGTTATATTGATATCCTAACTGTTTATTGAATTTAGCTCGTATGTTGTTCCACCCTGCTTTGTTAAAAGTAGAAGTTGTGCGATTTCCCTTTTGAACCTCCTCTACCAACAATCTTACAAACAAGTTGGTTAAAGGCTCGGTCCATTTTGCATTGAACATATCTTTCTGGGATGCCATTTAACCTTGATTGAGCATCATATAAATTAATTGAGATGACACTTAAAACTATCATGGAAGATAAAGTGTAACCGGGTAAGTAGGGAAAAAAGAAAAAGATGCTCCAATGAAACTTACTTGAGGTGGCTTCTTCTTCAAATGCAAACCCACAACTTCAAACCCACAACTTCCAGCTGACCTGAAATAGGATCACTTACTTAGAATGAATCACAACCTTTGTACTCAGAATGAATCAACAGCCTGAAAAAAACTGCTAATGTCCATTTTCTTTTAAATAAATTATGTCAAACGTGACCTAAATCCAATACGAAGCTTGTGACAAAACAAACCTGGGGCTAACAAACTTTCCAGGTCTTTATACCTAGAGAAAAGACCAATTCCGAAAAAAGCCCTGAAAATTACCATTCCCGAACACAAACTTTCGCAAGCATGTCAACTATAAAGTCATATACACTTATAAACGACCGAGCTATCATTGCCAGGTTTCTCCACCAAACCCAGAAATCTCATCCTTAACTGGAAACTTCAACCCCTAAATGCACAAAACCAAAAACAACAAATCCCATAAATCCCAAAGCTGGAAACTTCAACCCCTTTTTCCTGAACATATGTATTAACCAAGCAAGCCCAAAGCCAAAATCAAACGCTCCATCCAAAGAATATATCCAAATTCAGCACCATTAAACCAGCAACAAACATAGGCACAACTACCTCATCGGCTTCACAATCGCTGCACGCGCTCGCCACCCCTATGCCAGATCAGCGAGGTCACCCGCTGATTTGGGTCGAGGGGTCGCTCGACCTGACTCGGCGCTCGCCCTTGCCAAGCTGGCCTAGGGGTCGCTCACCCTCGTCTAGCTCGGCGAGGGCACCTGCCGAGTCGGGCCCAGGGGTCGCTCGGCGAGCTACCCCTCGGCCAGCTCGGCGTCGCTCGCCCTCGACCAGCTCGGTGAGGGCGCCCTCCGAGTCAAGCCCAAGGGTCACTCGTTGAGTGACCCCTCGGCCAGATCGGCACGGGCGCCCGCCGACTCGAGCTCGAGGGAGCACCACCGTAGACGACGAACGACGTTCTTCTTGAGAAGCAGCAGTTTGAACGAACAGCAGTGAAGGGAACTCACCTTGAACGAGCGGCTTCAAGGATGAAGAAGCAGCAGTCGCCATCGCCGTTCTTGAGGAGGGAGATGAGAGGACGAGAGAGAACGTCGAGTAGTGTAGAGGAGATAAGTTTCACTATTTTGATTCTTTTTTTCCTTCCTAGACTGAAAATCACATTTTTTTTTATTCTCGATTCTTGTCTAAAACTGTTCCTGGGAACAAATTTGTTCCCTAGAACAAAAATTTTACCAAACGCGATTCTGTTCCCAAACTGATTCTGAGAACAAAAAATCAGAATCAGGCACTGTTTGGATGGTTACCAAATAGTGCTTTAATGTCCCAAGCTTAAGAGCCAAAAACCATAAGATCAAAGACATGGCCCGTGATCGAGTTGGGCTGAATATCCAGTCCCATTTCGCAATGGGCCCAAAGGCCCGACCCGATTCCTCCTTTTCCAGATAAATAATAAATAAATAAATCCAAAAATGCAAATTTGGAAACTTAGAAAAAAATAAGCCTTCATTAGGTTGTTAGATTTTTTGTATTAGGCTACATTTGTGTGTATGAAATATGAATGATTTGAAAAAAAATTTCTTAAAAATGAAGACTTGTATTGTATATAAAAAATGAACAAATGAAAAATACTTTTATCGTTTTTGAAAATATTGACAAATGAATTTTTTCCGATAATGAAAGATTTCTAGGTGACTAATAGTTTTAATCGATGCAAGCAATTGTTTTCAAGTCACTCATTTTCGGTTAAACAAACAAAGCCCAAAGGTATATGGAGCGTGACTCTTCTAAATTTAAGAACTTAAAGAAGAAAATCACATAGATGAGCTTTGGCTCGTGATTTTTCAATGAAATATGCACGATTTCAGTACTCAAATTCAATTTGACATTCGGTCTTTTTCATTTCTCCAAATATATATGGTTAATCAAAAAAAAAAAAAAAAACCCGGCTTCAATAGAATTCATATGATTCGATCATCATCATCAAATAATTATTGAGTTCCAAAATTTAGGAATCAAAACCACCAAAACTGACCTGTTTGGTCTAGTTCCAATGCTCACCCCTAATATGAGCTCCAACTCAAGGTCAATTGATGAAATATACACGATTTTCGGTACTCCAATTCAATATGATATCTATCCTTTTCATTTCTATGAATACATATGGTTAATAAATAAAAAGATGGCTTCAATAGAATTCTTATGATTCGATCATGATCATCAAATAATTCCCAATTCTTTTTTCCATTTTCTATTCATCTCCAGAAGTTGTATCGAGAGCTTGGTTCCGCCAGAGCCGAATCAAGTCCCGAAATGATTTTTATCTTCTTCTGCTGTCTTTCTAGAAACGCGTCCAAATCCTAGTGGATCCGGCCCACCTCTTCCGCCCCCGCCCCTCCCCCCCCAAAAAAAAAAAAAAAAATCCCGCTCTTATCATCTAAATAAAGTGTTAATAACAAATGGTGAGACCCATTGTTATTTTTATAATAAAACCACCAAAACGAGGTTATTTTGATGGGACATGTTTTTTTGTTGTTGCTGCAGCTCCTAATCCGACCAACAACGATCGAATTAATTATTTTCACGCATGAGAGTAGAGAAGGAATGCTAAGATGAATGTGTAAACCTGTTGTACCAAGGGATACCATAGATTTTTTTTTTTTTCCTACTTTTGGTCAGGGACATCATAGATTTTACGAGCAAAGGACTATACCCAACAAGTTTTATTTTTATTATAATTATTCTGACAGATACTTTCTCCCCAGTCTCACGGTCAAGCAAAGAATTTTTTTTTTTTTTTGGGTCGAGTCAAGCAAAGAATCTGCAAAGCTTGTTGTAGACAAGAGAGGCCATACCGGATAAAGCATAGGAAAATAAAGCATATATATAAAGAGAGAGGGACTAAGATGTCCCCACAAAGCTAATTCAATCCAAGCAAACAAGACGACATACACACACGATCTTGCTCAAAATAGATATATGAGAAAAGATCACAAAAAACCCCAAATTTTGCTTAAAGTGACAAATTTATCCCAAACTTTTTTTGTGACATGAAAAACTCCAAACTTTACAAATTGTGACACATTTACCCCCATCAAGGGTATTTTCGTCTTTTTTCTTTCTATTTTTCCTTTTTTTTCTTCTTCTTTTCTCTTCCCTCCGCCGGCTCTACCAAGCTAGCATCCGGTGAGGGCAGCCCTCGCCGGCGTCGGGCGAGGGTCGCCCTCGCCTAGGCTGGCTAGGGGTGCAGGCGACACTCGGTTGTGTCGGGCGAGGGGTGCCCTCGCCGATGCCGGGTGAGGGACGCAAGAGGCCCTTGCCGAACCGGTTGAGGGCCGCCCTCGCCGACGCGGGCGAGGGTTGCTTGCACCCCTAGCCGGCCTAGGCGAGGGCGACCCTCGCCCGACGCCGACGAGGGCTACCCTCGCCGAACGCCAACTTCCCTTCACCGGCTCCACCATGGCCGGCGGAGGGAAGAGAGAAGAAGAAGAAGAAGAAGAAAAATAAAAAATTTTAAAAGTAAAAAGACCAAAATGTCCTATAGTTTAGGGTAAATGCGTCGCATGGATAGAAGTTCAGGATTTTTCGTGTCACGAAAAAATGTTTGGGATAAATGTGTCACGATTGGTAAATTTGGAAGTTTTTTTATGTCACAAAAAAAAGTTTAGGGTACATTTATTATTTTGGGTAAAGTTTAGAATTTTTGGTGGTTTTTTTCCTCAGATATATTGAGTCATTGACCACCCATGGCTGATTCCGGCACGAGAAGCCACACGATGGCCACTGAAGCCGCCTCCGAGATCGTGTCACAGAAACTAGATATCCTTATCTCTCGCCCGGAGTTGGTTGGGTGCTTTCCGATGGAAACCCTGGTGAAGGACTCCAAGGCAAACCTGGCCACGATCCAAAAAGTCTTTTGCACTATAGGCAGACCGTCCGAGAGCACGGAGTGGGCTGGGCAGCTCCTCGAGAGAACGGAGTGGGCTGGGCGGCTCCTCCAAGTCCTGTATGACGCTGAGGAATTAATCGACAAGTTCCACCTCAAAGTGGCCCGCGGGAGGCACCAAGCCCTGCACGCTGCCACGAGGCCGCTTGTCACGCTCGTCCACAAGTACATGCTGTGGAGGGACACGTTCAATCTGGTGACGGCCATGGAGGAGTTGTGTGAAGAACAGTACTTGACAAACAAGAAGGAGGCCGAGGGCGAGAGGAAAACGGAAACTTCTGGTTCCTTCTCCCTTGCTAGTGCTCGGGAAGGCCAAAAATTGAAGAGACTGACTAATTTCTGGGATTTTTCCCGCTCCCCGAAAACATTCGTGAACTGGGGAAGGAGTGGGAGCTTCAGTTGCTCATCCTCCTCAGCTTGTTCCTCCAATTGACCCTAGCGTCTCAAGGCAGCCGGAGGAAATCCATCGTCAAGAACTGGATCCAAATTGTGGTCCGGACCCCGTACCTGACCGACTCCATCGGACCCTCGCACTCAGCATCCTCTCAAACCGCCTAGCCAATATCAAGGAAACCCAGGGGATGATTGACCCGAAGAGCCAGATCACAGCCTTCTGGGCGTCGTTTCTTCTCCTCCACTTGGGCGGGACCGACCAGATCACTGTGTATGCCCTGGTAGATCTTGAGCTATGGCAGAGGCAGTCGGCGCAGCTTTGCGTCCAGGTTCGACTAGCGGGTTACATATATTCCATGGCCTTGTTGGGGTCTTCTACACTGTCAATATTAGCGGCGGGTATGATCCTAATGGGTTCATCAGTTATGCAGAGAGGACGTTGTGTTTGTACTGGGCAAGCAAAGGTCCACTTCGAGATTCAATGCTTCCGCGTCCGGACGTCCGTCCCATATACCCCAGGATAATGTTGCAGTGCTCTCTGAAGAAAGAGGAAGGTTACCGATCAGAGTCGACGAAATCACCCAGATTCCGGGTCCGGAGGATCTCCCGGTAAACAACGGTCAAGCCCTCTACAGAGAAGAGAGCGGGACTCTGGCCATAGCCCATGAGCTGTTCAAGATCTTCAAGCTTCTCTTTGTGGGCCTGAACGTTAACACTGTTGACCTGGACGGCACCCGGAGCATGTTCATGGGCCAGGGCATGGATTCGGCGCGGGCTTTTGAAATCGTGGAGATCGAGCTCGGGTTCATGCACGATCTGCTCTTCACCAAGGCCCCAATGCTGAAGTCTGCTTGGGGCGTCGTTCGTTGGGTCATCGGTGCTGTGTGCCGTGTTGAGAATCTTCTCCTTACAGGATAAGAAGTATTACACCAAAGCTGACATCTGTATAACTTTCTTACTGATAAGTGTGGCTACATTTTTGGAAATTTACTCGCTTCTTAAAGCAATTTCTTCCGATCGGATCCACCACTGGCGGCTTCAGAGACGCGGGAGATCCGCAATTTCGTCTGCCATCGCTCTCCTCCAGTTCAGCCCGAGCCAGAGATGGTCGAATTCCGTGGCCCAGTTCCCCCTCTTGAGATCATCCATCAGGAAAAGAAAAAGCATCTTCCGCCATCCGAGGTTAGCCAAGTTGCGCATGGCGCTGGAGAAGAACTTCTACATCGACTACAGAAATTTCGGCCTCGACATGAAAGGATTGATCTTCGGTCGCATGAGGGACATGGTCGAAAGACTGAAACAAACCACCAAATTGAAGAGCGGGGTGGCGAGTCTTGAGCTGGAGGCGAGCGATGTACTGAAGAAGTCGAACTGCGATCATCTGAGCTGGAGTTTGGACGAGATGGAGTTTGACCAGAGCATCCTCATCTGGCACATCGCCACTGAGCACTGTTACTACGAAGACCGGCGCGGGATGCAGTACGGAGACATCAAGAATGCCCGAATGAGTATGTTGGTCTCCCGGTACATGCTCTATCTTTTAGTATTCTATCCTTCCATGTTGCCAACAGGGGTAGGGGTGGTCCGATACGAAGACCCTTTGGTCGAAGCTCAGAAATTCTACGACGACAAGCTAGCGATGTCGTCGAAGAAGGAAGGCAGCGTCTCGTCGGTTGTCATCGAGTGGGCGCATAAATTATTCAAGAAAGAGGCACATGTCCACACCCATTTTCACAGCTGCAGCAAGGCGCACCAGTCGAGAGAGTCGCGCGACCTGTGCGAAGTCTGCTGGCTTCTGCTCCAGTGAGAACCGACCTCCCCGCGTCGAAGCTGCGCGGAGCCAAAAGCACGTCGGTGCTGTTAAGCAGTGGAGATCAGTCGACACGTGGGACATAATAGCAAGGTCTGGGTGAGCATGCTGGTTAACGCGGCTTGCCGGTAGGGCGTCAAATGAATGGGTCAAGTCCAAAATAATCCAATCTATATTAACCCATTTAACCCGTTTTGACTTATTTTCATATGATGTAAATTTGATGACCCATACCCGACCCATATTATTGAGACACGTTAATATTTAACTTAATCTAGAAAAATCCACTCCTACTTATTTAATCTACTTTAAGCTCTTCATACACACACATATATAATATAATATATAATATATGTTACTTGAATAAAAATTCATATCAAATTAAAAAAGTAAATTAAAAAAATTACTAAATAAAATAATTAAAAAAAGTGAAAAACCTTAAATTGAGATACTTTTTAAAAATTCTCGATAAGAAAAAGTTTGATTAGTTAATGATTGACATGAACATAATATTTATTTATAACAAATCTTCTAGGATGTGAAAATTTCTTAACTTCTTAATTGTGATTTATCAAATTAAAAATTATGTTATAATGTTTAGAATTTCTATTTCAATATTAATTGAATTTTGATCTAAACAACATCGAGGTTCCTCTAAAAGTACTTCTCTGGTATGTATATGGTTATCTACCTATCAAAAATATTAAAAAGAAATCGAATTTTAATTATTTTCAAAAAATTGAATTTATTATTATTATTTCTTTTCTTTTCTTTTCTTTTTTTCTTTATTTTTCTTTTCTTTTCTTTTCTTTTTCTTCTTCTTCCTTCTTCTTCCACCTTGTTCCTTCGCCGGCGACGATTGACCCGAGCACATTGGCCCGAGCTCCGTCGGGGCCGATAAGCTCGCAACTTGCCAGATCCAAGCGAGCCCGAGTTCAACCAAGGCCGCCAAGCTCATGGCTCACCGAGATCCAAGCGAACTCAAGCTCCATCGCAAATCTAGCGAGCCCGTCGCGACGGGTGAGCTCGCGGCTCGCCAAATCTAGCAAGCCTGAGCTCAACCAAGGCCAGCAAAGCTTGTGGCTCATCAGATAGGGACCTCCACCGTCGCCAAATCTAGGCGAGCTTCGGCATTGCCGACGACTAGTGAGACTCAAGCCTCACCGGCCGGTCGCCGACCGTCATCGTGCTAGCCACCAACTAAGGAAGGAGAAAGAAGAAAGAAAAAAAAAGGGGGAAAGAAAAATGAAATATAAAAAATAATTCTAATTTCAATTTTTATAAGAAAAAACATTTTAATAAAGTTAAAGGGGAAGTTGGGTTGAAAATGGGTTTCTAAGTCAAACCCATTTAAGACCCATTTAACTAGTCTCTTTAAAATGTTAATTACTTATATATAACCCATTTTAAAATGTAAGTGATCTATATATGATCCATTTATAATTTAGATGAGTCAAATATGGATTTAAGACCCATTTTGACACCTCTATTTGTCAGTGTAAAGACTACGAATACTGCGAGGGCCTAAGCAGAGGAGGAGAGTTTCTCACCCACATTTGGCTTCTCATGGCGCATCTCGGCATAGCGCAGCCGGTACAAACTTCCAGAGATCAGTCTGGCGAAATGTTTCTTTTGGTTAAACGTGATGTTTTATTTGAGTGAGATAAATAAGGTAAACTCATCATCGTGTTGGGATGGTGAGAGGTTGAGTTTATTTCAGTACGTGTTGCAGTATGGAGTCGAGTCAGAAATAATGAAAACGTGTGTATCAGAAATCCACCAGAGGCATTCCACTAAAGCCAAATAAGTCACTCCTCAAAGTGGTTCATGACTTTTCTCGTTCATGATTTTGGTTAGTAACTCCTCAATGTAATGGACTCCCGCTCTAGTTTGTAAGTTTTTACTTTTGAGAAAGTAAATGCGTACGTGAGACTAGTGATTTCTCTAGAAAAATCAAAAAAGACGTCATAGACAATAACATTATGTATAAAACCTAGCAAATAAGCGAATTGATGTCTTTTGATTGCGATTTATAGATTCTCTTTATAGATAAAGGGAAAGGGTTAATAAAGAAACAAATCAAATCATATGTTACAAAACTATTGCAAATTGAGGGCGGTCACGATTTCCATTAGAGCTGTTACCAAAACGAGGGCTTGAATATTTCAACGCTGTTGAGAAATCCGGTAGAATATTGGTGCCTTATGTGATGGACGGTGCCGACCATGACCAATGGTGGTGCCCGATATTGGTGGTCCCCGGTGGATGAACAAGACTCATGGGTTGTGCGGGAGCTATTTTTGATTTGGAACTTGAATGTGTTGAATCATTCGATGGATTCTTAGGAAACGCTGATACTTTTCGGAGTTTTCGTATCGTGTTAATCACTCCGACACTCTTTACCATGCGAGTGCGGAATTCCGACACGCATCGGCTCAATTTTAAAAAATTTCAATAAATAAAGGTCAAAATGTAAATATGTAAAAAAAAAAAAAAAGATAATCAAGGAAAAAGAAGTGATTAATTGTCAAATTGAAACAATGAATGATATTAGTAAATGATGAATTAATATTTTTAATATAAATTCATTCTAGGCTCTTTTTACTATTTAATTATTTGTAAATTTGAATCAAAAAAAATTGATCAAATAATAATTTATTATATATATTATATATACAACGGACCATAATTATCTATTTATGATAAATAACGTATTGGCATATTGTGTTTTGTTGTGTCGCGTGATACATGTCACTTGTCGGTGCCACTTAGGTTTGCGTTCTCAATTTGTGAGAACAAAACGACGAGTTGAAAAGAAAATTAGATAATAAAAACAAATGAATAAAAGAAATTAACAAGTGGGTTTAATGAGGATTGGGCTGATTCTATTTCTAATTGGTTTGGGGTATGATTTAAGACGGGCTTGACGCAGCTCTAAATGTTTGGGCTAGGTTCGATTCTTTTATACGAAATGGGTTTAGTTCATTTGAAGAGGTTTGATGTAAGAGACTAGTAATGTCCCATGCTTAAATGCAAAATTGGAAATTTAGTTAGAAAAAAATAAGCCTCGATTAAGTTGTTAAATTATTATGTATTATGCGTATTTATGGAAAATGAATGATTTGGAAAATATTTTTCTAAAAATGATAGCCTATATTACACATAAAATGAACAAAAAAAAAAAATTTTTATCGTCCTCGGAAATAATGACACGTAAGTTGTTGCTGATGATGAAGGATTTCTCAATAACTAATAATTACAATTGATACAAGAAATTATATTTACGGAAACATTTTTCAAATCATTCATTTTCCATAAAACAAACGGGACTTAAAGGTATTTGGGGCATGACTAGAAGAAAGTTCACATTTATGAGCTTTAGCTCGTGATTGTTCAATGAAGTATGCGCTATTTCGGTACTTGAATTCAATTTGACATGAGTCCTTTTCATTTCTCCAAATATATATATGGTTAATTGGAAGAAAGAAAATGGCTTCAATAAAATTCATACGATTCAATCATCATCATCAAATAATTATTAAGTTCCAAAATTTAGGAATCAAAAACCACCCGAAACCAACCCCTTTGGCCCGGTTTCAATGCTCACCCCTGATATGAGCTTCAACTCAAGGTCGATCGATGAAACATGCACAATTTGGGCACTCGAATTCAATACAATACCTGTAAAAAAAAAACGGCTTCAATAGGATTCATATGATTCGATCATCATCGTAATCAAATAAGTCCCAATTATTTTCTGCATTTTCTATTCATTTTCGAAAGCTGCATCGAACGGCTAGGAACATTCGAGCTTGGGATCCGCCAGAGCCGAATAGAGTCCCATAATGGTTTTCATCTTCTTCTGCTGTCTTTCGAGAAACACGTCCAAATCCCAGTGTAGGCCCAGCCATTACAATCCGGCCCACCTCTATGCCCCAAATAATCAATCCCGCTCTTATCATCGAAATTATTTATAAAAAAATGGTGGGACCATCCTAATATTTTTAATAAAACCGCCAAAACGAAGGTATTTTTTTTTTTGGCAAATTAATGTTAACAAATTCATAGTTACATGGTAGGCCGCCTTCTAATCATTAAAAAAAAAAGTATTAAAAGTTAATGCCATGAAAACTCCCGATTAGTACACATTTGATAAATTTACCACAAGCTAATTCTTTTATTACTAAAAATCCCAAACTAATATATCATTGATAAATTTATCCCAAGTTAGTACACTTGTGACAAATTACTGTTAAATTATTGAGTCGGATGACATATGATAATTACTTAGTATACCAATTTAAGATTTTATTTTCCTTTTGTCACGGTTATAACCGTTTCATGATTTTTTGTGGTATTAATCAAATTTAACAGAGAGTATATTTGTCACTGTCAATTTGTGGTTTTTGGCGATTAAAAAGTTAGTTTTAAGTAAAGTTGTTACAAGTGTATAAATTTTGAGTTTTTTGTTATCATTTAGAGTAAATTTAGTACCAATTTGAGATTTTCGTGATATTAACTCAAAAATTAAATATATAAAGCTATTTTTTTGGGTCAAAATATAAAGCAGCTTTAAAGGTTTATATCTATATCAAGGAGTGGGTGGGGCCTTTCTCCACACCCTTTTTAGCGCGCATCATTTGAAATTGATCTACTAAATTATCCTCTAAATAAATCTCGCACTTTTCATCTATCACGTGTACACCACGTGACCCCTACAGAAAGATCATTTCCGTGTCATATCAATACTCTCTCGAAAGTGGGGTTGCCATCTTCTTTTGTCTTTAGACTCCCGCCGTTACAGATCTCTATCATGCTAGTCATTTCATCTTTGAAATCGACTCATCTTTCCACTGAATTTCGAGTATTTTTAAATCTGATGCGATGACACGATTAGGAATAAAAAATAGAAAAGGAAGCTAAATATTATCCTTTTGACGGGTCATTCCCGGTTTGAACATAAAAATAAGATCTTCATACTTGTAACACTTTGGAAGGGTACGAAAAAAGGGCAAATTTTTAAAGCAAACTACAACAGGGAAGGAAACAAATGTAGCTATGAACTAGCAGGAAATGCTGTCTAGTTAAAAATGGCGGGTGGGGAATAAACCCCCGCCACATGCTCGAATACTAGAAAAAAGAGAAAAAGACAAAAGCGGATGATATAAAAAACGAGGAGAAATATCCACATGCTCGTCAATAATGGAGGTGGCGATGTGGTTTCCCGGTATAAGAGGAGCCCCACGTACTGATCACCCGCAGTCCGAAGCTCTCTCCTCCCTTGCTCGCCTACTCCGTACTCCACCCATGGCCATCACCGCCAGCTTTCCCTCCTCCTTCCCCACCCTTCGCTCGCGCACGTGAGCAGAGACTCGCTCAGGGAGAGAGAGAGAGAGAGAGAGAGAGAGAGGTGCGCGAGGGACGTCGCCGCGTGGACGACTGGTTCCGGCTCTGGCAGGGAGAGGCAGGTACGTCGGGCTCCTTTTTTTTTTTTTTTTTTTTCCGGTTCTGATTTTGGGTCCCCAAGGATTTAGTCCGCGTCTGGTTGGAGATCGAGGAATTGAAGAGATGGGTTGCGGCCGGCCAAGGAGAACCGGCCGCCGAGCCTCCGCCGGCGGCGGAGGGAGAGAGGCCGCCGGGAACGGAAAGGTGAGGAGAAAATGCGGGGAAATTTACCGGGGAGTGTAGAAAAAGCGAAAGAGAAGAAAAAGGGGTTAGACAATGTGGGGCGGCCAGCGGCCGAGCGGCTGTGCGCCGCACGTGTGCACGTGACCCTCGCTGCTTTTTCCAGGCGGCTTCTGGGAAGGCGCGCTCCTCTGCGGAAGCCCGCACGGGATCTAGCCCTGCGACCTCTGCCCGAAAATCTGCACGAAAGTTTCGTCTTTTCGAAGTATTGGAGCAGTAAAATTTAATGGGGTGCCTGCAAATTCCCATTAGCAGGTGGGATAAATGATTTAGTAGGAGAATGTAGACGTCGATATTACCAAGAATTTTCGTGGGGGCAATGATGTTTCTTGCCAAGATACATATGAGGTGCGCAGATATGCATTGAGAAATTCTTGTCTTGAATTCATGGTGCTCTTACATCGTTTTTCTGCTCCAATGGCTGGATACCCGAAACTTGAGGCAGCTCGGACTGAACCGAACCGAGCTGAAATGACTTGATTCAAATGCAATTAGTTTGATGATATTTTTGAGATGTCAGGCGTGGTTCATTAAACTTCCCATCTTTCTGCATTGATGTTGTGTTTGCAGATTACAGTCAAGTATTGAGAGAACGTGGAAAAACCAAGCAAAATGAGGGTGTTTCTGCCCAGTCAAAATTGAAGAGGCCTGTTTTGCCATCCTTGATTGTTGGGGACGAAATGGAGT
This sequence comes from Eucalyptus tenuipes, assembly GCA_014182365.1. Lineage (NCBI taxonomy): Eukaryota > Viridiplantae > Streptophyta > Magnoliopsida > Myrtales > Myrtaceae > Eucalyptus > Eucalyptus tenuipes. The sequence continues at coordinate 25,174,835 of CM024546.1, forward strand.
GGATTTGGGGAACTTGGTTTCTGGTGGCTGTTCTTACGGTGTGTTGGTATCGACATAGATCAGTGAAGAACAAGATATATGAGAGGCGTGGAGTTCCGAAAGGTAGCTCGGGTTGGCCTCTTATTGGAGAAACACTTGACTTCATTGCCTGTGGATACACTTCCAGACCTGTCAGCTTCATGGACAAGCGCAAACATCTGTAAGTCCAGTTATTGTCTCTGGTTTAGACGCGTAATTTTTTTTTTTTTAAATAGCTCGGGGAGTCCCAAACCTTTTGGCTTGACTAACAAAAGTGAATGTATCTACTTAAATTTGTTTCCACATCCCTTATTTTCTCAACCCAGCTAGTTACAACAAAGAAGATTTGTAGTCATTTCACTTGTGTTAGTCAAACCAAGAAAGTATCTTCTTTGTTGTAACTAGCTGGGTCGAGCAATAAATACCAAAATGAATTACAGGCTCATGTGTTTAAGGGTGATGGAAATTGTCGAACAATCCTAATTCTTCATAGTCATTTCTTCATACAAGCTGTTGATGTGTGCATGCTTTCAAAGTTTCTTTTTGCTCCGGTCTTTTAGCCTTGTTTCATGTTGTGAAATCTGTATAAATATACAATTCATCCCTGAGGGATATACGAGGAATATGACAAACTCATGAGTTTCATATCAAAGTGGAGGAGAGTAGTAACATCGCGAGAAGAAGGAGCAATTTGGACGACACTAAAATTCCTGTTGCCTTATGGATCCTTGTGTGGATATTTACTGTCATCCATCTAATGAGATAAAACCTTGTTTCTTTACATTAAACATCCATGAATAACAATTCATAGCAAGAAAACAGATCGGGAGGTATCTTTACTTCTCTCTTTTTTGTCTTTTGGTCAATTTTACTTGTCTTTATAGGTACGGCAAAGTATTCAAGACACACATATTGGGAACGCCCATTATTGTGTCCACAGATCCTGATGTGAATAAGGTGGTTCTGCAAAACCATGGGAATACTTTTATCCCTGCTTATCCTAAATCAATTACAGAGTTGCTAGGGCAAAATTCTATACTTCAAACGAATGGATATCTTCAAAAGAGGCTTCATGCGCTGATTGGGGGCTTCTTAAGATCGCCACAATTTAAAGCTCGTATAACCAAAGACATCGAGAACAGCGTTAAACTTACTTTGGCTTGTTGGAAAGATATGCACGTGATACACATACAAGAGGAAATTCGAAAGGTCTCTCTCTCTCTCTCTCTCTCTGCGCAAGCACGGGAAATGGACACTTCACATATCAAAGAATGACTAAATGTGGATTTTTCTTTCTGGTTCCATAGATCACATTTGAAGTTTTGGTTAAGATGTTGATCAGTATTGGTCCTGGTGGAGACCTCGACAATTTAAAGAGAGATTTTGAGGAATTCATCAAAGGTTTGATTTGTGTACCTATCAAACTTCCTGGAACAAGACTATACAAGTCTCTGAAGGTAAAAGAGTTGGTAAAATTTAAAAATGACACTTATTTGAAGCTATTGCTTTTAGATGCTCACCAGGTTCACTTCTGTCTTGTAGGCAAAGGAGAGGCTACTAAAGAAGGTTGAAAGAATTGTTCAAGAAAGAAAACTTTCTATCGAGGAATCAGATGGAAACAGCACACCAAATGATGCACTCGATGTGCTGCTATATGATAATGGTGAGCCCAATGAGAAGCAATGCCTTCCGATGGACTTTATCTGTGGAAATATCATTGAAATGATGATCCCAGGAGAAGAGACTGTGCCCACAGCCATGACCCTGGCCATCAAATTTCTCAGTGATTCACCTGTTGCTTTAAAGCAGTTGATGGTAAGGTGTTTTTTCTCATCTTTTTGTTTTGAATGGCTAGAATGGTGTCTTAAGATTTTATTCATTTCTCAGCCCCTGCTTGATGAAGCTATTGTGCCATAGAGTGCTCGTCGTGCATGCGTCCTTTCAAGAACAGGAAACCCTAATAAAGTTTTGAGGATTAGATACTAAGAGTAGAACACTTAAGAGGGGTTTCTCTTGGTCACAGAGTTCTCTTCAGTATTTGGAGGTAGGGTCAAGTCCTCAACTGGATACTTGACACAGTTAAATGTTGTGAGGTTCAGGTTTTCTCTTTAACAACCAAGCATGATTCACTGTAAGAGAGTTCAAACCGGTAAACTCTTACCCTGTTCAAAGTCCTCGATGAGGCAACTATAAAATTCCATATGGCCATATTTACTATCCACCAGTAGATAGTACTTGCAATAGAGGGAGACGGTTATGCCTCTTTTAGGCTTTTAGTTTTTCAGGAACACTTTTTGCATTCAGGGGAAATGAAATTTACCTATCTGCTTAGTCTAGTGCTCCAGAGACTTTGTCAAGTTAGGGCACAAATAGGTATATAAAGGAGCTCTATATGCTATGGCGTGACCCATTTATAGATAGTTGAGCTAAGCCAACCTTGACCTCCAGAGAGGAACACCCTTTTTTCCCTTTTATCACAGAGGTAGTCAAGGTTACCTTCAACATGACATCTCTTGATTTTATTAAATAAGAACAATTCAGTGCATATCACTAGGATTGACCTTAATCTTTTGCTGTAATTCAAATTGAGATTCATTCAATTGCTAGTTACTGCTGTCATTTATCATTTAGGTGGAAAATCTGGAATTGAAGAGGCAGAAGGCTGATTCTGGTGATGACTATGGATGGACTGACTATATGTCTTTGTCATTTACTCAAAATGTAAGTATCAATGGGGAGTCATGCGTTACTGGAAAAGGTCCATTTTATTTTTAACGAAACTAAATAGAGAAGTATTCACCTCATATTTGCCTTCTTATTTGGTTCCAGGTGATTAGCGAGACCCTGAGATTAGCAAATATTATTAATGGGGTGTGGAGAAAAGCAGTGAAAGATGTTGAAATCAAAGGTGAACCTTGTTGTATGTCTTATTTATTTGTCCCTTAAAAATAAAATTTGCTCCATGGTTTTTTAAAAGTAAAAATCATCAATAAAGCAGATAAATATCTTTCTGCATTTATTAAAGCCTCTTTGGTGTTTATGCAGGTCACTTGATACCACAAGGGTGGTGTGTTTTGGCATCCTTTATCTCCGTACACATGGATGAAGATAACTATGAAGATCCATATGAATTCAATCCTTGGAGATGGGAGGTAATGAATCTGATAACTTCCTCTGAAGCAACAATAAGCTAAATTATTACATTGTTGACAACTATTACAGTAACCTTAGGAAGGAAGAGTCATTGACAGAATAGTTGTGGAAGTAGGTTGTGGTGTCAAGAAATTCCTTTTTAGAAGCACAAGAATCAGTAGTGAGCTCATTGATGGTAACTCGAGCAACATACTTTGCATGACAAAATGTTCAAACTGTGTCTGACATCACTGGCCGAAAGTGTTCATATTAGGAGCAGCTAACTCCCTGCAATTCAGATATTTGAAGGACCCGTGTCTTCGTATTGGCTGACATAACCTTTAACAAGTCTTGCTGGAAGTTAGATTTCCTGGTCCTCAAATCATGCTTGAAGAACTGCTCAAACAGTTTTTTTGGCTTTTTCCTTTGCCTGTGACTAAGGCAACTTGGCGGAAAGTAAGCAATTACTCATGTGATATGTTTGCATTGTGATTCATTATTGGCAGAAAACAGGAGCCGCGGTCAATAACACCTGCTTTACACCATTTGGGGGTGGACAGAGGCTATGTCCAGGCCTAGAATTGTCCAGACTTGAGATCTCAATCTTTCTTCATCACTTTGTCACCAGTTACGGGTAACTTCTTCCTTCCTTGACTAGATAATGTGATGGAAAGATCTGCTAATCAATCATATTGCTTTTTCAAGATCATCTGCCTAATGCTTATTCTTGCATTCTGCTGTGCAGTTGGGTAGCTGAAAAAGATGAGATTGTCTCCTTTCCGACTGTCAAGATGAAAAGGAAGCTACCTATAAAGGTTACACCGTTAAGTGCAACGGTCATATGATTGGCCAAACACAATTAGGCGGATATATATTAACAACCAAGTCAATCATAGAGTTTTCAGCGGCATTAGATGCTCAGAGAGGTCTTGCTCCCTTCAAGGACCAATAGTGTAGGAACCTTTTGTAAAGCTACACTTCTTTATGTAACCGAAAATGCCATGCACTCCAACCAACTGCAAACTACTATTTGTCTTATTTCTTCTCTGAGAAAAAGTTGAGCAATCCTCGCTCTGATTTTCTGGGAATAGAAAAGGATGGCTCAGGAACACAAGGCAAAAGTTTCCCTTGTTGACTTAATTCGAACTTAAGTTTTTTTCCCTCTCCCTTTTTTTAGTAGGAAGCTTGTCTAGTTAACTAGGAGCAACACGTTGGACTTTGATCCCTGCCTTGTTGTCGCGACCTCCCCGGAGGAAGTTAATGGATTACTAAGCGCAATGCACAGCATGGACTCTGCCAAATCCTACCAATCGCAACTTGGTACTCGAATTATCTTACTTATTGGAACCGCCACTAATCAATTTTGGGTCGATTAGACACCCAAGTAAAATGCGGAAGTACATTTTACTTCCACGAACCAAAAATTCATGGGTACGGAGACTTAGTACCTTTTCTCTTTATTTTGAAAATGTTTTGCATATAATCTTTGCCACTTTTTATACTATACCACTAATATGTAAGATATGACCACGCGAGTACGCAAACAATGAGATAACATCTGATAATCAAAACCATAAATAGGGGCAAGTTACTACATTTGTGATTAAAAAAATGCAGACGGAATGCATGCATGTTATGCCTGATTTTGCATGAAATTCTAACCAATTAACATGCGGTCTATTTCTTTTCATTTTTTATTATCATGCCTAATTTAACAAAAACAAGGAAAAGCCCTAGAGTCTTATTTTAAAAGGAAATTGACTTATATACAGTAGTCACTAAATGACAGGCAAGAATGATATGCATGCTACGAGACTAAACAACTTTAAACCTACGTGCAATCTGCATAATTCTAATGACATTTAATTCGATTTTTTTAATGAAAATTATGGATTATTCTAAATTTATATGTACTCTAATTAACATGTGTTGGCCCTAAAAAAAAAAATCATGGATGCGCTCTAAACTCTAGACATGTGTGAGACAATGACATGCGATAATGATGCATTGAAATACACGTTATGATTGGAAATAACCACATCATTAATAACATGCTAAATCAGATCAACTATAGCAAGCCACACAAAGCGATACCGGGATTCTATCTTAATGTCTAGAGGTCCAAAAACCAATATGCTTTGGTCAATATAGGGAATAATTGAACAAGACCAAATCGGCTTGAGGCTTAATTGTGTATAAAAAATGTAATGGAGCCAATTCATTATGGAAGGTTAAACAACAACCCATATACCTAAGCAAACCAATTAAGGTCAGTCAAAGTATACCACAAGTGAGGCGAGGACAGCTGATCGGGGGATTCATTGGTGAGCAGCCACACTTCCTCAGTGAAGATCTGCAAGAACAAATGGATACTCGGCGTGAGTTTACGGAACTATTGGAAAACTCGTCGAGTTACTAGTAAAATCAGAATTTGCTAGAAATTCCACTGGTGTCGCAAGGCTAGCTAGGGAATCTCGACGATTGCGATGGGTTTGAGCACGACTGATCTAAAATGTCGGGACTGCCGGTAGAGACTCCAGAGGTCGAGGAAGTGTGCTCGACAAAGTCTGGTGCAGATCGGGCTTGCTTGGCGCTGTGGCGTCCATGGTTGCATGGACGGCACTCCATCTTGCGATGACCTCTTGTGAATATGTTGAACATTGTCAAGTGAAGATATCGCGAGAGTGCTTGCTGAATGAGACGGAGATGTGAATCTTCATGAGATCCTCTTCTCAGCGTTTAATCTGGACAAGAAATGAAGACACGAAAATAAATAAATAAATAAATATTTTAAATAGCGAAATGGAATTTCACACAATCAAACTAAAAAAATGCTTGACTTAGCTTTATACTTGTCGTCAATATCCATGAAGCATGATGAATGTGGGACGTCAGTCAAGAGGACTGCACCATCATCCCCAATCGAAAAATTCTCGAGATAGTGGACATGAGATCCCTGAGGGTGTGTACCTCCTTCTACCCTTTAATGACTCGACATGTCCCTTTTTATAGCATAAGACTTCCATTTAACATTGGAAAGTCAGAACCCGTGCTCCTTTGATCGTGGGGATTGCCAAATCTTAGCCTTGATTTGTCACCGTAAATCTCTCAACTATGCGCCCCTGACCTTCTTTCGCAATCTTGTCCTTTTTTTGATTCATTTATATTTCCGCGAACGTGTCCAGATTCACTCACTTGCACATTAACACCCAATATTCGAGTGAGTGTCCATTCTTCCCATATTGCTGGACAAATCCCATTAATTCCTCTCATAATTTCAATTTTTTCGAAAGAATCCCAAGCAATCCGGAGGTGTCTACGAAGGGATGGGATTTCAGTCCGTCCTCGTCACTCAGAGCTCCCGATCTTTCCATGATCAGTAGCTGAAAACGTGAGATTGCTTTTCTGATGATTTGCCAAGATCAACGCCTCTTATTATGCGAAAGATGATTCGTGAGACCTGGTGGGGTTGAGCTTTTGGACGTGGGATATCTCGGTCAAAGTCGTGGAGAATATTCCATGAAAATTTTATCTTTCTTTTCCTTTTTCTAATTCATTTCCCTCAACTTACGGTTTGACAAAATTGCCCGTGATTTTGCAGCCCACATATCTGTTTCCTCTTGTACATTCCGGTATCCTTGGAAAAAGATCCCATGAGTCCCTCCACTTATCTGGCCAAAATTTACTAGAGGGAAGATTTACCAGGAGAGAAGATTTCTCTAATTGATTGGCTTCCCTCATCTTTGCGGAAATTGTGACCCGCAATTGATAATCGAGCATGTTCTGAGGATTTGTTGATCTGTGTGCCAACTCGGAGCATGTTCATGGCTTCTTGAGTTCAAGCATAATGACGCTAGCTCATATGAATTTATTGGATGCAAACATGCTTTACAAGAACTAAACATGCAAAGTAAAAATTGATATTTATATTTTTTAGAGATCGGTTTGGATCCCTAATTTTCTTATGCAATAAATGACTAAATGTGAAGCCAAAATTTAGGTGTCAACACTTGTCTGCAAAATTTTACTGGATCCTGGGGAAGCTGTAGCAAGAACTTGAAGGACATCTTGTATAATTCAAAAGTTGCCGAGCTTAGACACATGTCAAATGTTGGCATTTCCTACAACAATAAACCTCCAAGTATATATTCCAAGATCCCTACAATCCTCAGTGATGGTGAATTAACATTGGGATGAAGCAATTGCAGGCCTTCAGCCTGCTTTTGCCTTTATTCGACCCTCCGGGTACTGCTTATTCTGCCTTGGTGAGTACACAGCGAATGCTCATTGGAATGAGTTTCTCCCATTTTCAGAGAAGCGGCGTTGTGAATCCAGTAGCTAAAGTCATTCCACAGGATAGTTTCTAACAGCAGATGTTGCATCAATTTTAAAACAAACACGTTTGGGGCTTCTACAAGGTACCAAACAATGAGTGGTGAAAAAAATTGAAACTTATAGTTCATATTTTCATCTTGACACCAATACACTGATGGTGTAGTGCAGTGCTATACATCAGCTAGTAAGGCATTCTGTCGTGACTCGGCCTGATTATGAAAGTAGACTCCAGCATGGTTAAGTACTGCCAGCAAATGTAACAACTCATCATTGGACAACTTTGAAGGCCTCTTATCTTCAAACCCCTCGGCTCTCAGAACCCCGACAATCTTCTCCTTGAACAGATTCATCTCCCCTTCAGGGACAGACGACGATAGAGACCCCTCTTCACTGTTCCCCTCTTCATCCATATCACCATCTTCAACAGAAACACCACTAATCCCATCATCGTTATTGATGGCAACGTCTTTTTTCAAACCAGCCAATGCGGAAGTCTTGAAGATCTCCATTAACTTCCTCTTCTGCTTAAATGTTGCACCTAAAGTTTTATTCTTCTTGCCAAAGCAAGTCCTTGTGAAAGCCCACCACTCAGCAAGATTTACCTTAGGAAGTTCAGTTTTTGGATGGATTATGACCACAGACGAGTCGACTTTAGGGACAGGAAGAAAGTCTCTCTTGCTTACATCCATTGCAAACTCCACATCAGCGACCAGCTTCACATTGACAGCCAATCTGTTATACTCTGAGTCACCAGGATTTGCTAATAACCTCCTTGCAAACTCTTTCTGCAGGAGGAGAGTCGCGCTTCTAAACTGGATTTTCCCGTACACCAATTTAATTACAAGTGGTGACGATATCTGATACGGAATATTGGCAACTACAATATCAAATGGTGGAAACTGTGTCTTCAGCGCATCTTTCTGTATCACCTGCATTAACCATAACAGGTCTGTGTCACCTAGGCCATCTCAAAGAAGGAAGAAATAGAACCGATACTTAAGCAAACTTACAGGGTCACCCTTTATTTCAAAACACTTAGTTATGCTCCATATTTTTCAGATGTAAGCAGACTCGATAAGTCATGCTTACAAGAGTTATGAGCCATCTTGTTAGCCATCTAGACTGAAAATTTTTACTTTCAAAGTATGGACTTTTCCGTTTTCTTTCTTTTATAAGCAATGATTTGTGTTTAATTTATCCAGACCCGGAAAGAGTCTTGTGTAGTTTGCCGTTTCAGAGGCCGAAAAGCTTCTGCGAGGCATTTCGTCGAACACATTACATACTAAACCACGTACAGTGAGCCGATCTTCAAACCCGCGGTCAGCCACGCGCTTCCGGAGGGCGTCCACCATCCTGCCGTCGTTCTCCACCGCCACGACCTTGCGGGAGACCTCCAGGAGCCTCAGCGTGAGATTCCCCGTCCCGGGTCCGATCTCCAAGACAGTGTCGCCAGGCTTCAGCTCGGCCCTCCGGACGATCGAATCAAGAACTCGCGGGTTGGTGAGGATGTGTTGGCCCTTGCTCTTGTGAAGCCGAAACTCGGGTCCTCGAGCTTCTTGAGCGCCCTTCTCGGAACCCCGGCGGCCGTCGTCCTCTCGGGTCCGAGAGTGCATGCATTCGGCCTGGAGAAGTTGCCCACCGCCATCGCGTCGCCAAAGGAGTCGATTCGGATCAGCACGAATCGAGCGGCACTTGCGAAACATGAAAAAGGGGGGCAGGTAGTCTCTGCTTCGAGTGCGCTCGAATGGGTCGGCGCCGGCTGCGGCGTCGGCCGGGCGAGGAGTGGATTCAGGATCGAAACAGAGCAACAGTCGATACCATGCGAAGTTCGCGGTCCGATCGCTGTTTACCGCCGAAATGCAGAGGAAACGTCGTAAATGGAAACATGCTGCTACTGTTTAAGCCTTCAAAAGCAAAAGGCATTTTGAAAGTGCTCGGTTTCCTTTGTCCGAGGTTGACTGGACGTCAGATCAAAACATCGTCACCGTGTTATATCGGACGAAACATCCGCGAATTTGTGATCCAAAAATTGCATCGTTGTTGAATATGTCGTACCATGTAACATGCTCTAATACATTAAAAAAAAAAAAACCACTTTCAAAAATGTAACAAAAAATTCAGATGCAATATTTATCATTTTATAAGTCTACATTTGAAATATCATGATATGGATTAAATGGTCAATTCACGCTTACAGTTTTGATACTTTGAACCTGACATGGCAAGCACATGCTGAAATCTATTAGTCCTACTTTGAATGCATTGAGGACCCTATGAAGAGACCATTCAATCGAATGTATAGACTTTTATGCTAGGAAAGCAATTTTTTATATGTGTAGCAATTTTATTTCTTTTAGAGATATGTTCAGCAGAAGTTAAAACTTGTTAAGAAAGTGCAATTGAGTCTTAAAACTTACAAAAAAGTGCAATCAAGTCCTAAAACTTGTCAAGTTGGTTCAATTGAGTCCTAAAGTTAACACCGTCAAAAAAATTAACGGAAATTGTTGACGTGGCGCGACGTCATATTTTAAATGAATTTTTTATTTTATATATGGCTTTTTAAAATTATTTTTTATTTAAAATCTTTAAAAATTAGATTAAAAACTAAAAAGGAAAAAAACTATTAAAAAATTAGATTAAATTTATTTATTTTTAAAAAGGCCTTTCGCCGCCACCCATCATCGGCGACGGCCGCCGAAGGGGCGGGCGACGGTCACGGCCAGCGGGGGTGGCTAGCCCTCGCCCGGCGAGGCCTCGCCGGCCCTGGGTGAGGGCCGGTCACCCCGCTAGGTCGGGAGAGGATGCCCAGATGCGGGCACGTTGGCCCTCACGGGGGCCGGCGACCATCGCTCGTCCTAGGCGGGGCCTCGCCGCCCTCGCCTAGGGTCGCCGATGCTCGCCCAAATCTGGGGCGCCGAGCGACCGAACCTCATGGTCCTCCTCCTCCTCGACCTCGCCATTCTCGTCGGCGTCGTCGTCGACGGCGGGGTGGCGTTGTTCTCGTCGACGAAGGCGGGCGAAGCGAGCGACGGCCTCGAGCTCCTCCTCGTCCTCCTCGTTGACCGGCTCGTCGAGCCGCAGGCGCTCCTCCCCCTTGGACTTGTCCGACAGAGCCTCTTCGGACGACGCCTGCTTGCCCAAATGCAGGCGAGCATCGCCGACCTCGGGCGAGGGCGGCGAGGCCTCGCCCGGGCGGGCGATGGTCGCCGATCCCCGCGAGGGCCGGCGTGCCCAAATCCGGGCGTCCTCACCGAACCTGGCGAGGGTGGCCGGCAAGGCCTCGCACGAGCGAGGGCCAGCCACCTTCGCCGGCCCCTCCGGCGGCCGTCGCCGGCACCTCCGGCAATGGGCGGCGACGGAAGCTCCACCAGTGGGCTTTTTTTTTTTTTTTGAACGGTTTTGTTGTTTTAAATAAATTTAGCTTTTTCTTTTTAGTTTTTAATCTAATTTTGAAAGATTTCAAATAAAAAATCATTTTAAAAAGCCATATAGGAAATAAAAAATTCATTTAAAATATGACGTCAGCGCCACGTCAGCAATTCCGTTAATTTTCTTGGCGGTGTTAACTTTAGAACTCAATTGAATCAATTTGACAAGTTTTAGGATTTGATTGCACTTTTTGTAAGTTTTAGGACTCAGTCGCACTTTCTTGACAAGTTTTAGGACTTCTGCTGAATATATCCCTTTCTTTTACTTGTTTGATAGGGACCTTTGAAATTGCACTTTTTTTAGATGGGACAAATTGCACGACGTCTAAGACATATGTTGTGTCCAAACCTACTAAGGGCTCGTTTGTTCGGCTTTGGGAAATGCCATTGGGAGAATGCAAATACCTTTTTAGGTAAAGGGGTTTTACGAAATCTTTTCAATTTGTTTGGTAAACTATAAATGAAAAGTGTTTTAGGGAAATGCAAGATTGTTTGGTAAACATATATTTGAAAAACCCTTTGATGTGACCAAATTAAGTATTTTAGTTTTAGTATTTTTAAAATTGCAAAAAGAAACAATGACTATATAACCTTTTACATTTTCATATTGAGAGTAATGTAAAAAATATATATTAGTAAATTTATTTAAAAATTATATTAAAAGAATTTGATTATAGATTAGATGCAAAGCTCAACTTTTGGCTTAGGTTTCTTTTAGGTTTGTTTTCAACTTTGAATAATTTTTTTAAATTATTGTCGTATTAATCATCTTCGTTAATTAATGATCATTCTAGTGTATTGATAAAAAGTTGGGCTATTGATTGTTAAAAGATAAAAATGAAAAAAAAAAAAAAGGTGAACTTATTCGGTGGATGGTGAAGTGACCGATTGTGGATGCTAATTTTTTGAGTAAGCACCGCATATAAAAAAGGAGGTCCTCATTAAGAAAAATAAAACCAAGTTCCTCTCATACAAATTTGACTAGAAATAGTCATTTCATGATATTAAACATGGTCATATATATCCAGAAAAAAGAAACTCGTTAATAAGAGGACTAACATTTCAAAGTCGGCGTTTGGCCAGGGGACACATCCAAATCGCCGAACCAAACACCAATTTTTTTCGTGGGCTCAATCCCGAAAGTTGAAAATCTTTGCCGAACCAAACGCCTAAAATGATGGGGTCAAGTTAATACGCATTCAAATAAATATGTAATTTGCTTGTGTCAGTGAGGCATAGAAAGTTTCATAGAAAGTTTCAAGTGAAGAAATGATGAAAATCACCAACAGATTTTCAGAAATCACCATCAATTCCTCATGTTTTATTCATCATGATTGTAAAGTTCCACTAAGATCACTCCATGTTGCAGACATAAGAATCTCAACATAAAATCACTGCAGATTTCAGCTTGTTCCAAAGAGTCCTTCAAAGAAAAACTGCGGAGCCCACAGAGCCTGCGTGATTAAGCTGAAGCAGTAGCCACATGCTTGCCGATGGTCTGCTGAAGATCATCTTTCTTTGCTCCCACCACCTTGTCCACAACCTTCCCCCCTTTCACCAAAATGAAGGTCGGCATCGCCTCCACATCCCATTCTTGGGCAACTTGCTGCAAAGACACAAGTAATTAGTCCGTGATTTAACTGCACAGGAAGGATGGGGGACTTGGGGAAACAATCTTAGTTCCGTATGGGATGGAATTTTACATTACCTTCAGCTCATCCACATCAACCTTTAGGAAAAGGACGGCGGGGAATTTCTTGGCCAGCTCTGCCAGGAAAGGTGCGATAAAGCGACACGGTCCGCACCATGATGCAGTGAAGTCCACAACGACCTGCATTAATTAAAGTAGCAATCGTTATCTATGAGAATCTGAAACTGGACCCAGAGCTTTAATGTAGGAAAAAGAAAGAACAGTCGGTAAGAAACAAAAGAAGCGGACCCCCTCTGCCTCGAATTTTTATTCAATCTGTTGGAAGCTAGTCAGCTGTCACAACACCCTGTAAATCACTTCTAGAAAACTAAATTGGAAGGGTGGCCATATTCTGTACAAAGTGCAAGAAGAACTGTGAGCCAGTATGACACACCATTCCATCACCTCAATGTCCAGGAAGGACATCTAAAATCAAGCTGGATGATAGAGTAGTAGGTCATCCATGAATTGGCATGTTGGAGAAATCTGCAGTTCAAAATATGCAGATGGCAATGGCATGGGATTTCAGTTCTTTCTTTGTCGAACGCCAAACGACCTGTTTTGCGGGTATTTCTGTGGCATGACATGGTAAGGACTACTAGCAACCAACTGATTTGATCCTAGAAAGGGAATTTGCCATGACTAATCACACGGGCATCGAACATCAGCACAAATCGACTAAGAAAAGGAGCGTGGTCCGGTGTTCTTCCCACAAATATACAGTATTATTTTTTCTAGATAACAGCTTATCAATTGCAAGCCACTTCCCATCGTAGTTTTCCTCATCGAGACTCGAAATTTCCACTGTGCTTTGACCTCTAGGTGTCACTTCTTTTCGTCATGTCTAAGGTAAAGACGAAAGCTCCTCAAGCGCAAGTTTTCTTTTTTGTTTCCCACTGTGGACTTGGTCCTATCGCGGTAGATATCATTATTCGCTTAAAACAAAGTTAAATATGTCTCCATCGAAAGAAAAATAACAGAGAAAAAATACAAGAACAGTCCAACCAAGGAAGCGGTCCATCCAATGCCATTGCCTATAGCAAGAATTGTCATCGTGGGTTGCGACGTAACATCAAGCCCCCATTTTCCATGCGGTCTACAGTAGGCCGAACCCGTCTAAATCTATAGATATGCTCCCTTTTCGACCGCTGCTCTCAAGCCAAACCAGTGCAGGACTCGTGGGAGAAACCGCAGATATAAAAAGTCAAAACCCAGTTGATGAAGCAAACCCCCTCACGAGCTAGGGTCCACAAAGCAGTTCACTCGACAATTACATAAGATATAGTTGTCGAACCACGAACAACCCCGGAAAATCAGATAAATTTGCATAAATGCACGCGTATGTAGACGACTTGTGAATCTTCCGCCTGAAGAAACTCAACATGAGTCACGTCAATTCGGGGGGTTTTCTTATCTCTGCAGATAATCACACCTCTTAAGGTGAAAATCAAACGTGTAACCAGCTAAAAACGATCAGGGCAAGCACTCGAATCACGACTCGAAATCACTTTGCTTGTTCATGTACTAATCCATCCACGAATCGGGCACGTCTAAATCGAAGTCAACGCCTCGCCTTTCACGACGATCAACCAAGCCACGGCCAAATCCAAAACAAAAACAAAGAGAACCCGTAACACGCAACCTCGACAGCCGGAAGATCACGCATCCGGAGTTGCAAAAAGCCAACCAAAAAAAAAATAAAAATAAAAAAGAACGCCGCCAGTCCCGCACATTCGCCGCCGGACATCAAAGCGCAAACGCGAACGAAAGGACGGAAAGATAAAGAGAGATGAAACGAAGAAGATGGTACCAGCTGGTCGGGCTCGTTGCCCTTCTGGATTTGCTCGGTCCAAGCCCCGATGGTGTGGCAGCCGATCACCTGTCCCTCCTCCGACGACGCCATTCTCGCTCCCTGCACTGCACAACCACTAGCCGCCTCGCGAGAGCTGGAAACCTCTTCTGCTGCTGCTGCTGCTGCTGCTGCTGCTCGTGGATTCCGAGGAACTTGTCGAACGCACGTCTTTGGGTATCGCTGCCTCGTCCTCCTATTTATATAAGTAGGAGGAGAAGGTGGCCGGCGGGGGCCACCAGGGGTTAAGATGGGTCGGGGGAAATGGTTGGGAATGCGAAGGACCACGGAGATTCGCATGGGACGTCGGGGAAACGACCTCTAGCTGCCGCTAGTTGTAAAGAGTCCCAAAGGAGCGACAACTAGAAAATCCATCCCCACACGAAAATGTTATCTTCTTTGGGCCATTAGATTTTCTTTTCTTGGGATCATGTTCGATATATGTAAAGTCAATTAATTCATGAGTCATCGGACTTACTATCTGTAACATGGGACTTTTTTAAAATTGTGGTCACCCAAGATTCGAAATTGAGAATGATTAATAGCTGGTTGAATCGTTAAATTTGACTCGAAATCGAATGTGTAAGATTGGGGAATTTGTCAAGATCGATCATGCGCTTTTGATAACATTGACTTCCCATGGTTTTGGTTTGACATTTGGTGAGCCACCTTTGTATCCCTCCTCAACCTGATCGAACTAGAGAAGTAAAAAGAACGAAGGAGAAAGCTCAAAGCCGAGATCACGTCACCAAAGATGTGATTTCAAATGTGTTATTTCTTTTCGTGTTTAATTCTATATTAATTGGTTTTTGTTTTTCGGTATGCTATTTTTTTGGGGTTTAGTTCGGTGTAGATCAAATCGAGTTAGGTATAATTTGTTAAAATTGTATTGCAAAAAAAAAATCAATACAAATTAAATTGATTAATTTGGGTCAAATTCATTTTTGGTACACCCCAATACAATCCAGTCCGCTCGTTTGGTAGGTTTATAATATTTATGTAATTTGGAAAAAAAAAAAAAAAAAAGAGTGGGAATGGAATATGATGCTTTGCCGCGTCACGTCGCGTTAGTTCGTGTTTGACTGTTTGGCAACTTCGCATATTAAATGTCGGTGATTAAAAATTTTCTAATGTCCGAATTGAAATCAAGGGCTGTTCTGGACGCCCATGGACGGGGGCGATATTTTTGCTTGATTTCGGGGAAATGTTGGAACATCACGAGGGAAGCAAAAAGATAGTTTCCTTTTGTTATCGAGAGAATATGGAAATATATCTTGGTCCCAGCCTTCCAGTTAAAGATTTTAACAGCAAAAGTTGATTGAGCTAGAATAAGAATAAAAAATTTATATTCCATTGTTATTCGAGATAAGATAAATTAGATATAAGTAGGATATATATATATAGCACTCATCTTTCTTATTTGTCTCTCTACCCGTTCATGGATGTCACGCTCAGCCCCAAGTCATGGTGACAATCTCAGCTACAGAGGAACTCCATGCTTAGTTTTGGAGCACCGGTCGTCCTCTCCCTCCATGGTCAGATTTGGAGTAACAATGTACATTTGTTCGCTCGTGCGACATCCGGAAATTTTACATTAATTATTAGTATGTAGGAAATACATGTGATAAATGTCACATGTGGAAATTTTAGTTGGATTTGAACGTGGTAGGTGGTAGGTGGTAGTGGTTAGTCAATAATATATTTTTTGCAGCCTTAAGACGCGTATAATAGTCATTTTATTTATTTCCATAACTATTTTTCCGTTTCAAACTTATTTTGGAAAAAAATCCATTTTATAAAACTATTTAATTTTTTTATTTCTAAAATAGATTTTTATTCTAGAAGTAGGTTTAGAATAGAAATCGAATTAAATTTTTTTTCTTCTTTTTTTTTTTTTTTATGACCCGGGGAAGCGTCGTACGCCGCGAGTGGCTGAGAAACCCTGGACCCCACGGAAAGACCCACCACTCCCGTGAAACGGGTAAGCACGAAAAGCGTCTCCGCGGCGAGTTGAACCCTCACCCTCCGAGAAGGGGTCAGTGGGTCCCCCCACGATGGGGAAGACTTACCAGCGGAGCCACCGTGGCCGGTGGTTTTTTTTTTACTTCTCTCTTTCTAAAATAGAAATAAGAAATAAAAATTCTTCTCGTCTTTCATCCTTATTACTAACCAATAGCTCATCCGCCGCTATCTAACGTCTACCCAGTTGCCGTCCATCGACTGTCGTCATCTACCACCGTTTGCCTTCCATCGCCGGCAACTGTTCGCTGTCCGCTACCTGTTGGAACATCACAAGGGAAGCAAAAAGATTGTTTCCTTTCATTATCGAGAGAATATGGAAATATATCTCGGTCCCAGCCTTCCAGCTAAAGATTTTCACAGCAAAAGTAGATTGAGCTAGAATAAGAATAAAATATATATATCCCGTTCATGGATGCCACGCTCAGCCTCCCAAGTCATGGTGACAATCTCCGCTCGATCTCAGCTACAGAGAAACTCCATGCTTAGATTTGGAGCACCGGTCGACCTCCCCCTCATGGTCAGATTTGGAGTAACAACCGTCGTCTCCCTCTATCTTGAGTAGTTGCACCTTCATCACTGTACATATCACTGTACATTTGTTGGCTGGTGTGACATCCAGAAATTTTTACATTAATTATTAGTACGTAGAAAATGGATGTGATAGATGTCACATGTGGAAATTTTAGTCAGATTTGAACGTGGTAGGTGGTAGGTGATAGTAGTTGGCCAATATTATATTTTCTGCAGCCTTAATGCGCGCATAATAGCCATTCTATTTTTCTTCCGGAACTATTTTATCGTTCCAAAATTATTTTTGGAACAAAAATCTATTTTATAAAACTATTTTACTTTTCTCTTTCTAAAATAGAAATAAGAAAAAAAATTCTTTTTATCATTCGTCCTTATTACTACCCGTTCGCTCATCCACCGCTATTTACCGTCTACTCGGTCACCGTCTATCGACTGTCGCCGTCTACCACCGTCTACCATCCATTGTTGGCAACCGTTCGCTGTCCGCCACCTATCGCCGCCCCCTGTTTCGCCCCTCCCCCCAAATAGCGGCCAGGATAGAAAAAAACTTTGGTGTTATCAAACGCGTATTTTTGTATAGAAACCCACCTAAGAATTAAAATAGAAAAATCTCATTTTCTTTCAAAAACCAATTTCCAGCTAGAATAGTTATCATTCGAGCCTTTAGTCTTCCATAAGTGATTCCATTAGGATTTTTTCTATCAAAAGAAATTTTCATTCATTACCAAAATGATACATGAAAGAATCTATAGAAAATCTTAAAAGTCACCATAATAAGTAGGGGTATCAACGGTTCGGTTCAATTCTAATTTTTTGAAAAACCAAACCGAACTGAATCGTTAGGAAAAATTGCCGAACCTAACCAAATCAAAATTTCGATTCGGTTCCGTTCTTTGGTTTTCGATTTTTGCATTTGCTTTTTTTTTTTTTTTTTTTTTTTTCGTTTTTTCAATTGTATATTATAAGAGTAATTTTCCCGGCCTCAGTTTGATTTGAATTTTTAATGTTGGGTGTTCGCTTTTGTTTTCTTTTTATTTTTTTGGTCAAATATTATAATAGTAATTTTCCTAGGCCCCGGTTCGATTCGGTTCAGTTTGAATTTTTTATTTTCGCTTTTTTTCTGTATATTTTCGGATCGATCCAATCCCAGTTTAATTAACACCCTACAAGATCACATTTTTTCTAAAAGGTTCACATCTTCAAAAGATTATTGCAATTTGCAAGTGCTTTCAAATTTGTGTAAGCATATCAACAATAATAAAACATGAGTCCATTCAAAACTGATTGCGCTAAGGAAAACAAAAACAGACATTGAACCTCGAAAAAACCAATGGCTTTACCCTAACCATAAGCACATAAATAAAAATTAACTTACAAAAAGAGGGGAAAAAACTCCACTTCTAAAGATCATATGAAATGACCTAGAACTTCAATAGGTTTAAGTACATATCCCAAATTGACAAAAATCTTCATATCTTAGAGAAAATTTTCCAATCCAAGCATTCATGTTGCTCTAAGTAAGACAATCATCTTGATTTAGTGCTTTTATTGGCTTGTTGAATATCTGAAATTCCAGTACTTCTCGATTTCTTGAGCTGTCCTTCCTAGGATTCTACCAGCAATCAGAGACCACTTGATCATGAATGATATAATTTTAGCTCAACAATATTATCTTCGCGAAAAAAGATAGGAAATCATCAACAATAAAAGAGAAGTGGAAAGGAAGCAACTTTCTCCACTCATATTATATTCTAATTAAGCATCTCCTCATATTTAAAGAAATCTAGTTTTGATTCTTTACTTATCTCTTCTGCAATAAACTTGGATGAATTCTATGCCTCACCACTGAGGAGATCAATCTAAATAGTAAAGTGTGACAAATATAGTGAGATGGTGAAAATAAGATAATCAGATGACAGCTTGGATCATTTAAAAATAGCTAAATGGTTTATCCCAAGCTAGAACCAACAAAACTGAATAAAAAAAATAGAACATTATAAGGGAGCACACATATTTTATAAACATATTTTACTTGACTCTAAGTTCGTCAATCATCAAGAAAAAGAGTGGCGGACACCTGGAGTGTCAAAACTTGGCACGGAGGGACATTTAAGTGCTAAAAGTTGGGAAAGTGACAAAATCGGAGCAAAATGGATCACTAAGTGCCAACGGCAAGAAAATCCGACCAAAATACTGACGTGAAAATTTTTCGGCGAAATAAGTGTAAAACGGCGTCGTTTTACATGCTGATGTGGAAAAAATTAATATAAAAATTAATTAAATTAAATTAAAAACTAAATTTATTTAAAACATTTAAAAATACAAATATATATATATATATATATTTATATATTTTATATTTTAAAAAAAGCCAAGGGAGGCGGTTGAGGGCTAAGCCCTTCCCGCCGCCGCCAAGAAGGGGTCGGCGACGGTGGGGGAGGGTCGGCGGGGTCACCGGGCCTTGGCTAGGGGCCAACAACCCCGGCCGATCGGCGTCGCCGACCCTCGCCCGGATCTAGGTGAGGGCTCGCGGGCCCTCGTCGCCGGTCGGTCGAGGTCGTCGGCCCTTGGCTAGGGCTCGGCGACCTCGGCCGACCCTCCCCACACCATTGCTGGTCCTTCCCAACGATGGCGGGGAGGTGGCGGCGGCAAGGGCTCGGCCTTAGCCGTTTTCTTCCCTTTTTTTTTTTAATTTATTCATTTAGTTTTTTATAATTTAATTAAATTAATTGTTATATTAAAATTCAAATTCACGCCAAAACGATGTCGTTTTTGCGATTCTTTGCTAAATCGGCTCTCCGGCGAGCCACGTAAGCAAGAAAAATAATAAAAAATTGCAACATAAGATTTCCGACGAGGCTCGTCAAAAGTAACACTTAAATATCATTTTCCTAACTTTTGGCATTTAGGGTGTACTTCTTACTCAAAAGAAATCACTATTAAGTTTAAGTCCATGGTCGTACTTGGCAACTCTACATTAAATTCACAATGAAAATGAGAATTGAAGTATCAATTGTAATATTGAAAGATATAAATATTTCGTGGTTATTTTTTTCTCACCTGACTCGAAATTTTCAAGTTCTCCTAAGTCCTCCCCAATCGACTGTGAAAGTGATGCGAATCGTAGCCAATCTTGAGTACATATAAGAGCCTTCATCATGATTGGGGTCACGAAGTTACGAAATATGTCAAGTACGCCACCTCTTGTGTTGAATGCAGACTCTGATGCTATAGTGGAGATGGGCACAACCAAAATATCTCGACCAATGGAAGACAGGATAGGATATCTCAAAGAATTGACTTTCCACCAATGTAGGATATTAAAGGTGGAGCTATACCGTTCACATCCTTCTTCCACATACTTATTTAATTCAGATTTTTCTTTCACATTTTCTTGTCCCGTTTGGCTAAGATACATTCATAATATCCGCACCAATTGACATGTTCACTGTCCTTGTCCCCTTTAATCTCACGTTGCTTTATGGGCATGTACCGATGCGATATTGCTCGAATAATAATGTCAGATATTTTGTCATTCTATCTCGCAAAGCTTATGCTCAGTTTCTTTCATACACTTGATTAATCATCCATTTCATATACTCCATCTTATATCAAGGGTCAAATATACATGCAATGAACCATGTTAGATTTATGTTGTTCACATTGTCAAAAAATCTTATTGAACTTGATCTTCATTCCCTTGACTATTTCCTGCAAACTCCTGTCCTCATCCTTATAATATCTACCAATCATCATATAAATCCTATCCACATCTTTCGCCATATCATTGCAAGTGACATAAGAAGAGCCTGATACTTTTAAAGTCGCATCATAGAACAACTTTAAGAAAGAAAGAAATAGGCGCGCATAATCCCAATCATCATTAGTAGGCAACCCTCTCACCTTGGAAAGCTCTTCAGCAAATCTTTTATCCTAAATATCTAATAAGATAAAAATATTTTGGAACTTCAAGGCCACTTCCAACATCAAATATGTTGAGTTCCATTCGGTCTCCACATCCAAATATATAAATTTATTGGACTCAATATTTTTTAGCAGAATGCACTCCTTAAACCATTGCAACCTCGAAGGAAAAGAATCTCACATAACACACAACTAAGCGTATTCTAACAATGGAATCATTTATATCTTTCAAACCCCATTTCATAATCAAACTGAAAATATGAGCACAACATCTCACATGGAGTAACTCACCTAATAATACGAAAACATTCCAAGAGTTAAGTCTTTTCTTTAAGTATTGAACTCCCAAGTCATTGGAGCTAGTATTATCAACAGTGATAGAAAAAATGCCTTCAATCCCCCAACTAGTTAAGCATTTCTCAACCCATTTTCCTATAATCTCAGCAGAATGTCCTGAGATTTGACAAAAATTCAAGATTTTCTTTTACAACTTCTAATCAGCATCTACAAAGTAAGCAGTAAGGCACATATAACTTAGATTAGACAAACCCTTGGAGAAGTATCAGAAAAATATTTTTTCAATTTACTTATTTCCTCCAAGTATATCTTATGAGAGTCCTCCCTTAATGTGTTTCTTGAGGGGATTAAAAACTTTGGCAGGATTCTACTCACGAATTTCTGAAATGCCTCAAGGTCCACAAACTTGAAGGATAGTTCACCAATAATAAACATTGCGGCTAGATCTTTTTTACTAACATTTTGATCAAATTTCCGAGGACTAGCTGAAATAGAATTATTGACCCCAACAAGCTCATTCGAAGCACTTTTTTGTCTTTTCTCCACGTTCGCATATGGATAATTTTTATATCTACCTAAATGATTGCACATCCCACTAGTCCCTTAAGCACTAGAACAACCAATAATAGCTCCACAATATAGACATTCGGCTTTGTCTTGGTTATTTTCTGTCATTTTAAAGTGTTCCCATGTAACAGATCTCAGCCTCCTATTTGTACCACTATATTCACTCATTAAAGATTGGTTCATTGTATATTTGGCTTTGCAAATGATATTCCTGTCTTGATAGGGAGATCTACAAATGGGCATTATAACAATATTTCAGCAAATTTATCTTTTCAGCAAAACTAGCATTCAATAGTTACAATTACATAATCAAATCAATTTCGCTGCTTAAACCCAGTTAAATCAGCTAGTTGCAAGTTCCTAAAAGATTATCATGACCTAGCAACATATTATAAGCATGCATTTATGCAAAGATGTATGGACAAGCCGTTTACTGAGGAAGAAAATGTTATGATGAACAGACAGATTCCTTTGAGAGAATATGCTAACATTAAGTCCATTTGACAAACCTCTAAATGGATGAGCCAACTATTTGCACCAAATCTAAAGTCAAGGTGAAGATAATAACCAAGCAATGTACCAATCAAACTGTACACTGTCTAACAAGATTAAATTAAAACCTCAAACATCATTTTTAGCTTCCAAGCAATGGAAACAAAACAAAAGAGTAGAGGATCTCAATTGAAGTGAATTCGAAGCTATCAATGGAAAAAGGGAAGAATGAAGCGGAGACTTTACGAGAACAAAGAAGGCAGTGGATAAGAATGACTTCAGCATAAAAAAACACAACGGACAACCCAATGAAAGTAACCGAAATCCTCGCTACAGGCCTCGGAACAACATCCTAAATAGAGAAGAACATCAACAAACCTGTCATAATGTGACCGCCGAAAGCGCATACAAACCCATTCAAAAGAATCATAAAAAAAGGGATAGATAACACTCACGGGCACCAGATTCGTCGCCGCCTTAATTGTATCCCTCACCACTTTCCGAACCATTTAAGCAACTACACACCATGGAGCACAAAAGGGAATCAACAGGCAATAACAGATCTTTCATTCGCAGAATCCTCATCGGACCTCACCCAATCAGTCACCGGCCATCGTTATTGCCAATAACCAGCCACAAAGAAGGAGGAAGAAGAAGAGAAAAGAAAAAAGAAGAAGAGAAAAATAAGAAAAATATAATGAAAGTATTAAAAAATTAAAAGGGACAAAAATGTTTAAGAATCCTACCAAATGCATTTCTATCCCGGGAATAGAAATTTTGAACAGTTATCAAGCATTTTCAAAAACTCAGAAATTGTTCCTAGGAACAGAATAAAAAAAATCAATTCTTAGCAAAAAAAATTTCTGGGAACAAAATGGTTAACAAACACGCCCTTAGCAAATCACACATCATCATCACTAATGAGCTTGCGCAGGGATCTCCATATATACGGCTTTGCCTTTCAAGAGTGTGCACCTAGGTTCGACACACCAACACCATCTCCATTAGAATTGAATTACTTTACTATTGGGTCGATTATCTAGAGTAGTGATAAAACATGTATCGCCATGTTAATTTTTAACGGAAACTGATATGTTCAGAGTTTACATATTAGATGAGTTGTATGTTGAAGAATTACCAAATTGAGTCCCGCCTAGCATCTGATAATTTTTGTTGAATATTTTTGTGGGTTCAAAAAACATTTTTGATTCATCAATATTTAAAACAGACGCTGATTTTCTTGTTTACATACTAATGTACTATGATATCATGGCAATTAATCAAAATTTCTACTTTAAAACCATAGGTTAAGTCACTTGTGACATTTTAATTTGACCACATCACTATTTTTTCACCACCTGTTTTCAACTCAAAGTTATTAATATTTTAACTCATGGTTGATCAATATTATCTCTTCTTAACTCATATATAGTTCCTAGATACATCCCGTTTTCTTTGAAAGAGTCGTTATACGTACTCTAATTTAATAAGAAATCTCCAATTCGTTCTTAAAAAGAATGAGAGTCCCATGTTTCTTCCCCTTCTCTTTCATCTCATTCTCTTTTAAATCAAAGGTTCCACTTTTGTATTTTAAAAGCTTCAAGTTCGATATGTCAACTGTTACAAGGTGAATTATTGGACTTCCTTTTTATTTATCAAATTACTATTATGCTTAAAAGATTGAGAGTTGTTAATTTATGTTGTGGATTATTCTGCTTTGAAGGTAATCGAAGCTTTGATTAGGGTTGACGTGAGGTATTTAGAGTATATTCCCCATCGATTTGTCACTCGGTACTTGAATATCGATAGCGAGCTAGTCGGACCGTTAAGGGGTTTTGATGGGAATGGTGACATGTCGATGGACAAGGTTGTTGATCCATAGTATACTACATGACATTGTTTAAACAAGTTTTGGATGTAGGAGTATGTGGTATCTACAAGAACCAACCTTCTTCCCATAGTTAATGCCTTGTATTTTATTCCTTTTGGTACTTGTATTAATACTCGGAAGAGAGTTATAATTAGAAAAATTGTATGTGTATATTTTTGTAACTTGCCAATTACGTTTCTTGTGTTATTTGTTTCATCGTGCTTTTGCATGCCAACAATAAATATAAATTATAAAACGAAAAGAATACATGTTGCGCGTAACATTCTAGGCGTCACAACTGAGCCTTGACCATGACATTAGCTATGAGGGTAGGGGTGGCGATCGAACCGGTGGTTGCTAAAGATTGTAGGCTAGTGATGAAGATGGAGAAGGACTAGTGGTTGCTAAAGATTTCATATGATGGTGATGCTCAAGCAATATGGACATTTGCTAGAACTTAACTCCAAAAGTCAAAAGATCAAGATGACAGATACCTAAATGAACACACTGAAAAATGTACCTCATACATTATCATTTCGCATCTCAAATCAACATTATCCAAATCAATAAGTTAATCATTTACACCTTAGTAATAAACCGAGAAACCGCAAGCCGAATTCTTTCCCATAATTCCTTGGATAGTTTGTTCACGGCGAGTTTTGCTAATGACTCTTAGAATTCACGGTTTGATACATAATGATTAATTAACACCAAAAAAATCCACGCTGAAGGCAATTCTCTACTCCAGAAAGAAGGCACCACGAACTCCAGGCCCAAAAGAACAAGCTCGAGGCCCAACAGAGCGGAACCGAAACGACATGCCGTTTCCGGACTGAAGACGGACTCATAGTCCAAAAAACAGCGACCTCGTCTCTCTCTCTCTGCGCTCTGCTCTGCGAGGTTTCTCCTGTATGGTCGATCTTGGAGCGACGGAATCGAAGAGCAGCTCGCGATGAGGAAGCGGGATTTAGCCATCCTCATGCTCTCCGCCTTCGCCATCTTCTTCTCCCTCCAGGTTCGATTTTTTGTTCTCCGGTTTTGCGCGATGGATTTTGTTGCGTCTCGGTTTTGGCGGTTGTGGTTGTTGGTTCCTGATCCTGGTTGAGTACCGTCGGGGCTTGAGTGCAGCACGAGGGTGATTTCTCGTTCAGGGAGTCGTGGTTTCACCTGCTGGACGAGTATCCGATCAAGTACGAAGCCGAGCGTCTCCCTCCTCCGATCGTGGCTGATCTCAATGGCGACGGCAAGAAGGAGGTCCTCGTCGCCACTCACGACTTCGAAATTCAGGTCCTTTTCCCCGACTCTCTGCTGTCGTTCTGTTCGTGTTTTACGTGTTTCGTGTCGAATTGCGCCGTGCCCATGGTGGTCACGATGGAGATTTTGGCCTAGCAGGATAGACGAAGAAGTGCTTTCCGTGTTCAATCACGACCTCTCGCGTTTCTGTTTTGTGCCCCCGGTTATTTCTTTGTGTTGCCAGAATCCAGCTTTCTTGGTGGAAATTGAGTAGCTTTCTTGATAGGATTTATCATACTTTCATTGCAACTGATGTAAGAGTTCCTCATGAGCATCTGACTGTAGATTTTAGGGCGCATCTGCATCGAGATGAGCTGTTTTTGGGTGGAAAAAGGCTTCTTTAAACTTTAGTAGTTGATGACCATGTGCAAAGTGGATTGGTTTGCATGGTGGCAGCAACAATGGCTGGCTAGTCAGGTGGTGTGGAGGCAGTTTGGAGACTGCCGTCAGCTGGAATGAGCTGGTCACTGTGGTCACTGCCGTAGCTGCCTGATGGTGATGGTGCAGTGGCAGCAACGACAAAGGTGATCAGTGGGTAATCGTGGCCACATATGGTGGTGGATCTGGTGGTGTTGGTGGTTATAGTTTGCCAATCGTGATGATGATGGAGCTGGAATAATAAGTTACTTATGCAGAACAATTTCAATTTTCTTGGGGAGAACAAGCATCTCCTCTAGAGAAGTGATAGCTGTTTTGAATTTTTTTTTTTTTTCATTTTTTGACCAAGAAACTTTTTTGTAGCAATAGTTTTTCTTTATTATGCCAAATGCCAGTTTGATTGAAGATGTTTTTACTGCACATTCCCCAAAATAAAGGATGTTGGAGACAATACCATTGGTCCTTTATCTGTTTTTCATTTAATACCATGGCGGATGTTCTAGGTATTGGAGCCCCACACTAGGCGGGTTGATGAGGGATTTAGTGAAGCACGTGTCATTAAGAATGTCTCTTTGTTGCCCAAAAATATCCGGGTTGCCTCAGGGCGACGCCCTGTAGCCATGGCAACCGGTGTGATTGATCAAAATTACAAGCAAGGGCAACCACAGAAGCAAGTCTTGGTTGTAGTTACCTCGGGATGGTATGTCATGTGCTTTGATCACAATCTAAATAAACTATGGGAAGAAAATTTGCAGGTATGTACCATTTTGATTTGGATACACCGAGTTGTTTCATTCTTCGGTACCATGAAAGAACTCTGGTGAAGGTCTGATTTATTTCTGGGGCTCTTTGGCAGGAAGATTTTCCTCATAATGTCCACCATCGAGAGATAGCAATCTCAATCAGCAATTATACTCTCAAGCATGGGGATTCGGGTTTAGTAATTGTTGGTGGGAGGATGGAAGCACAGCCTCATGTATATTCTTCTTCTTCTTCTTCTTCTTCTCATCATTAGTGGAATTTCCCAGTTAACCAAGGGGCAAGGGGCAGGGAACTCTGGCAGGAATTCTTCTGCCTCTCTTTCTGGGATAAACATGGAATTCTTCTGGCTTTTGCTCATCCTTGCTCATTACTCTGATTCATGTTCATCAAATCCTTTCTTTATCTCTTTTACAAAGATCTTTGATGTACTAATTATTTCCCAGTTTTTATTTGCAATAGCTTATGCGCCTCTCTTCCAATGACAATTGCCTTGGCCCTCGTCCTTCAACCCCCTTCCTCATGGTTGCTGTGATCCCTAAGTCTTTCATCAGACTGACATAATCTTTTTTCCTTTCCTGGTTGTAAATAGCATCGCATGGATCCTTTGGAAGAGATTGGGATGTCAGAGAAGAATGCTGAGCAGCATCGAAGAAGTGCTACTGAAAAAGAGGTGATACCTTTTTTACCCTATTTTTCTTTGATGGCCAGCCTTGCCAGCAACGTTGAGGTCAGTCTTCAGGCAAGGACTTTAATCTTCTGTTCAACATGCCTAGGGTTCTGAAAATGCGGGAACTGTTGATCTGCGCCACTTTGCATTTTATGCTTTTGCTGGCAAATCTGGTCAACTTAGATGGAGCAGAAAGAATGAGGTCATTTCTTCTTTATATTTTGATTTGCTATTTCATGACATTTCTCTTTTTTTGGAGCTCTTCTTAATGATAATTTGGAGAAGACTTGCCCTTTCGAATTTAGTAACTTATTTTGTTATCTTCTCCACTTTTGCAGTATCTTTTCTTGATATATAGGACTTAATTCTGTTATATCTGAAGTACCCATTAACTCAGCTTTTGTAAGCTGATGGCACTTTACTGCATGTAACATTTTCTTCCAGTTCTTCTCACGCAAATTTTCTTTCCGGTTATGTTGCCCAGAATATTGAAGCGCATTCCACAGATCCATCACAGTTAATACCACAGCATAACTACAAGCTTGATGTTCATGCGATAAACAGTCGTCACCCTGGAGAGGTATCTTTTGAAGCTTTAGCTTTATTATCAGTTTGCATCTCTTGAAGCAGCTCTTCCTTCATGCTAGCTAATACAATAGCAATGTATGCCAATGCGATGACTTTGACACAACTTTAATGCTCTTTCAACACATGACTTTCTGTCATTCCTTTTAGCAATTTTATTTTCATTCTGGATGCAGATTTATGGTTTGATTGGGTCTCGTTGTTGTCATTGTGTGCATTAAGTATATATACTGTTAAACAATTATCTTACTAATTACAGGTTGCAGTTTTAATATTCATTGTGGAAGCCTCATATAACTGCAATTGCATGAATGCATATGTCTGTGACATTTGACAGTGGCGGTGGGACTTGGTTTGGGATGCAATATAGCTTGCCATTTGCAAATTACTGTAATTTGTGGAAATAAAAGTCTATGGTCTAGCTGACAAAGTTCTGACATACATTGAGGACTTATGATCTGATTATTAGAGGAGTATCTTAAGGTCATTTGCCTAAGTGGTATGACCTTTAATTTAATTTTTCTGACATTGCAATGAGTTCTAATATGTGTTAAGGATTTTTAGATCTAATTGACTTCTGATGGAAAATTGGGAGCTCTAATATGTGGTCCTTCACATGCATGTACAATTAGGCAGGGAGGTTTTATTTATCTGTTGTTTGGACATTGAGTGTGACCTGCTTTGCCTGTTTGCTGACAAACTCTAATAGACGCCACTATGTTACAGTTTGAGTGCAGGGAATTCAGAGAATCAGTTTTGGGAATTATGCCACATCATTGGGTAAGTTGATGGAGTTCTTCAGCTTTTTCTCCTGGTCATTGTGGGTCTCAATTGTGGTGCTACTGAAACCAAACGTCTCTTTATAGGATAGGAGAGAAGACACTTTATTAAAGCTGTCGCACTTCCGACGGCACAAAAGGAAAACACTGAAGAAAACTTTGGGGAAAACTACTAATTACCCCTATCACAAGCCTGAGGAAAACCATCCTCCAGGGAAAGACTCAACCAAGAAGATTTCAAACTTCATTGCGAAGGCTGCAAATATTGCTGGCTCTGCAAAATCTAAGAAGGTAATCCATACAAAAGTATTTTGTGTAATTAAACTGTTCGAACATGCTTTATAGAGTTCATACATGTCATAGTTTATGAATGCACATCCATGAGTGCTTGTACTGTCATTGCACAGCAATATTCCTTCTGGAGACAGTTTAGATGGTTTGTTTGTTACTTCGCTGTTAAGTGACCTGTAAAGTAATTTAGTTTAATGCTCCAGATCCCAGAAATTAGCAGAATCGGATCTTCTGGAGAAAATAATGAATAGGAAAGGAAAGGTAGTTGCTTCAAATGAACATCCAGATACCAGTCTTTTAATATACTCGTTAAAATAAGGACTAGAGATCCGTAAAATGGCTATAGAATATGCCTTTTGCAGGAAATTAATTCTAGTCCTCCATGGAACTCTTATTTCTCATTGGTCTGCTATACTTTTTGATCTCGTCTTGGATACTGAGCCCACCACCTGTTCGTCTTTATGTGCTGCCAGAAATAGCACAGTTTCTTTATTGTTCATCTTTGGCAAGCGTCAAAAAGATAATTAAGTTTATTTGGGTACTACTGCATGCGCTTTCCATTTCCGCCAAGGACACACTCTGCATATTTGTGAAATAGGAGCTTGAACTCCTTTTGCTGACATATGGTAGATACTTGAGCTAGTCAGGCATTGAATCTATATGGTAGATCTCTGGGTGATTATGTCAACTCACAGTAAAGGTCATTAGGTACTTTGCCTAGATATTGGAACAATTATGTTTTAGGACATAAATTGAGTTTGATTTCTTTCTTATGTATAATTTTTATCAATTGGAGGACTTTTCTATCTTATGGGCTAGTAGAAGTATTTCATATTGGTGATATAATAACTGGATCTCCTGAGGTAACCTATACTCTTGATTTAGTGCAGCCAATGAATTATATTCCTACTATAACAAATTACACACAGCTCTGGTGGGTTCCTAATGTTGTTGTGGCTCATCAAGAAGAAGGAATAGAAGCTGTTCACTTGGCTTCCGGACGGACCATTTGTAAGGTACTAATGGAAGTTACATGCTTAACTCACTTCATCTCAAAATTTACTGCTAGTCCCCTGATCTAAGTGATAACCTACATATATGGCCAGCCATTATCCTCATCTTGGGTGGACAGAATTTTTACAAGGACAAGAAAAATCACGTGCAAATCTCATGCCTTAGAGTCTACTCCATGCCCTTTATCTATAAAAAGAATTGCTGTTGTTGCGTTGCACCTTCTCTTTTCCTTAATTTTTTTTTTATGTTGAGTACAGTTAGATACGAATCTCGGTGGATCTTTGGTTCTAGATTCTTATGACCCTTTATTATTACACCAATATGCAATTGCCAGCAAATGCATCCCTGGGCTGATATGAATTAAGAATGGACCAACCATATTTTCTACAAGATCAATCTCCATAACATGGACAACGATCTTCAGCAACTCTGCTTTCTTCGAATAACATCTTCAGATTCTCATGCAGACAAACTGGAATTTGTGCATAATGCACACATGAAATGCATTTTGTTCAACATTATTTTGGATAAAGATTTTTATGATATTCTGTTTTGCCATCAACACTTTGTTCAATTGTTGATGTGGGAGTTGTTTTCTTTAGCTTAATTTGCGAGAAGGTGGCCTCCATGCTGATATCAATGGGGATGGAGTTCTTGATCATGTCCAGGTAAGGGATTTTTCTTTTGAACATTTATCGTCCATCATTTTCTCGGTGTTCATAGTGTCTATGTATAGTTATTAGGGAAAAAGTCACCAAAAACCCAAAACTTTGCTCAGAGTGACAAATTTACCCCAAACTTTTCTTTGTGATGCAAAAAACCCCAAACTTTATCACCCGTGACACATTTACCCCAAGTTTTTTTTTCGTGACACAAAAAACCCTAAACATGTACCATATTTACCCAAACTATAGGGCATTTTCGTCTTTTATTTTTTAATTTTTTTTTCTTTTATTTTTTCTTCTCTTCTTCTCTCCGCCCTTGCCGGCGTTGGGCGAGGGCAGCCCATGATGTCAGCGGAGGGAAGCCAGACTTAGGTGAGGGCCACCTTCGCCAGCGTCGGGTGAGAAGCGGCGGGCAAGGGCCACCCTCGCTCGACACTAGTGAGGTGGCCCTCACCTAAGTCCGGCTTTAGCCATAGAGTGTGCGGTAAATGTGTCACGATTGGCAAAATTTGGAGTTTTTTGTGTCAAAAAAAAAGTTAGGGTAAATTTGTCGTTCTGGGCAAAATTTGGGGTTTTTATGGCTTTTTCCCTAGTTATTATGATCCTAGATATATGTATGTTTCTGTTAGTTGCATGTCACAGGTTGGAATATATATTATTGTGTCGCTACATGGGTATTGGTCCATGAGTATAACAGAGTTTCTGGGAATGGATAAAATGTTTTCACTCAAGTTAAGTTGGTTTTGCGTTTTAACATTTTAAAGGCATTGTGTAAAAGATCTTTAAGTGCATATGTAGAACCATATTCTGCGTTTCTCTAGGACAAAGGGATTCATAATTAAACGGCTGAGGGATAACATTCCTGACAGCATTTCATAATTGTATCGGCAGAATTAGCTCTATAGATAGGGAGTCATTTGTGATGAGAGTTGATTTCCATTTCTTTAGGCTGTTGGGGGACATGGTGCTGATCGGACTGTTGTTAGTGGATCAATGGAAGTTCTTAGACCCTGTTGGGCTGTGGCAACATCTGGAGTTCCTGTGAGAGAACAACTTTTCAATGTCTCTATATGCCGCCATTCCCCATTTAACTTGTTCCCATATGGAGAATACTCGAGAAATTTCGGCCGATCATCAGAGGTGGCTTCCTTGGAGGTTGCAACACCCATCCTTATCCAAAAAAAGGATGGTCATAAACATCACAAGAGAACCCAAGGTGATGTTGTCTTCTTGACGAATCGAGGGGAGGTAGGCTCTTATTTAACTTTTGCTTTCTCTTTAACCGAAAACTTGGATAAAAATGTTATCTGTGCATTTTTCTCTTTAATTAAGGAAATATCCAGAAATGGGTATCTGGTGGCTGTTCTGTGTAAGTTGTATTGCGTTCCATTATTATACGGATTGTAGCATCTGAAAAGGTCATAAGATACTGATGGGTAAAGCTTTTGACGTGTACTATTTTTCATGCTACTTTAGATTTTGTAGCTAATCCCAGTATTATCATGAAATCCTATTTTCCCTCTCCCTGCTGTTACCCAATCTTATCATGAATCATTTATAGAGACTAAAGATGTGGAGGAAGAATTCAGTTTTCGGCCTGCACATTATTAGTCCTGTTTTCTAGAAATTGAGAATACACAACTGAGCTGTCCCATATAATTTTTCAGGTCACATCTTACCGTCCTGGCATGCATGGACATGATGCTGTATGGCAGTGGCAAATATTGACTGGTGCAACATGGTCGAATCTTCCATCTCCATCAGGGATGATGGAAGGCGGCATGGTGGTCCCCACCTTGAAGGCATTTTCTTTGCGCGTGCATGATAATCAAGAAATTATTCTTGCCGCAGGGGATCAAGAAGCGGTGTTGATATCCCCTGGTGGGAGTATTTTAGCAACGGTGGACCTTCCTTCACCACCTACGCATGCCCTTGTCTGTGACGACTTCTCAAATGATGGATTGACTGACCTCATTCTTGTAACTTCCAATGGAATCTACGGCTTTGTCCAGACAAGACAACCCGGTGCCCTCTTCTTCAGCATGCTGGTTGGTTGTCTTATTGTCGTGATGGGAGTCTTCTTCGTCACCCAACACCTGAATTCTACGAAGGGGAAGCCCCGTGCCTCATCTGGCTCTTGGTGAAACTACCTCTGAGTCCTTAGACAAAATCTATACCATCATTTTGCCGCTCCTTTTAGCCAAACTGCATTACAGTTGGGCGGAATTGCCCTTCCACCGATTCGAAATCTTTTGCACGAGGCACTTGTTGAGGGGAGGATAACGTTTGGGACCAGCTTAGCATACACTTTAACCACTGGTTTTCTTCTCTCTTTTTTTTTTTTCTTTTTTATAAAAATCCGCAGCATCATGCACTGTGTAGATACTCAGACTAGTTTTACTTATAGACAACTGCCTCAGCACTTCCAATTGAGCTTCAGGGAGCTACAGAATGAGGTTTTTGCGATGAGTCTGTAAAAGATGTCTGGTACCAGCTTACTGGCTCGTCGACTGCCTGGGATTAGATGACATATCAATCTTCAATGTATGACGTGCTTGCCTGGTTGTGGCTGAATGTTTCAATGCTGAGCTGCCTGTTTGAGGGCAACGTATTGCAGCCTTTCGATACTAATTCTCTGATTTATCTCTTGTTCTTCACTGAGAATTATTTGATAACTGCATGTCTTTAACGGCTCAGACGAACTATTTCATGGTCCAAGTCTTCTTTTCTAGTATGAATTAAGCATATCACGGGTTGATGCAAATCGAACGTGGTGCATATTGTGATTTCAGTTTCTCTAACTGTTCCTTTAGCAGATTGATTTAGCCTTTGATCTTTCTTTGTCCTGGTGTTTAAGTCGGTTGCGACTCCATAATGAAAGTGCTTACTTCAACGACAATTTTTAGAGTTAAAATGCTTTATCGAGGTTTTCAGCTCCGTGTCGGTCTTTTGACCACAGGCCGAGTAATTCGAAAGATTTGAGAGATCAGCTCCATGTACATCCCCGCGTTTTACTAGGTCATGAGTTCAATTTATGTCGTTCATCAAGTATATGTGCCTTATTACTGATCTAAAGAAAAGAAAAAAAAGAAGCAAAGCCATTGAAAAATCTATACGTCTGATGGTAAATTAGTGTTCCACTATTACAAAAACAAATGAAAATAGTGTTCCACGTGTTCCCTAATGACATGGCATCACGAATTAAAACATTGGCCTACAATGAACAATGCAGATTATAATCAATTGTTGATACCACTTTGATATTAAATGATTAATGTCAATCCTCGATATGATATAAGAAAATAAGATGAGCTTTTCTTAACAGAAATTTCAACATGCAACGATAAAGTCAACTAAAACTTGACACGAACCAACATATTTTCATTCATTTTTAAAGGAAACATTTTATACTGAAACAATTAATAACATAAACGCAAATGAATTAAGGTACATTTGGCGTGCCATTTTTTTTTTCCCTTTGTACGACTATTTTATAATTGCGGTAATGTCCTGAAATAGTTTTACCGCAGAAGTGACTTGGCTTGCGCTTTGAGGGATGCAGACCGGGGGTCTTGGGTGATTTTCCAGGATATTCTCAGTAAATCCAGTGGCTGACCCTGAAAAGATTCTTCCACTCTGCGATTCATACGCTCTAGCCTTAATATAGCGGGGCAGGAAGCCGCAATCAGTCAGTATTCACTATTCAGACTGAACTTTCAAGCTTTTGGACTGCAAATTGCTCCTAAAAGACAGGCAAAACCAGACTACTAATTAAAGAACGGTGAATTTCCTCACTCATTCTAAGAAGAAAAACAAAGAAAGAAAAAGCAGAATGTGTAGTGCTCCATCAAATCTCCATGGCAGACAAAAGGCTGATATTATAAACTCATAAGGACTTCCACTTCACCAGGCTATGAACTAAACCTCAGTAAAATTGAAAGAACATCCATTTTGCAATGTGATTCATAGTTAACCAAGCTAACGTGGATATCAGGTCTTATGTGGTCTAGTCAGTGCTGACTTTTGACAAATTTTATAAATTTTTAATTATTTTTCTGAATTTTTTTGATTTTTTTTTCCCTTCATCAATTACAGTCACTAACCACGGACAAGACCAGCAAGACTCACCCTCACCGAATCTGGTGAGGATTGAACTCATTGGCCTCGGGCTTGCCATTATCGAATTTGGTGAGGGTGAGCCTCGCTCAAGGCCGGCAAGGTCAACCCTTGCCATTAGGGGTGTGCGTGGTCCGGGCGGGCAGTTCCTGACCTAGAATAGGGAATCGCCCGCTAAGAACCGATTCTGAAAAATTAGAACCAGGATCCACCCGTTTGTTGCATGGATCCATCCGAGAACTGGACCGCCGGTCCGGTCCGATTCTCGGGTGGATCCACGGAACTGATCTCACAATAATAATTAGCCTCATAAGTCATACGCCAGCAATATGCAGCCATATAAACGTGCCGAAAATAGAAAGAAGCGAACAGAACTTCAGATCTACAAACTAAAATGATATCTTTTCCTCAACTACTACAGCTTGTAACTAAGCAACACCATTCTCCTGGCGAAGAAACAGATTAGAGGAGCGAAAACTCTCGGACGGCAGAACCGGAAAAATTATCACACACGCAAAACCAAATTGATTCCCCCACCTAGCTTCCTATTCTTCCACCGATGAAAATCAGGAGAACGGCCGCTCGCGAAAAGGAAATTCGGACAACAAAAGGCTCATTTCATCAAAGCTCTTCAATTAAGAAGATGAAAAAAGAGAGGCGCTTCGAGCTCAATCAATCCCTGGGACTGTTCGACTCACTTTCGTCTGTTCAACTCAACGAGAACGGAGCTCGCGCGCTCTTCTTCAGGCCATCGCGATCGAGCTAGGGTTTCGCGCGAGATATTTGGGGGTGGAAAAAGGAGGACCTCGGAGTATTTGGCGTTGAAGATGATGATGGAGGAGAAGAAGAAGGAGAACCATCAAGGCCTTTTGATGCTGGGTTTGTTAATTAGTAATTTCAAATTTTTTTAATATTAAAAATTAATCGGTCCGGTCCGGGTGGGCGGGTGTACGGATCCGCCCATGGAACCGAGAACCGGACTGGTACCCACCGGTTCCCATAAATTGGAACCGAGAACCGGACCGGTTCCCTCAAGAACCACCGGTTCCGAGCAGTTCCGAGCAATTCCGGTTTGGTTCCGGGCGGTCCGGGCGGATCTCGGTTCTTTTGCACACCCCTAATTGCCATATACTGGCAATGTGACCTTGCCAACCTCGAGCGACCTCGCCCCTGTGAGGGCAAGCTCGCCAGCCCTTGTCTATGACCGGTTGCCAACCATCGAGGAGGCCGACAACTGCAAAGGATGAAGAACAAAGAAAAAGACAAAAAGAAAAAAGAAAAATTATAAAAAAAATTGGGAAAAATAATATAAATTGCAAAAATTATCCATGTTAATAGGGACTGTGCCATATAAAACGATTTGCGTTTATATCAGCGATTTCCGACCAAAATTGGCTGAATGGATTACATTGACCAATTTTTAAAAGGTTCAGGACTAAATTGAGACAATTGTCCAAAAAGTCCTAAACCTATTACAGTTTTGCCAATTCAATCATAAACCCTTTAGTTGTGAAATTCAGTTATAAATTTTTTCATGTTTTGTCAATTGAGTTCATCTTTTCGACAAAAAAAAATAAATTGAGTTAATCTAGCCAATTTTGGCTAGTTGTTGACGTGGACATCAACTGTTCTATGTGACACGTCGGCGTTGGTGTAGACAATTTTTTTAATAGCTTTTTTTTTTATATTTTTTTCTTTTCTTTCTCTTTTTTTTTTCGTCCCTTCTTCTTTTAGCTGATCATTATGCCACAACGAGGAGCTAAAGGCGAGGCCTAGAAAGGTTTACCCCACTAGCCTTTGACAAAGCTCACCCCTACTGGTCACTAACGAGGGCAAGGCTCCCTCAAGGCCAGTGAGGTTGTGCCTCACCAAGGGCAACGAAGGCTCAACTCTAGCTGGTCATCGACCATCGCCGAGGTCCAACGACCAACTGGCAGAAGAAGGGAAGTGAAAAAACAAGAGAAATGAGAAAAAGAAAAATAAGTAAACAAAAATTGAAAAAAAGTTGTAAAAAATTGTTTATGTTAGCACTAACCGCGTCATGTGGGACGACTAACGTCCACGTTAGTGATTTTCGGCCAAAATTGACAGGATTTGAATCGGCAAAGCATAAAAAAAGGTTTGAACTCATTTACCACACTTAAAAGATTTTAAATCAAATTGGTAAAAGTGTAATAGGTTTAAATCTTTTTAAACAATTTTCTCTTCACATGGTGTTCCACTATTAGAATACCTTGGCCTGTAGTGAACAAAGCAAATATTTAATAGGTCATTGACACCACTTCAATCTGCAATGATCACGTCAATCCTAATCCTCGAGGCATTACAAGAACACAAGGAGCTTTTTAGAAAAAATCCACTCCAACATGGAACGATAGAATTAGTTAAAACTCAACGCGAAAGGATATATTTTCACTGATTAAATAAAAAAAATATATGGTAAATGTTGAAATGATTAATAACATGGACAATCGATATGAATATAATTATATGAAAAGTGGAACAATTGGTGTATCATAATTTTTTTTTTCTTTCTACGACTATTTTATAAGCGTGTTAATGTTCTAAAATAGTTTTACCGTCGTAGTGACATATGGCTTGCGCTTTGATGGATGCAGACTGTGGGTTTTGGGTGATTTTCCAGGATGTTCTCAGTAAATCCATCAATGACTGATCCTGAAAAGATTCTTCCCTTTGAAATTCAAATGCTTTAGCGTTAGTATAGCGGGGCAGGAACGCTGCAATCAATCAGCATTCAGACTGAACTTTCAAGCTTTTGGACTGCAAATTGCTCCCAAAAGACAGGCAAAACCAGACTACTAATTAAAGAACAGTAAATTTTCTCATTCATTCTAGTCAGCAAAAAAAGGAGGAGGAAAACAAAGAAAAGAAAAAGCAGAATTTGTGACGCTTCATCAAATCTCCATGGCAAACAAAATACTGATACTATAAACTCGTAAGGACTTCCACCTCACCAGCTCATGAGCTAAAACCTCAGTAATACGTGAAGCAATATTCAAAGAATATCGATGTCTCAATGCGATTCGTTGCTACCCAAGCTAACATACGAACGTGCCAAGCACTTTGCATCTACATCACATATTTCAACTCATCAGAACACATTAGTTGATCATCACATTAAAAACCACGACTCCACAATGCCAAACACTAAGCACGCGGGATTTTTCTATTTGTTCACTTAGACAGTATCGTAGGGCGTTTTAGCTGTGAAGCATCCAATAATCACATGCAATCACTGTACTATGAACTGCTTGTGTTGCTCCACAATCATTAGATTCATCAAGAATGCAAGTTTCTGTCACTGTTGTTTTCCCCTCCCTCACTCCAGTTGGTTTGCAATTTTATGGTTTTTTTTTTTCCTATCATCTGATCCTGATTGGTGGAAGAATGTATGTTCATATTTGTAACCCATCAATCGGAAACATGATTAGAAAATGTTTCTCCAATCAAGAATGAAGGAAAACATGGGATTTTGCCATTAAATGGTGAGTTCATTTGGACTAAATTGACAAAGCCATTTAACTTGCTGGTTCTTCTTCCTTCATGATCTTCTTCTACACTATGGTCCAAATGCATCAGAGCACTTCGCACACAAAAGAAAGTACTCGTACTCTCTGTGGACACATCACAGTGACTGAGTTCTCACCCCACTCTGAATAAAAAAGGTGTGTGTGGGTGCGTGTATAGGCATGCAGCAAGGGGTCCAAACCCTAGAGAGCTCCTGCATAATTAAGATGAATCTACACTGAGCTATTAAAGACGAAGCTAATGAGAGAACAGGCTTTTTGCCCTTTCTAGATCTGTGAAGCGCGTACTCACCCATTGTAAATCTTAGAACAAAGCTTCCTAATGAACAAAAGGATGTTTCTCATTTAGATCAGCAAAAGTAATTATGTACCTCCATGCATAATTGCATCTGAGTGAAACTTTTGGGACCACGAGTTAAATAACCCATGAATTCATGGATCTTGGGAGGTACATCATTCACTTTTGGGCTCACTCTAGTGTGCCTCAGCTGAAGATGCCACCACAACCACCCCCTAAAGGAGTGCCCTACTAATAAATAAGAAAAGAAAGAACCCTAGGTGATTATCTTTTTGGATGTCTTTTGGTTGTTCACGTTATACTAGTCACAGGCAAATGAGAAAATTTTCCTTTTCTGGGTTGGTTTTTTGTTTCTCTCCTGTTTCCCATTCCTTCCAAGATGCCATAAAGATAGCACAAGATAGAAAGAAAGTAATGGGAAAGCTGAATAATTGAGTATGGTCTCTCTCTGTCTGTCTCTCTCTCTCTCTCTCTCTCTCTCTCTCACACACACACACACACACACACACACACACATTCATGTTTGTTGGGTTCTCTTTGCGCAGAATGTCATGGACAAGCAACAATTCAGAGCAAGGAATGACCACATCTGAGATTGGAAATGGGTTTCAAGCCCTCATATCAGAAGAGGTGAGAGTGCGACTGCGTTTTTCGGTGAAGCTCTTCCTTTCCCAAGAATTACGGGACTTTATTCTTTGCCTTATAGTCTAAGTCTGCATAGTTAAAATGAAATAATCCAATCGTTGAGGTAGCGAGGTCCAAAATAATGCATCCCAAGGAGGATACTATGCATTTTTGGTTCTACAAGATGATTGATCAGCTAGGCCAAAAATTTCCGATTACGAGAAGAAACTGTCCTCATATGTTAGCGTCTACTTGTTTCCAAAATATCTAAGCATCTGTTCTCTTTCTTTTTTCTGAAAACACACTGTACCTCTGGTACAGATAGTGTGTACAGTCTTTCAGTTGCTCCAAGACACGAGCCCCATCTTGGCGCAGATGATTCTCATTTGATATTTTTTTAAATTTTGCTCTTGAAGAGGATAGACAATCTACGGATTCTTATTCCACAACCAATGAAGATTGATGATTTTGAAAATGGTATATAACATTGTCAGATGCATCCTATGATAGTTTCAGTGAGTTGCTTTGCTTCTTGTAGTTATAATTAATAAGATTGCAAAAAGAATGGTGTCATAGCAGGCTCGCAACTTGAGGCTCATAGTATCTATTTTTCTGTTTAATATTCAGTAGTCATACTATTCATACATATCAAGCCATTCCTTTAAGGACCTTTAACCCTAAGGAATTGGTTATGACAAAACAACTACGATTTTACATCTCAAGAAGTGTATAATCTCTAGTTGGGACCCAGCTTGAATGGCCTTCTTTGATTGAAGCTGAAAGACAAATTCAAGATGATGTGTAAAAGTTGGTTCACAACACTACCTGACGACTAAACTAAGAAGAAAAATATTTCTTAGCATGCAAAGAAATTAAATGCTGTGTCATTATACAGCTGACTACTTGGCCATCCCACAATTGCTCCTCAAGTACAGGGATTTCCAGTCCTCTATTTGGCCCGATAAAAGTTTCGATAGCCTCTTTCTTAATCAATAGTAATGTCATTTCCACCAACAATCTGTTTAAATGTTTTGAAAACATGTTGACAAGGCTAAAACAAAGATATATCAGTAAAAGTAAGTTAATCAGGACATGAATCATATAATGTCAACAGCAGAACAAGTGACATATTTTATATTTAATTAAGATGGCTGCACAATATTCTTCCTCTCTCCTTGAAATTTTAATTTCAATATTGTACTCCTCTTTTATTTCATTTCTCAATATAGGTGTTTCTCCAAATTGATGAAGATGAAAAGTATAAGCTCGTAAAATCTAATGTACAGAAATGTCGGTTGTGTAGACACAAAAACTCATTCTAACTGCTCAATTGATATGCATTGTCATGTTAAGCATCCAAGAACGTATTTTCTCGATGATTAAAGTTTGACTCACTACCACAAATAGTATACACATAATCTTTGACTTAGTGAGTAAAATTGAAAGTTGTCTACTAATGGGAAGGAATTTCAGTTGGTCAAAGTAAGCTATCTTTGATGTTTGCATGAGAAAAATGAAGGCTGCAAAACATTTAGGATGGACAAGTATTTGCCTCGTACGCAGATTATATTAACTAATAGAACAAGATTCTTAAAGCACTAAACAGCTCACACAAGACATGGAAGCGAAGGAACATGAATGCCGGTATTTGGAGCATCCGTTTTAATTTCAATAGTGAAATGGCAGTTCATTGACATTGTACGATGGAATTTTGCAGGAAACCTGCACCCTCATTTTCCAGGACAAGTTATCAAATTCTGGAGATGTTCATGGTCCATGATCCATCACCACATGATAAAAGGTAAATCTCGAAATAATACTCTTCCTCCTGATAATTTTGCAGCATTAGTTGGCCAAAACTTTGCTTAAGTGCAGCACATATCTTAAGGTGTGACAAGAAAAGTAGTCTAATCTAATCTGGACATAAGCAATATTGCCAATTAAATCACCCATGCTTCAGATCATGTCTTGAAAATGATAAGCCTCCAGCTTTTTCCTACAAAGTCCACCCGCTGGGATCTGCAAGCCTGTGTTCCAACAATTGTGTGTCTTCTGATGTGGATTTAGAAAAAAAAAAAAAAAAAAGAGAGAAGATAGAAGAATATGAATTTATATGAGATTTGTGCCACTCATCAAGTCCAAATCCAATTCTTCCTTAAAGCTATGGCGTTGCTTATCGAACACCAAGGATACAAGGAAACATTTCGATGAGAGAACAGAAAAATGTGTATGCAATGGCCTTCATGATTCAGATTTCAGAACACTGTGTCCTACAGTACCTATATCTCAAAGCTGTCATGCGTGGATGATAATTCATTGACAAAGAGGATAAATATATAAAATAGCAAATATGCCAAGACAAAGACAAATAAATCATGCATTTTCACAAGTTACTAGCAATTTTTATTTTAGTACTATTCCTGCTGATGGTCTCGATGTGCAGCATCAACCGGCTAAGCAAATTTCAAATAGTATCTCTTGCAATTTATTTATTTCTCGAAATTAAGAGGAATTTAGGAGATAAAATAAGTCGTTTGATCAGAAAGGCCAGTTCCGCAGATTAATTTACTTAATTCGTGGCTGAACGCATCTTCTAAAGCTTTCCAGAAATTCTTTCTTAGGTGATTGTCTGACCTATGACCACAAAACTGATGCAGGAATTGTCATGTATGAGCATCATCCGGATAACTTTGCATTTTTTGTGTGAACTTCCCATTAGTGCCAAATATACCAGTCATTTTAATCAGCACGAGACTCCTAGAAAGTCATGAATTAACTAGGAAAAAATGGTTTGACATATCACGAGACAGTTCCTCGACAGGACAGGTATAGTAATTAATCATCCATCTTCTTTCCTCTTCATAAGAAGTTAGCCAACACATTGTTTGAATTCTCTTTGGTCTAGGGCATAACACACAGATACCCGTTTTCACTAGAGCGTTCGCAAGATGACATTTTTAAGATATATTTATAATCATCCACTTAATGGATGCATGTAGTATGTATATGATAAGTTGGCTGCAGTGTCTTTTCCATATGTACTAGGGAATATATTCACATTAAGGAGAGACAAAGTCTGGAGCTTTATCATTCAAACCGTCCAGAGATGCCTTCAAGACGAAAAGTTCAGCTTTTGATTTCAAAAGAAGCATTTCAAACCATAATGGAGAAGAGAACAGATGCACAACAATAACACCCTAATTGTAAGTACCATCTAAGCAAGCTCCAGAAAGTGTTTTAGTTATTTTACCAGAAATAATGCCTGAAGAATCTAACTGTACATATCATCATTAAGCAAAAGCCTCCTGTGACCCCCATCACGCTTGAGAACTATAAAGAACAGCACACACTTACACAACAGCCTCTAAAAAGCTAGATTCAAAGGGAACTGTTCTTTGCCCACGGGCAATCTTATCAAGATGAAAAGCATTATGCTATAAGCGTTTTGAGGAAACACGCCATTCCACCATGTCCGAAACCTGGCAGAAACATGTCTTGCGACCTAGATCTTCCTGTTTCGCCTAAGAAAACATTGACTCATGAACCCAAAAGAACGCTTTTACGGCGTCAAGAAATGGGACCTTAAATGCATAAAACAATGCCTAATGATGCAAAGTCACCTGTAGTTGCATTAAGCGCGTACTACATAGTTTCCATAGCCGTGACCAAATATCTTCCCCCCTTTTCCGATTTATCAGAATTGTAATTCAAATCGCTGCATGCCTCTCCTCTGCTGAACCAAAAAACCAAGAAAACATAAATAAAGTTCGCTTTTTTATGTCATTAAACGAGCTCAAACTAGAAAAAAAGAACGGTATCGAGAGAGAGAGAGAGAGAGAGAGAGTACCGCTTGAACTTGAGAACTTGACCGAGAGTACCGCTTGAACTTGAGAACTTGACCGAAGCATGGCTCGATG
Source organism: Eucalyptus tenuipes (assembly GCA_014182365.1). Classification (NCBI taxonomy): domain Eukaryota; kingdom Viridiplantae; phylum Streptophyta; class Magnoliopsida; order Myrtales; family Myrtaceae; genus Eucalyptus; species Eucalyptus tenuipes. Next base: position 25,217,927 of record CM024546.1, read on the forward strand.
CATGGCTGGGGGCCCGTCCAACTGAAGCGAAAATCATGGAGTTTCTCTCTCTCCCTCTCTCTCCAGATTCAAAAATCTCGGGGCACTTTCTCACGCCAAAACACGAAAATCAAAACCGTGTCCCGGCAGCCGCACGGGTAATCGGGGAAAAAGCACGTCTCCGAGTCCTAAAAGCTATTCATTATTCACACCCGCAATGAAATTCAACCCATCAAAAGAATAAAAAGAACAAGATGTCAAACCAGAAGATAGGGCCGTATGTACCCGAATGCACCCATGTTCATAAGAAAAAACAAGAACGAGAAATATGCCAAGGTAACAAATTTTCAAGCTTCAGATTCCAAGGTACAGAAAGAAGAAGACACAGGCAATAATTTTCAACCATCAGTATCGGAATTTCCTCGCTGGAAGTTCATTTCTTTTCCCTTGTTTTCGTGGGTCGTTGTTCTCGTCGCTATTTGCAATGTGGTGCGGTGTTCATATAATAATATCATATCATATGATATTCCCCAAAGGTCAAGCTATAGGCCACATTTGTCTAACCACTCTTCCAAAAAGTTTTACACTGTAAAAGCTGAGAAAGGTCGAATTAGACCACACTCGCCTAACCACTCTTCCAAAAATTTTACATTGTAAAAGCTCAGGCCGCAGGATCGAACCGACCCGAATAATCGAAATGATGACATGCGGAATCATCGCTGAGGACTCGGGATAATCAGAATGTGACTCCTGTAATCCCATGTCGAAGATTATAGTAGGTGCGGGGGGCTTTTCCTAACATCATCTCGGGTGCGGAAAGAACTGTGCGCCACCCATGAAGTTGTTGAGCTGAGTTGGGTACATCGAAGACGGGTCGAAGAGAGGAGCCGCGACCTGTGAGACCGCCGCATTGTTGTTGCCATCCTCGGGGGTCGTCATCGTGTCGCCAGCAGTGGCCGCAGCTATGAGACTGAGCTGCTGGATGCCGCCGCCGCCGTCGCCGCCGAGGTGCACCGAGGAGCTCTCGCCAGCGGCCATGTAGTTGGCATGATCGGGCCCCTGATCGTAGAGTATCCCTTTGAAGACGTGCCCGCCGATGTTGACGGCTGTCTGGTAGGCGTACTGGTCGTCGGTATCGTCGATGGAGCTGACTCTCACGCACCGGAACAGCGCCGACGAGTTGACCTCCGCCGGGAAATTCCCCATCTCCAAGCCTGGAAATAACAAAATACGTGCGCGCGCGCACAGGTAGATACATTAAAACACCCCAAATTAGGGTTGCGAGCATTATTACCAAGACGAGGAGCTAAATCGTGTTCCTTAGATTATTTATTTGTTCTTTATAAGTAGAAAAGTAATGATGCACGCCATCTTTCACTCAGAGAGAGAGAGAGAGAGAGAGAGAGAGAGAGCACAGAATCACATGCACAGTAAATTAAACAGTTTCTGTTTCTTCCTTCACAGTCAATCCATTCGTCAGGAATACTAAACAACAGTATCCTTGAAAAAATGGGTAGAAAAAATTGCAAAAAACAAAAGAGAAAAGATTAAAAAAGGAGAAGCTGTTCCGACGTCAACACACAATCAAAACGATCTTCTGTTCTTCGGACAAGAAGAGACTGAGCATCCTGGGCAAAGAAAACGATGAGCAAAACCCTCTTCTTGAAATCTTGCAGGGTTTTCGACAGCAACGTATGGGACAGCTCAGATCACGGCGATAGGCTGGGTTTAGTCAAAGAATGGCCCGCGAGGGAGAGACAATTTGCACAAAGGGAAACGATTTACACGTACCGGAGGAATTAGCGTGGTGGAGGTCGTGGTCCTCGCGGAGGCGCTTGACGCAGTCGCCGCCGTGGAGGAGCTGGAGCTGCTGGCGCTCGCGGCGCCTGGAGGCGGGGACCCAGGTGCTCTTGACGTGGGTCTCGCAGGGCAAGCCGCGGCTCTTGCAGCAGGTGCGGCAGCGGAAGTGGACGCAGTCCTTCTTGGCCTGGTTGCCGCAGTCCTGGCAGCTGATCCCTCCTTCCCGCATCAGCAGGAACGCCGACGGCCCCGATCTCAGGCTCTCGTCATCCGACGCGTTCATCCTCGGCGACGGCGGCGACGACAAGTAGAGATCTTGCTGGTGCTGTAGCTGCTGCTGCGGTTGTAGCTGGTGGCATAGCTCGAAACCCTTGTGGGAGGAGGAAGAGGAAGAGACCACGCCGCTTCGATACCACAACCAGCTGGGGTCGAGGCTGATGCCGTTGTTGGCTGGTTGGGTCTCTAATTCTTCGGCGGCCACCGGCGGGTGGGACTGCTCCTTGTGGGTTCCTCTTCCTCCGCTGCCTATAGAGAAGAAGCCTGCCATTTTGGGGAGGAACTGATCAATTGTGAGCGAGAGTTCATACCCACCATGTCATCTGAAGAATTTTAAGCATGAGAAAAAGAGAAGCTTTGGGGGTTTTCATTGGAGAGTGGATCAGCGAGAGTCTGGAGATGAGAGAGGGAGGGAGAGAGGGTTTTTCTATGGCAATTGTGTTGGGTTTGAGAGAGAGAGAAAGAGAGAGAAGAGGAGTGGATGGAGACAGAAGAGTACCTGTGATTGCAACATGGAATTGTTGCGGGCATTAAAGACCGCAGAATCACGCTGTCTCTGCAACGCCGCCATGATCTCTCTCTCTCTCTCTCTCTCTCTCTCTGTGGCTGTGAGATATTTGCAGCTGGTGAACTTTCCTTTAGCAGCAACTAGCACTTCTTGGTTCTCTCTCTCTCTCTCTCTTTCTCTCTCTAGTCTCCAGCGAGTTTGGCTTTCTAGTGTATTAATAATTTCTAAAAACAAAATTCTAATATACTTAGACTTGATATGATTTTGTTGAAAAGTGCCACCTACAGACAAATAAATAAAAAGAGAAAGAATTTTGTTTATAGCACATGGGACTCTTACTAAACGAATTCAATAAAAGAAATGTTGACTATTTAAAATATGATTACGCGTGATAATAGAATGGTTTATACATTCAAAATTGTAATGTTTACTCATTTAGTTGCTTAACACGTGCTCTGAAATGACCCTTTTGACAAATCCATAAGAAAACTAAGTGATTTTTTCAACTTGGTAATTGCCATTATGATATATAGGATCCATGATTCAAGAATTGAAAATTTCTTCACCAACATGTTGCATGTGTTTCACGGGTATTGGTTAACAATACACAAATTAGTTGTATACGACGGGTCTATTAACTATTGATCCATGGCAACGGAACCGAGATGGGTATAATCAAATGCACGATCGAGCAAATGTTGAAGGGGTGTAAATGAGTTTCAAGTTCCGGAACAAGTTTAGAGTCAACTATTAAAAGCCATATACTATCTAGGACGAGTTTGGGAGTTAAAGTTAGAAAATTCATTCTCAAATCCGATATGTATAAATTGCTAAAATTGATTATATAACATTTTAGTTATTTCATAAAATCCATGCAAATTCGATATAATGAGTAATGTATTAAATCTTATGAAATGTTAATACATTTCGTTTTCACGTGTATATTTTACATCTTATTCTTGTCCAAGCAATTCACTATTAATATGGGATCCTTCTGATATTGCACGAAAAAGGCACACGAGCGGTTTGTCTGCTACATAGGTGGAAATAAAAAACCCTCCTAGTGACAGAATGAAAAGGACTAAAAATTCATTTCCAATCTTGTTATGATTCTCGCATAAAATGAAAACAAATTATATGAGTTGAGTAAGAAATTAATTGCATGAATAGAACCTGAACTCGATGGATTTATGTGGTTGAATTGTGCATTTACTCTACCGGGAGAGATTAATGAGAGGATTCCACTATGATCAGGATTGCTCGATCGCACTTGCTTATAAGTATTTCAAATTCTTAAATTAAACCGAGCCCACGAGAATCAATTGCTTGAATAATTGGATGTAAAAAAACTCGGGGCCCTTCTCCATCGTCAACACACACTCCGTGTTCAATAAGGAAAGAAGTATTGTGCGATATTAATTTCTCTTCTTGCATCACCTAAGATTCTGTTGACAAGAGTCCAATTTGGATTCTCCTAAAGTTACATTTCCAATCGATTGAGATTAATGTCAAGTCATAATCAACAAATCTCCATCTTGATGAAAAATCCAAAACTTCATCCTCATAATCCATCGTCTCTTAAGAGTCCACCCAGGCTCGTCACCCGTTGTAAACACTAATCATATTTGAACATTTATGGAATTTAATTAAGGAATATGCTTTGTTCACATACCCTCAATAGGTGTTAAATTATGTGTGACGCGATATCAAGTATGAAGTGATACACTACATCAATTTGTTTAGTGTTAGTGAACTTTATTACACTTTGATTGGTGCAATAAACAAGCTTCTTCTAATGCAATCCCAAATCACTAAGCAAACTTATGAGCTTCTTTTATTGTCTCAATTGATGCAATATCTTCTGATTCAGTTGTCGATAAAGCAACTATTAGTCATAATAAGCTCGTCAACATAGAACTTTTTTTTTATGCCAAGGATCCGGCTTATCTCACCTTACGGAGTACAACATCACCGATTATATCGGGAGAGAGGCGGCCAAGAACCCACCGTCAGGGCCCCCCACTTAAATCACGAAACCACCCTAGGAGTCAAACCCCTGACCTGGTGGCCAAATTCAGGAAGCAAGCCTCAACCAGTGCAACCACGCGTGGGTGGGTCTCGTCAACATAGATTTGATCTTCAACAATGAAAAGAAATGTTATCGGAAATTAATTTTCCTTTATGCCCCATCCATGATCCTATGAGCAAAAGTCCAATTTGGACTTTCCTAATAGGATCTAGGTTTCTTTGCAATTCAACTATACCTCAGATTTTAAATCAATCGGGGTTAATTTCAAATCGTAATCAGTAAATCCAAAGAATATTATTGCCACGCGTGTCATTGTACATCACTAACCCTGTCCCGGTCTCTCTTCTGCTTTGCAAAAGGTTACTTTATGGAGTCCTTTGTACAATACATGACATATGATATAAACATCGTGTAGCGTCTTGATTTTTTTTTTACTTTTTCTTTTCACATTTGATAATCCCATGACCATGACGCAAACCTTAAGGAACAAATTATTATGGAAACCTATTCAACTTTAGGAATCACAAACCCCAGTTTTCCTAATGTTCTCAACAAGATAATTTATGCACTCTTATTAACATAGCATCATGGACTCATACTCACTATGACCAAACTTGATATGAACTTGGATATTTTTTATGTGAGTTCCAGGTATTTATCAATTTAATCTTTTCGAGTATCTATGAGTTCTAAATATTTCGTAAAGAAATATTTAAATTCCCGAGATGAGTTTTGGGTGTTTATCATTAGTGTAATTTCACCATGACATCATGTTCCGGTGCAAAACTTACATAAATTAAGCTTGTGATTTGTGAATTATGCCGCACCATACCTCCGATAATCATTATACTTACAATTCTAAATCACTGTAGAAAATATCAAATAGGCAAATGTGTACCTATATAGTTCAGGGTTCACATGTACCGCAAACTTTTTGGTGGCCCAACGTTCACATCACATCTCTGCTATATACCTCTAGGGTAATAATTTTTGCCGAGGAGAACTTAGTGGTCAAAGTTTGACTCCACTTATAAAGCTGGGGAAAGGCATGTGATAGCCAATAATTTACCAACACTGCCCTCGGAAAATAAATCACCCATTTTTTTTCAGAACATGCACGAAAAGACTTGTTCAATTTTTATTTTGCGTTGCTTACCATCATTATGTAGTTAATTAGTGGGGTGGGGTAGAGAGATTAGGGCGATGAAGACAAGGATTGCGTTTCATCGAGCTCGTGCGTATAAATAACGATATCTGCGATTTCTGTGGAAAGCGTTGTGGCAATACAAGGGAACAAAGCGCCTCCTCCTCTCGCCTTTTTGTTTTGTCTTAGGGTTTTCGTTGGAAGATGATTCGCAGGACACCTGTTAAGTCACTCGATTAAGAAAATATGTCTTGTCAATCGGTAATCTCATGACACTCTTTAATCATCCCTGGGGGTGTTGGTTTCCATGAAAACTCGAGATTTGGTAAACATTTTTTGAAAAATAATTAGTTATATCGCCTAGAAAAATTATTCAACAGAAAATATTATTCGAATTTTGAATTTTTCGTGAAACAAACGTATCCTTAATAAGAAAATCTTTTGAATTTCCAATGCACTAATTAAGGATAACCCAAAAGAGAATGGCGCATTTGAAATACTAAAATTTTTAAAAAAATTAATAAGGACCCTAGACCTAGAGAAATATGTTATGCCATAACTAAATTTCTAGTAAGGCTAATTTCAATTTGCAAAATACTAATTAGACATTGCAAAAGAATAGCTATTGTGTTGAAAATACTGCAATAGAACTTGCTAAGGGGAGTATTGTCCATAAAGTCTTGAGTTCATTGTACGGCGGACAAGTCAACCCTAAACCTTTCAATTGTGCTAATTTAGTCTTAAGCTTTTTGATAATTTGTTAAGTTAACCTAAATCTTTCAATTTTGTCAATTTAGTCCGAAATTTTTTTATAATTTTCCAATTTATTCATAAACCTTTTGTCGATTTGTTAATATAGTCATTCTGGCCAATTATTTAAATAATAGGTTTAAGACTTAATTGACAAATCGACTTGGCCAATTATTTAAATAATAGATTTGAGACTAAATTGACAAATCGACGAAAGTTATTGGTAAAACCGAAAGTTTTATGACTAAATTAAAAATTGTACAATAGGTTTAGGACTTTTTGGAAAATTATCCCCTTGCTAAGCATACCTTCAATATAAATGGTTGAATTCTCGAAACACCGATTACACACTCCGAGAGCATAAGTAATTCGTGGATGGCTGAAATTTTAAATTATTCAACTACTTAACAAGTATCTCTAGGACATTTTATACCTAATATATATTTTCATTTGGTGATTTAACAAGTGCCCAGATTACTCATCGATAAACGAATTCTGAAAAAAGGAAAGGAAAAAAAAAAAAAAAAAAAGAGCTCAATTGACTAAAAATTTTCTGTGACCTGTCCAATCACTTTTTGAAAATTGAAACTTCTTTTGTCGAGTAACTTAATCAAAACCATTTCGTCATGGTCGAACAAATTCATTGAGACACTAATTAAACTCTTTAAGCTTTTTGCATATAAGTAATACTGAAATTCGATTATAGAGAAATAACTCCGTACGAACCAGCAAAGAGCCAGAATGATTTTCTTTTCTCAAACTAATCTTAAATTAAAAAAATGAAATTAAAAAAAAAAAAAGGAAGAAACCTCGAATCCGACGGCCGGCAATCCCGGCTATTGACAGTGATTGGACCCGAACGGCTGCAAGTCGGTCCTATTTATGAATTTCCGCGAGAATAAATCCCTACTTTCTCCATATTTACTTTTTTTTCTTTTTATTTCGGTCCGGAGATTAACTTTTTCACAACGTTGGTAATTTGGGTGCAATATGGTAATTTTGTCCTCGCCGGAATGTTATTGTGTCATGTCAGATTAGTCATTTTCTCTTCACATCGATCCCCAAAATTTGGCGATTGTTTGTTTTTACCTGGGTATATAACACAAAAGTTACTTAATTTATTTTCCCCCTTAATATTGAAAAAATATTGTCACATACGCTTGAATGTTGTGGAATTTTCAAGAGCTCGGGATTTTAAAACTTGTCAAATATGCTAATCATGAAATTTGGGTTAAACAGAAATGAGAATAAAAAACTCAATCTAGACATTCTCAACTTCTAATCAGATCATTTTTCTCTTCGATCCTTTCTTTTGAAATCAATGCCCCTAAACTAACTTATGATAGCACTCGTTTGTGACGTGACTGCACAATGCACTTAAGAAAGATCGGTCGTTTTCATTTAGTGTGAATTTTGACCATTAGACAAGACCTATCACAATATAGGTTTGCTAGTATGATTGATCATGTTATCTAGTTCCACCAATATCTTTGTGATGATACAAACCAAAGGAAAAGCACTTGCACCCCATTATTCAGTAGATAGGCCGAAGAAAGTGGAATGACGTAAATGCTAAGCACCTCGAACAAGGGATTAAACGAGGGAAGAGAGCCGATCTCGATTCTCCATACCATGTTGAGAAAAGTGAAGAAACCTCATTAGGTAACGGATCTGTATATCTAAAAATGTTAACAATCTCGGATTCATACTGCGCCAATATAGCTCAATCGAATTGATTTGCAGTTCTCAACACATGAAGCTTTAATTGATGGAATCTGTGACCACGCTATCTAGTTCATGATGCAATGGAAAGAAGGTAGGTAGGCATGTGGCATTGGGGATGCAAACCCTAAGTAAGCCATTAATGAATGATCTATACTGTTTGAATCGAGGGTTTATATATGCAACGATGTAGCATGGTCCTATCGCATGCAATTTTCTCTCGATTGGCACAACTTTTATTGTTTTTTGGTGGCTAGAAAAGGATGTATGAAGTCAGATTAAAACATTCTTTTGAGGAAGAAGCATGGACAAAAGGACAATTATCTTTCATCTGATGGGAGGCAAATTGATGAAAATATGCGGTAAAACCTAACGTAATTGAGATTGCGCTGAATTTCCCGTCATTTTGTAACGTGCGAGAGAGGTTTTTTTTCTTTTTCTTTTTAATGATAAAATGAGATATCAAATATTCAGCTGGATCAATTCCTATGAACATACATAAAGTGTCACAATTGACGCATGTGACCCAAGTGCATCAGGCAAAACTGCCCGCTAGAATCTCTCCAATTAATTTATTGGTTTGTTGAAATACCAATCGGATGATAAAATTTACTGTTGTTATCTCAATAAGTGGAACGGAAAAAGCCCTGAAAATCAATCTGCTCTAAATGTTGCCAATGCACATAACAACTTACAACCCTTAAAGTCAATCAACTCTTCATCACCTTCCCATATTTATCGATCAGGCTCGAAAGTTCAATTATTTTTTTGTCAAACCTAAACATTTCATAGTGTATGGAACCCTTATTTTTCAGTGACCTATTATGAACACTCCAATCACGAATCTCGTGCAGCTCATATTGCACAGCTTTCAAATACCAATCTTCATTAGCTAAATGGTATGCTAAATACTGGGAACACAAGGAGTGATGAAATAATATTAACCCGTGAAGCCAATCAACTTCGGTTATTACGAGTGAAACACAAAATAAGAAATCGGAAGAGTTAAACATATTTCCACAAAAATGGTGATTCCGATGTCATGCAACTACATCTCTCCAATATCATGCAAGTACATCTCTCACCCTCAAAATTTGAAATTCTTGACTGATGAATTCACATCTTAAGTTAATCACAATTTCGACAAAAAAAAAGGAAGAAAAACTTAATCACAATACTGCTCCCTCTCTGAATATTTTTGGGTGGTGGTGCTGCTGCGGCAGGGTTCGGCCTGGCCATGCAAGCTGGGGAGTGGGGGGAAGGAATTTGGGACGAACGCAGACGACCGGGTCCCAGTCTGAATGGACGTGTGGGGGGAGGAGGGTCAGTCTTCGTCCGCACAATAATTGAGTGAATGTTGTCAGGCAGCAAGCGAGTGCAGTCAGTCTGTGGGGGGGGATGACCTCGAGCCCTGTAATTGTTCCCCTCCGGGCTTTGACTCTTCTCTTTCGCAGCTTTTCGGGGGCGTCCTCAGAGTCAGCTTTCTTGTCTCCTTCTTTTGCGCCCCGATTCGAAAATTTCTTAATCCACACCGGATCTCGGCTCCTGTTTCGGAAAGGAAACCTCGGTATGTACTTAAGTAATCGACTCGCCAGCGAGACCGATGGTCCAGTCTGTCTAAATTTATCGTCTGTTCTCTCCAGCGGTACCGGGAGCCAAAGCGTGGATTCATCGTCCTTAGAAGTTGGCTTGCATGTTGATCAAGTGATCCAGCTCAAGCTCCGAAGCATCGTAGTATTAATAGTTCGGCATAAAGATTCGGACGAAATGGGATGATGAGGTGAGACTGGAGGCTGGTACGAAGAAATTTTTTTAGGCAATTTCAGAGCTCGACTGTCAAATATTCCATTCGATGTTTCATTGAACATCTTGCTTGTGTTGTATACTTTCAAAAAAAAAAGCGTCTAATGACTCTTGGACAAAGAGTGATTTGTTTGTCAACCTATGGATGTTAATACCCTAGGAGTTGAAATATCTCGACAGTGTAAAACTCTAGAAGAAAAGTCTCTTCGATATCACACACATTGCCTAATCTGATTAGTCCAACTATAACTTATTTAGCATGCTTAAATGATTGGCAGATCAATGCAAATAACAACACAGTCACCATATTTTGAAATTTGCTCACTTCACATTGATAATGAATTTACCAATTCCAACACAATATACTAAACGAAAAACCTAAGTTATTCTATTGCAATTAAACACAAATTTGTACAGTGGAATCCGTCCTTTTCATTCTTCATTAACCTAAATTGGTATTTTAAGAATTGCAACTAACCGGTTTGTACAACTAAATGTCCATTCGACTTTCTACTGAAATTTTCAACCTGCTCAATCGATTTTCTTTTTTTGTAATCTTGCACAGCCGAGCATCAAATACCAAATAGGATTCGATTTTGGGTAATGATCTGCAAAAACAACGTTTCGAACATGTTCTTTGACACTTCTATCGGATCTTCGTCTTGCATTGGCCCAATAATAAAGCCTAAGATGATGAATAACAAGAGAAAGAAAACATTAAAAATCATGTCACTGTCAACCAAACGGATCGTGAGGTGAGGGGGCGTGCGGTGTTGAGATTCATGGTCACAGCTACGCACACGCATGTGAATCGATGATGGCGACAGCATCGTAAACAGTCAATAAAATACGCACGAAAAAGGAAACAAAAAACTCTTAATAAGATGGCACTCTCAAAACACTCATTAATCATCATTTGATTAAAAAAAATCATAATAACGGTCAGGCACAAACACGAGGGATAGATTGCGCCGCGGAGACGATGATTTTTGCGATTTATTTATTCGGATGCGGACTAAGTCCCGTCGTCGAAATCCAGGTGCAAACAAAACGGGGCGTGGCTCTTCTTCGCCATTCGTTCCCGTTCCTCCTCGCGCGTTTGGATTCGACCCCTTGTTCTGACGAGGCCCGTGACTTCTCTCCCCTAGAAGAGAAGAATGTGGAGAGATCCTTTCGAGCTTGTTTTGTGGGAGAGATCACATGCGTATTTTTGGGTCCACCTACCTCTTTTTTTTTCCCCCACCCCTCCCTCGCGTGGGATTTTCGTGAACCCAAACGTTTGGCTCCTTTCTAAGGTACGGAGCGAAGAGGTTGACGAGATCGTTTTGTCTCTTTTTATGCTCTTTGAAGCTCTATGAAACGCCTTGCGATCGGAAACCCTCTCTAACCCGACTTGCAATAGTCTGCGCGTGATTGATGGGAAGAGATTCGTGGTCTTTCAAATCCGCATTCGATTATCAAAGGCACGGTTGAAGGATCCGCTGCTCAGCATGCATCGGTTTTTCGATCTGTCTTGGCCAACATGATTTGTTGTTTATATCATGCCTATTCGGTATGATCAAAGACAAGAAATTGCGTCCTGGAAGAAACGAATTCAAGATTTCTCTTTTTTCAAGAGTTAATGAGGTTTTAATTTGGCCAATTCCCGCCTGAGCCTAAGGTAAACTTATAATCTTTCATGTCAACTAGAAGATGAAAAATATAATCTTTTCTTTTTTCAAAAAATTTTGAGCTTTTGTCACAGACACATTAATAAGAATTTATGAAGGGAAAGGAATGAAAATTGGAAACCAATGGTTCGTAATAAAATATTCGCATTGTCCAAAGACGAAGGGACAACAACATATGGGGTGCAAAATTGCGGCTATGTTCCCCAAATTCCCGAATCGAAAATTCAGTCCAATGATGGCCTTGTCGTCCGATCGTGATCACAAACTTTTGGCTTCAAGTTCGACCTCCTTTTAGAACTGCCTATAATAATAATGATGATAATAATAATAATAACAATAATAATAATAATTGCAAAAACCTAAGCTATTCAGTGGCAGTGGACACATATGAAATCCATAGAAGCCATAGAGACAAACCACAAATCAAATGTCATAATGGACCCACAAATCAAACGTTTAGGTCTTGACCACTCGTCTTTAGATATATACTCACAAATCGGATTTTATAAACAGACAAATGATGTGATTTTATAAAATGACATCAAATCGTCTATAACTATATATAAACGATCGAAAGGCCTTGTAATTATATCTAGATAGATGATGTGATTTTCAAGCATTGCATTAAGCGTGTCATTTGTTGAAGATACATATTGAGACTGAACCTAAAAATGGAACTTTCCTATTTGACAAGGCTTCCAGAAAGAAATTTCCTATATTGGATTAATCTCTTATCTATATGTGAGAAATGTTTTCTTTGTAAAAAGTATCGAGGAGATGTCTTTTTCATGAAGTACATCCCCCAGTGTTTGAAATCATGAAAATCAATCATTAAGATTTTTATGTAATTCATTTATGAGATTGAAAGATTATTTACTTTGGTGCTAGGAAATAAATGTTTGAGTGACTTCAATGTGGTTGTAATCCCATCCCTGCCCTTGATTTATAGTGAAATTCTGCGTTGCTTTGGCTATAGACGTAAGTCACAACCTAACCATCTAAATCAGGTGTCCCCATTTTATTTCCTTATTTTGTTAATTTTAATGTTCAATCGCTTGCTTCCCGCATTGTGATCGATACATAAATACTTTCTGGCCGTTTTGATGAATTATATCTTCGTTATTTTAACTTAGCAAGCGGCCAATGGCGGACCAATAAACGATGGTTCGGTGGGGACAAATGGATCTCGAGATCTAAGATATCATGCTTCCTTTTTGGCATTTTTCGTTATAAGGAAAGGGACCCGAGAAAAAGTCAAATATGATCTCGGCACCGCAATTGATATAACGTTCGGTAGTAGGAGAAATCTTCTCATTGAGTTTATCATGCATAGATAGAGAAAAGCAGTGTAATCAACATCTAGGGGAAAAATTTATTAGCTAGGCCGTTCATTGCATTTAAAGAAAATTTTGGCACAAAATTTCGAGGTCCAAACCATTAAGGTCACAAGCTAAACCAAATCAAGCCAATGCCAATGCTAAAGATCCACTTGAATAATCCAATTTGGTTTTCAATATTTGAAATTTAACAATGATAACAAATTCAATATTATGTTAGAAAGTCTAATATAAAAGCTTATTAAAATTTGGCAAAATCTTATTATAATGACATGTTGGAAAACCGCTACAAATATTGGTGACGAGGATGCAACGGAGGCAAAATATTAGCTAGGATTTTGAATTTGCTTTGATTGGACGAGGCGAAGCCCAAAACAACCGTTTGCACCGGATCCCGACTCCTGGTGGCCAGCGGTGCACCGACCTCAACCGTGACATTGTCACGTCATGCTTCTTGCTGGGCCATTGAAACCCCTTTCCCCTTTAAGACAGAAGCCACATGAATGATAAAAGTACATGTCCTGTCACCGACATGATAGATCCATCAGCCTGAACCACAAACGTTGCCAGGACTCACTTCCACAATTTATACCCCCTTCATGTTCCTTATCATCTCAATTGGACGCTTATAGTGATATCATCACACTTTTCAGGCTCGACCCGGTTAAAACCACTTGATCGAATGCAACCTCACCGCCCAGAAATTTAGTAAAGCGCCACGAATGACACCAAAACCAATTGCCTGTGCAATTATAAGACCCGATGCAGCAAGTTCAGCAACGTTAGCCTCCTGTGTGAGGAGCTGGCAGGTTCATCCCAGAAAGCGGAGGAAGTTACACGTGTTGATCGCTAGAAATTAACATAGTAATAGTAGGATGAAATATGCCACGCGATACTTTCGCATTGCTCAAAATCAGATCAACTTGATGGAGCTTAATTCCTAGGTAGAAAGAAGAATTATTCTGCCAGGCTTCAACTATTGTTCTTGTGGACATATGATATGTTTCCCGCCCAGAGTACAAAGCAACTGACAATACAAGCCCAAGCACTGGATTGAGACTCAGAGAGAGTGAGAGCAATCAGTTGTTAAAAGCAGAGTTCATCAAGCCAATCATGTTTGTCGTATCAAGTTGCTTTCATTCATAAAGGAGTACCTTCAGCCTAGTAGGCATGCAGGAATCAATAGCACTCACTCAGCTAATCCCAGAAAGCTGTATCTCTGCACTACTCAAAAGCCAAACACCCTATCTAACAAAATGAGATGTCAAAATGTACAAAGATGAGTCATATCCTTCTACTTCTAAGTTCCTGGTACCTCATCAACTACTGGCAAGGAGCTTCTGCAACTGACCGCTCCTCACGGCAGCACTGAGATCTGATATTTAAAGACAAAGCAAGATATAAACTTAGTAAACTTGGAGAAAGATCCCTGATGTTTCTGGCAAAAATCACCCTAAGACTATCACTTTGACAGATTGAAGCAGAGCAAAGGAGGAAAATAAAATAGAAAAGAGCCAAGCATGTACTACCATCAGAGCCACCGATATGCTTGCCATTCACAAATACTTGTGGGACGGTGCGTCGACCAGTGAGATCTAAAATAACATTTTGAATTCGAGCACCATCATCTGCATGACGTTACAAGCAGAGTAATTACCTTCCATACCAAAGAGGAAAAGATGAAAAAAAGGGAGAACTAGTTTCACTAGTGAGCTCCAAAGAAGAGCATCAATGAATAGAAACTTTTGTAAAAGTTTCCATGCATCATCTGAAATATCTTTAAATAAATGAAAATGAGCAAATACCTCTAAGATCAAGTTCGACAACATACGGTTGTTCACGCAGCTCACTGAAAATGCGCTTGGCACGTAAGCAGTACCTAGCAACCAGAAAAGGTAAGAGTCTTTCATGTTATTATCAAGAGAGGACACAGGGCCCAATGATTACGTAGGGGCAGCAAGTGAGATGAAGTTTGCTTTCCAAACCCAGACCAGCATAGAGAGAGAGAGAGAGAGAGAGAGAGAGAGAGAGAGAGAGAGAGAGATGGAAAATATTTAAACAAATAAAAAAAAAAAAAAAAGCAACTTTCAGCAGATTATTAATTTAATATACTTGTGGAATACACATTGTTCATGTTCATGCCAAAAATAGATCAATGTGCAATGCAGAGAATTTTCCCAGGCAGCAAACTCGTTTGGCTACACCCATTTAGTAAAAGACATAACATGCAATACTGAATGGCATAACATGATTACACATGGTTAGAAGGTCAACTTGTTCAGCAGTGACAACTGTCTTGTGTAAATCTTCAACCCATCAATCATAGTCGGAAGTTGAAACAACAGAAACGTGAAGAATTTCAGCCCATGAACACCAGCAACTGCCAGACTGATGAGGCCTCCAACCATAGAGGTGTAGACGCATCATAAGATGCCGTAAGTTTGACATTCCTGGTGCTATAAATATTAATCTTGATAGTCCAAAACTTAAGTGCTCCAAAATATAAAAATAACCAGAAAGATATGTTTTCAAGAGTCCAACTATATCATTTCAATGGCTCTGCTCTGTTACTTCTACCAACCTAACAATTCATGAAGATTTTTCATCCAATCTACAAAAGAAGGATTAACAGCTGCCTAAGGAAGCACTTCAATTAAAACAGCAGCCGCTGAAAATTCACGGGCTTTCTAAATAGCTCCCAGCCCAGAATGCCAAAAGCACTACCATAAGGAGCACTCCAAAACATACTCAAACAAAAGACTCGGATTCGAGTTCCCCGAAGAGAAAAAGAGCGCAAAGGGCACCGTAGACGATTTACATTTTCATCCGAGGATCCAGGGCAAAACATCGGCGACGGAGCTGTCGTCACAACTCAAAACTTCGCTGGAAAAACCATGATCACGGCACAAGAAGTCCTCCCAAAACACTCAAAGCTCTATAGTTATTCGCAAATCCTAAACCTATTCTCGACCGATCTTCGAGACTCGAGACTCGAGACAGACTTCAAACGACAAATTTCAGCGCACGTTCAACGAGTCCGCGGACGGTGGAGGGGAAATGCTAAAAGCATCTTTCAAACATAGGTCCAAATCTCAGGGGAAGCAATCCGATTCCCGGATCGACGAGAGCGGATCGGAAAAAACCCTACCTCCATAGCACGAAACAATCGCGGCGTCCTCAGGCTACCGAAGAAAACCAAAAAAAAAAAAAAAAAAAATTTGCAGATAAATCCGAGAGAGTTCGTTCACCAATCGAGCGGATCGCGCGGAGAGAGAGAGAGAGAGAGAGAGAGACTAACGGGCAGTAGGACTTGGAGAAGATGGCGATCTTGTTGGAGAAGATGGCGTTCTGCACGAAGGCCGAGGACGAAGTCGAAGCGGCGGCCTCCTTCGGCGCCGCCGCGAGGGACAGGAGGACCGCCGCCACGAGCCCCGGGAGAAGGAGGCGGCGAGCTGCCCGTCGGTAGCCGCCCATCTCCTTCTGCTTCGTCTTCTTCTTCGCTGAAGCGGGAGGAGGTTCTGCTCTGCTTTCTTGCGTGAGCTCCGTGGGAACTGCAAACTGCGAAGTGCGCAGCCACGTCTTGTGGAGAAAAAACCAATCGGGCCCGACTAGCCCGCCCATGGCGCACCGCTTGGGCTTGCTCTTCCGATGGGCGGGCCACTCGTGTCGGGCCGGGTCGAGTCCAGCCACAAATGCTTTAATTAATTATTTTGTTCTCGGAAACGATTTCTTCTAAAATATGATTTTTTTTTTTTTATTCTGTTCCCTATACGAGTTTCTAAATAGTTGAATATATTTGGTAAATTTTCAAAATTTTTAGTCCCGGAATAGAAATGCATTTGGTATAACCCTCAAATTCTTTTGCGATTTAGAATTTCTTTTAAGTTTTTAATAATTTAATTTTTTTTCCTTTTCTTCTTCTCCTTTTTTCCTTTTTCTCGTTTTTCCTTTGTCTAGTCATCGGCCTCATCCAAGTGCTGGCAAGACTCGCCTTCTTCAGGCCACTGCAAACAAAAAAGTTACCAAATAGATTTATATTGTTTTATTTCATAAAAAAAAAAAAATAGAATCAAACAACGCACAAAGATCCTATATCTTGCACAATATTATTTCCTTCGATGTTAGAGGAAAATTCCTACCGTTTGATTGATTGAGTGATAAAATGTCAAACGAAGCCTTACGGGTATTAATGATTGAGATAATCGAGACACCATATAAGAGCACAAATTTTGGATAGATGATATCCGCCGACCTAACAAGTAACCCTAAGAATAGAAAAGTGAGGGGAAGATCAAATACCTTGCAAATTGAGGCATTAAACGAGGGAAAGATGAGAATCTAGAATTGTGTTAGTAACTCGATGCCGATATCCCCTTAACCAAATTGTATTCTCTCTATCTTGAAGAGCGACTCTTTTTAGGAAACTCAGTTGTTTGCCATGTCGATGAGCAACTTTTGTGCATTAATTATCAGCAAAAATCCAAAAACAAATCAAGTATCAACAATTTTTTACCACAATCAGATATTTATACACTTTTATATTTATCGTGCATAATTATTCCCTGCCAAGCCATTTCTTGTTTCTCCCCCATCATATGCAAGACAATGGGATTTGTTATTGATAACAAAAATACTTTTAATTTTTATTAATTAATTATTTTAAACGATATAAACGATGATTTTTGAAAAATCCATTACAAATTTTAATTTTTTTTGGCAAAATAAGGACGCGAATGATAACCATTATGGCCTAAAAATTGATTTCGAAAAAGAAATAGATTTTTCTATTTCTATTTCAGATGAGTTTAAAGAAAATACCTTGATAACGACGCAAAATTTATCGAATGATAACTATTCTCGCCATAAATTGATTTACGGAATAGAAATAGATTTTTCTACTTCTATTTCTAAATCCCATTTGATAACGACATAACATTTCTACACTAAAAATATAAATTTGTTTGATAATAATACAAAATTTCTTCA
Source organism: Eucalyptus tenuipes (assembly GCA_014182365.1). Lineage (NCBI taxonomy): Eukaryota > Viridiplantae > Streptophyta > Magnoliopsida > Myrtales > Myrtaceae > Eucalyptus > Eucalyptus tenuipes. The sequence continues at coordinate 25,235,931 of CM024546.1, forward strand.
TTTCGGATGGCGACCAGGCGGTTAGGCTGCGGCGGCGACCCAACCGAGGTGGCAATGTTCGGCGAACGATGGTCAACGGTGGTGGATGGACGACTGGTTCGTAGCAAAGATGGAAATTTTTATTTTTCAATTTTGTCCAAGAAATAGAAAAGTATAAAATTTTTACTTTTGATTTCTATTCCAAACCTATTTCTAACAAAAATCTATTTCAGAAATAAAAAATTGAAATAATGTTATTAAACGAATTTATATTCCAAAAACTATTCTGAAATAGAAAAATTGTTTTCGGAACGTAAATAAACAATGGTTTGTCGTGCACTCTCAAGTAAGCTAATATGCGACAAAAAATCGCAGGGATTTGTAGCAGAACAATGGTTTGGATTTCGACTCTACATTGCGTTCTAAAATCCGAAGAACTTGGTAAGAATCTCCGGTGACAGCAACCGCCCGAACAGCAGCAATCAATGAATCTTTACCAAGAATCGAATCCAATCGAGCCCCCAAAATCAATGTCAAGATGGGTTGGAATCGGAGGCAGATGCTTCATCTCTGCGCAGACTATTGTTGTAAGCCTCGAGCTCCTCGTAATACACGTCCCACACGCACCTCACGCACCCGCTGCCGCAGCAATCTCCCGGCGACGGCTCTCCGGCGGCGGCGGCGGGGGCGGCGGCCCGGCCCCGGCGCCGGAGCCGACTTCTTCCCGTCCTCCGCCTCCTCCTCCTCCTCCTCCCCCATCCGCACTCCTCTGTTGGCGCTCGCTTCCGTCGTGAGGCCGAGCGGCCGATCGCTGCTGGCCGCCATCAGATTGCTCGGCGCGCGGCGGGCGAGGATCGTTCTTCCAACTCGGAATCTGCCGTTGCAGATGGCGAAGCGCAGATGAGCGATTGCTCGTCGCATGTTCAGATCGGCTCTCATCGCGGCGCAGTCGCCATGTCCGTGGGGTAGCGACCGACGGTTGGCTGGTCGCGGCGGCGCGTGGATGGATCCGGTCGGAAGGCGATGCTCGGCGTGGAACCGGAGAGATGTTTCCATGCAATCGACGGCTCTGCAGTATTTGGGAGGTTTCATCTCTCTCTCTCTCATCTCGCGAAGAAAGGGATGAACGATGAGACACGTGGAGCGGTCCTATTGGGTGCCCTCGTGGGCCGGTCAATGGACCGGCTAGGGGTTAACCGGTTTAATTAGTAGACAACCGAGTCAAAGAGAAAAACCCGGTCCGCTCAACGAGCATTTGCTAAAGTAATTAAATAAAGAGCAGAGAAGGTCTATTTTTTCTCTGGGCCAATGAGAAGATCTATTTATTTTTTCATAATCTTAGAGATGCTAATAATCATATTATAGTTTATAGGTCCAGCAAAGCAATGAACCGAAATCAGCCATGTCATTTAGTTAATCCATTAATATCTCCTGGCACTGTTTAAGCTAGCGTTACTTAAGTTGTAAACTAATTAACGAATCCATACTTATATAAATTGAGTTTCACTCTTTTACTCTCTTCAAATCACGAAGGTGCATAAGAGCTATGTTTTGGTGACTCGAGACCGAGCTTTAAGTTTGGAGCTAAATTTTTGTCCTAGCTCGCCCACCATAAAATTCTCTTACACAAAATCTTTGTGTCGGACTGAACTTTCTTACTTGATGCCCATGGCCAAGCCAGTGTGAAAAATCGGTTGGTTCTTGTGACTTGAGCAAGCTCAAAGGTTGTCATGCCATAATCAAATCTAGCTAAATATGTCGACTTCTTTTAATTTTTAAGTTAGTTTAGAATTTCAATACATATAGATGTCAACATTTAGATTGATGTATGCGTGATTTTTTTTTTAAATCTAAGTAATATCTTTCTTTTTTGGTAGGGGAGTAACAAAATTTCTTTCTACTTATGAGAAGTCTAAACAAAAATATAAGCAAAAGTATTTGTTAGTGCGTGTTTGGATTGAATTTTATTTTATTTTTACTTTTTACTTAATCTATTTGTGTCAACATGTAGGTGTACATAATGTTTTTATATAAGTTTTGGAAATTCGATAATAATTTTACGAGTAAATTAGAATTTTACTAAAATCAAGATATACACGAGAAAATAGAATACGACTCCTCCTAAATTCTAAAATTCAAAAGGGGAAAAGCGAAGCCTCTCATCTCTCTCTTCTAAACCCCCCGCCTCCGCCTCCGCCCGCGCCTCCGCACAGCACAGTCGGACTCTCGCCGCCGCCGCCGCCGCCGCGGCCGTTCCTCTCTCGGTCTCCGACTTCCGGCTTGCGCCCCGGGCAGTCCAGAGCAGCCGCCCCGTCTCCGCCCCTCTCTCCCTCTCTCGATTCTTTGCCGCTCGCCCGACTCCGTCTCCGCCGCCGGTCTCTGCCGTCGGGGCGCGTAAGGTCGCCCGTTCGCCCCCGAACTCCAGGCGATGTGTTAGACATGGGTTCAATTTCACACGGGGTTCGAATCGCGAGCGAGATGGCGGCGGTCGCTTCGGCCCCAAGTTGGATACCGGAGGACGATCTGCTGTTGAAGAACGCTGTTGAGGTAAAATTGTCGCGCTCTCCCTCTCGATGGGTCGTTTTCTTTTTTGCCCTTTTCAAGTCTCGACACGCGGTAGCGAATGGTAGTCTCCTCCTTCCTTTTAGCGGTGAATTTATGGATGAAAGCTCGAGCTTTTGATTGTTTCATCGGTTAGACAAGCATGGGCAAGGGTCAGGTTGAGCTTATTTGCAATTCAAGTGAGTTAGACATTAGTTTTGTAGGATGGCAAGGCTCGGAGACTTGCGTCGGAGTTTGCTATTAGTTTTCTCTTTTTCCCTGTAAAATGTGGTGTGGCTGAGGATTATGAATAATGGGGCAGTTCAGATTGTATACGCATTGATTGTTGCTTGGTGAGAAATTTTTATGTAGATATCGGGTTGGGAACTTGATAGGTGGTGATCGCCCATTAATTCATCGAGCATGTGAGATCGCACATGCTTTCTTTAAAATGGATATGCTTATCTGCGGCCTTTTAACTATTTCCATGTATGTACAGTTGGGCGCTTCTCTGGAAGCACTAGCTAAAGGAGCTGTTCAGTTTTCCCAAAAGTTTACAGTTGGAGAAATCAGAGAGCGGTGGCATTCGCTTCTTTATGATCCTTCCATTTCTGCGGAAGCTTCTGCTCGAATGATTGAGTGCGAAACTTCAGCTAAAAAATCGGGGAGTTGTAAAGAAAATTCAGAAAATTTAGGGAAAAGAAAAGCCGAGAGCATTCGAAAAATGTATTATGCTATGCGGAAGAGGATTTCCGGCCAGTCTGTAAATTCTTTATTCTCTGATGGATACATTTGCAATGAAAGCTTTGTGCATGAAAATCACATTCAAGGCCACTTTGGTGACCAGGACCCTAATGCAAATGTTTTGAATCCTGGATTGGTCATGGATCCTGTTGCTGCTAAAGAAAATAGTGAACAAGGAGGGTACTTGAGAAATGATTACTGTAACAAGTTCAACGAAAAGGTCCCTGTATTCCCAGTCAAGCAACTAGTGAGAAAGGATGCTGAAAGTTCTGATGGTCGTCATGAAGATACCCTAAGTATGCATGTGGATAATACTCATCCAAAGGATTGTGCTGTTATTGAGGGCATGGAGCCAGGTCTCACGCTTCCAGATGCTGGCACGTCCAATCACTCGATAGAACTCTCATCTCCTCATTCTAGGTTGCCTATGTGGAAGATGAATGAAGATGTGGCAGCACCTGCAATATTAACGAATGATAAGTATCCACCTGCAATGGTGATGGACCTCTGTGATGAAGATCATGACAACAGCTTTGAGAAAATTATGTCGGATGATAATGCAGATTTTGGTATGTGGGATGTCCTGATAATGGACGTTGATGAGAAAGGTCCGACAGATAAGGTTTGTAACGAGAGTGCTATATTACCAGTGTGGGATTATGTGCCCAGCAGTGATAAGGATGATACATCTCGTCCTTGTCAAACTCAAACAATGAATTCAAACCTGGCTAGCAGTCAAGATGCGAACTTCCCACCAACGTCAGATATCCGAGTTGATAAGTTAGACATCGATCATGGATACCAGTATGGTAGTGCAGACATTGATAAGCTGTCATCAACAGCAGCACCAGATCCTCATCTTCCTGGAGACATTAGTGTGGAATTTACGGTATGCGCATTGAATACGGAAGACCCAGAGATTCCGTGCAACGATGATTTTATCCCATCTACATCGTATCATAGCCATAAAGCACGCAGTGGCCTCTCTTTATCATCTACTAACCGAGGAAATAGAGAACAAGGACGAAGCTTCTTAAAGAAAGAAAAGAATCATGCACAATCTTCTGAGCCCTGTCAGATAATGGGGCTGCAGGCATCGTCAAATTTTGGTCCAAAATATCCCCTTGTTAGTTCTGGGGTAAAATGCGAAATTGCAGGCAGTAACTTATTTAATCCTGTCTCCAGGCAGGCCCTCAGTGCCCATTTAGACCAGAGTCCATGCATGACAGCATCTGGACCCCTCCATATTAATGGAGAAGCAATGACCAAACTAGAGTTGTCTGATATATGCAATGCTATGACTTTTCCTTTAGATGCCGAAGCAGGACCTACAAGAGATGATTTTCAGGAACCACAAGGAAGTCCCTCTATCGTG